>JAHIAL010000147.1:0-342500 GCA_021605145.1 Aegilops bicornis | reverse complement strand
ATGGGAGGCGGCGGCGAGGCGGGTGGTGACGGGCGGGAGGCGGCGATGGGCGGCGCGCTCCTGGGCGGTCGAACTGCTGGGTCACAAGGGGAGGTGGCGGCAGGGAGGCTTGGGAGGGGGTGGGGAGGCAGGGAGGGGGCATCGACAGGGCAGGGAGGGGCGGCGACAGGGCGGGGAGGAGGTGGCAACGGCGCGGGGAGGGTGCAGCAGCGACGGCGCGGGGATGGTGCGGTGGCGACGGTTCGGGGAGGCGGAGGGAGAAGAGAGGAGAGGAGACAATGAGAGAGGGCGACGGTGGGGGCGCGACCATTAAGTCAATTTTGAAGCTTTGTCGCTTGCTAGCGGACGACAAAGAGGGGGCCGTAGGGTTTGACAGCCAGTGGGCCAAACCCCCTCTTTGCTGTCTGCTAGCAGACGACAAAGAGTTGGCTGATGGAAAGCCTATCTTTGCCATCCACTTCATCTTTGCCGCCCGCTTTCTGGTGGCTGATGCCAAAGCCATCCTTTTTGCCGTCCGCTAGTTGACGACAAAGAGAGGGAAGACGGCAAATTGGCTGATTCGAGTAATGATATGCTAGCTATAACAGGCTTAACAACAAGCAGATATATACATTCCTATCGGTATGTTTAAAACTGGATTGATGAAGTGTACTACACAGTAAATAATTGCACATATAGAGCATCACATTGTGAACAATAGAAATAAAGAAGGCATACTGCAAACAACCAAATATAGCAATTAAAACTGGACATATTCTCACTACACTACAAAAGGGACTCGTCAAAACAAATCATGGGTTTCCCCCTATGAAGAGGCACTGCAAAACAAATAATGGGTTTCCTCACTTGTCAAAGATGGGCTTGTTCCCATGGGAAGAGCACGGACCCTGGATGCGTTCCATGTTGTCGCAGATGGGCTCCTTCCCCTTGGAAGAGCACGGTCTTAGGGTGCCCTCCCCGATGTCGCAGACGGGCTCTTTCCCCTTGGAAGAGCTGGAGAGGGTGTCGTCCTCATGGTCGCCGTCGATGAGGTCTGACTTGGAAGCTATGGATCCCTAGCCAGCGTCTCAGAATGGGTCCTCCAAGAATGACGAAAGGGGCTCGATGCCGATGTAGGATGGCAAATTATTAACAGCGAGCCAGAGGAGATCAGCGGCGGGACAATTGATGAGATCGACGGCGGTTGAACACAAGGGTTAGGGTGGGCCACTTAACCTGTGACATAGCCCGCCTCAGGTTGTCGATGTCGATGACCTCAATGTCATAGCCCGCCTTGGGTTAGGCGTTGCATGTAGATGTAGTTAAAAATTGAATTACGGTCATTAAATGGTTAGAAAATCACTTAAATGTCTTAAAAAGGTCAAATGATCCCTAGAATTTTCCTAAATTTCACATTACAGTTGTAGTAGTGCACGTTAGATGTAGAAATTTTTTGAAGGCCGTAAGTGGAAGCTATCTCCCGTTCTTCATCAAACATGCATTGTTCCCTCTCGGAACCACGAACCTTCTAGCGAGTTGCTCCGGTTTTTGAGGGGTGTGTGTCCAAACTTTCGTCAAACATGCCAATTTGTTTACCACATCATCTTGGTGGCATGACATTACATCAAACATGGTTTCATGTGTTCTGACTTGTTTTTGGAATTATAATGCCATGCCACTCCATGCATATGTATTCATGAATATGTGTCCATGTCGTGATACAAATATGTTTGAAAATTCCTTCTAGTTTACTACACATGGAATTAACTCGCACACAAGTACACAAATATGATTTTTCAAACCGTTTTGGTTACACGTTGCATGTAGATGTAGTTCAAATTTGAATTACGGTCATTAAATGTCTATAAAATCACTTTAATGTCTTTAAAAGGTCAAATGACCCCTAGAATTTTCAAAAATTTCACATTACAGTTGTAGTAGTGCATGTTAGACATAGAAAAAAAATTAAGGCCGTAAGAGGAAGCTATTTCCCGTTTGTCATCAAACATGCATTGTTCCCTCTCGGAACCACAAACCTTCTAGTGAGTTGCTCCGGTTTGTGAGGGGTGTGTGTCCAAACTTTGGTCAAACATTCCAATTTTTTTACCACATCATCATGGTGGCATGACATTACATCAACCAAGGTTTCATGTGTTTCTGATTTTTTTTGAATTAAAATGCCATGTTACTCCATGCTTAACTGTGTCATGGCCGTTAGACCAATATGTTTGAAAATTCCTTCCAATTTACTGCACATGGAATTAAATTGCACACAAGTACACAAAATATGAGTCTTCAAACCGTTATGGTTAGCTGTTGCATGTACATGTAGTTCAAATTTCAATTACGGTCATTAAATGGCTAGAAAATCACTTAAATGTCTTAGAAGGTCAAATGACCCTTGAAATTTTCCAAAATTTGACATGATAGTTGTATTAGTACTACAAAATTTCTCGTTCATTTAAAACACCATCCGTTGGCACTTTATTCCAAATTCGTCTTTCATAACTAATAAAAAGTATCTACAAAATCACACACAGTTGTTTTCCAGGAACCGTTTGCGATGAAATTATCTGTGTCTATTTAAGTTTCCCTCCTTAAGCTTCGCCGGCTCGTCTGCTCTAGTGCCGGCAACCCCCGAATCTAGAAATCTCGATCCCCGTTCCCGCACCCCCTTCCTGCAAAGATGACACTGTGGAAACGCTTTGTGAAGGCCCGTACGATGGCCACGTCCCCCCGAGTGCTGCCGCCTCCGCCGAGAGCGCGGCCGCCTACGCCGAGAGTGCCGCCGCATCCACATTGAGTGAGGGAGTCCTGGATTAGGGGGTATCCGGACAGCCAGACTATATCCTTTGGTCGGACTCTTGGACTATGAAGATACAAGATTGAAGACTTCGTCTCGTGTCCGGATGGGACTCTCCTTGGCATGGAAGGCAAGCTTGGCGATACGGATATGTAGATCTCCTCCCATTGTAACCGACTCTGTGTAACCCTAGCCCCCTCCGGTGTCTATATAAACCGGAGGGTTTAGTCCGTAGGACCAAGAACAATCATACCATAGGCTAGCTTCTGTCGTTTAGCCTCTACGATATCATGGTAGATTAACTCTTGTACCACTCATATCATCAAGATCAATCAAGCAGGAAGTAGGGTATTACCTCCATCGAGAGGGCCCGAACCTGGGTAAACATCGTGTCCCCTGCCTCCTGTTACCATCCGCCTTAGACGACAGTTCGGGACCCCCTAGCAGAGATCCGCCGGTTTTGACATCGACATTGGTGCTTTCATTGAGAGTTCCACTGTGACGTCGCTGTAAAGAAGGATGGCTCCTCCGATCATCGATAACGATGCGGTCCAGGGTGAGGTTTTCCTCCCCGGACAGATCTTCAGATTCGGGCGGTTTCAGACCGCGGCCAACTCGCTTGGCCATCTAGAGCAGATCGAGAGCTACGCCCCTGGCCACCAGGTCAGCTTTGGAAACTTGAAATGCACTACCGATATCCATGGAGACTTAATCTTCGATGGATTCGAACCCATGCCAGGTGTGATGCACAACCACGACGAGCATGATGTAGCTCTGCCGTCGGACAGTGTTCGAGAAATCACGCCAGCAACCACTCCGGCCTTCAATCTGGAATGGACTGCGCCATCCAAGGACGGGCGGATAGACCCCGCCTTGGAGGCTGCGCCCTCAGTGGCGATAGAGCCGAATACTGACCTTACTCCTCACGAGAACCATGACGCCGAACCGCTGGAGTCGTCTCCGGCCACGGACTCCGAACCGCCTGCGCCCATGCCTATCGAATCCGATTGGGCGCCGATCATGGAGTTCACCTCCGTGGATATCTTTCAGCACTCACCGTTCGGCGATGTACTAAACTCGTTAAGGTCTCTCTCCCTGTCAGGAGAACCTTGTCCGAACTATGTTCGGCTAGAATGGGATGCGGATGACGAAGAAATTCACCCCCACCCACCACCCACTTAGTAGCCACTGTCGATGATTTAATCGACATGCTCGACTTCGACTCCGAATACATCGATGGTATGGACAACGATGCAGGAGACGAACAGGAACAACCGCCACTTCATCACATGACATATACATGGTGGATACACCCAAAGAAAATGATGACTAGGAACGGAAAGATGCAGCGAAAGATAGCTCCTCGAGAAGCAATCAAAGCGACGCCGTAGGCGCCGCTCCAAATCCCGCCTCGGCAAAAACAACGATAACAGCGCAAGAAAAAACAATAGTTGACTCCGGAGGAAATGACGACCAAATAGAGCCAGCGATAGAGCAGGGTGAGCCAGCGGACGATGATCAAACTACAGAGCCGCTGACTGAACGAGGCGACGCAGAGCGTCAAGCTAATCAACCCGTCTTCGGAGAAGAGAACAGTCCGGATGACGATGAACACATCATCCCGGAAAGGCAGCTGGAGCAAGAGAACCTCCATAGAAGGCTTATCGCCACTGCAAGGAGTCTGAAGAAGCAGAAGCAAAGGCTCAAGGCCGCACAAACCACACTCAATAGTAGATGGAACAAGGTGCTCGATACGGTAGAAAAGTATGGTAGCAGTTGTCGGTGTCAAAACCGGCGGATCTTGGGTAGGGGGTCCCGATCTGTGCGTCTTAGGCTCATGGTAACAGGAAGCAAGGGACACAATGTTTACCCAGGTTCGGGCCCTCTCGATGGAGGTAAAACCCTACTTCCTGCTTGATTAATATTGAAGATATGACTAGTAGAAGAGTAGATCTACCACGAGATCGTAGAGGCTAAACCCTAGAAGCTAGCCTATGATGGTATGATTGTAATTGTGATTGGCCTTCTAAGGACCATCCTCTCCGGTTTATATAGACATCGGAGAGGGCTAGGGTTTACATGGAGTCGGTTACAAGGAAGTAAATATATTATTCGAATTGCCAAGCTTGTCTTCCACGCAAAGGAGAGTCCCATCCGGTCACAGGACGGAGTCTTGAGTCTTGTATCTTCACGCTTCAATAGTCCCGACAATATATATAGTCCAGCTGCCCGGATACCCCCTAATCTAGGACTCCCTCAGTAGCCCCTGAACCAGGCTTCAATGACGATGAGTCCGGTGCGCAGTCTTGTCTTCGACATTGCAAGGCGGGTTCCTTCTCCGAATACTCCATAGTAAATATCGAACACTTAAACCATGTCTGGATCTGAAAAATGATCTTCACATACCACCATAGACGGAATGATATTTCATAAATGCCATCTGCTGACAACTTATTAGACAACGTGACATGTCCTTACGGTCGGGTCATTATTCGAACCGTTTTCCCACAACCGGCCACAGAACATATTGCGAGGCGGTTTCCCTTACACGTCTTGTCAAAGCAGAGATCGTGTCGCCATATCACGGGATTCTCATCAATACAGGTATGGGTAATCCCACCGCGCCATCAATCGTGGTGCTTGGGAAGCAACCGATCCTCAACGGGTAAGTGGGGAGGCGCACCGCTTTCGTCGCCTCTATAAAGGGATAAGAGTACCCCATTTTTACCCATGACTTCTTCCCCCCTTGCTCGCCCCTGCCCCCTCGAGCTCCAGCGCCCTAGCCCAAGTTTTCTCCGCACAGCTAAACATGTCCGGAGCAGGAGGCAAGTGGGTGGCTTCCACTGTGAAGGAGAAGCATATCGCGAATCTTCGGGCGGCCGGATACTTGGCCGCAGACATAGCGCACAGGCTACCGGACGATGGGCAGGTCATTCCGACTCCGCTACCCCACGAGATGGTCGTGTTTGTCGCCCACTTCGTCCGTGGACTGGGATTTCCACTTCATCCCTTCGTCGGCGGGCTCATGTTCTACTACGGGCTAGACTTCCATGTTCTAGCCCCAAATTTCGTCCTCAACATCTCGGCGTTCATCGTCGTATGCGAGGCCTTCCTCTGCATCAAGCCTCACTTTGGCTTGTGGCTACAAATATTCTGCGTGAAACCGAAGATCATGAGCGGCCAACAAGCAGATTGCGGAGGGGCCATGGTGGGCAAGATGCCTAACGTCACCTGGCTTGACGGCTCTTTGTGGAGACCGTGAAAAGGTGGCAATCGGTGTGGTTCTACATCACCGAGCCGCGTGGCGCCAACTGGGCGGCAGCCCCCGAATTCCGATCCGGAACCCCTACGTGGCTCACCTCCTGGGAAAGGAAGGGCCTAGCCTGGGGCGATCCTGCAGAGCTGACCGGACTCCAAAACCGCATCAAAAATATGAAGGACAAGAACATAAAGCTTGTCAACGTGATCCAATTCATGCTCGTCCGCCGGATTCTCCCGTGCCAAAGACGGGTATTTAATCTGTGGGAGTACGTCCCGGCCGAACACCAGACGCTTCGAAAGCTCTACGACATGATGCACAAAGGTGCATGGAAGGTGTTGTACAAGGCCTCTGAAGTACCTCCCCCCACATCCGAGGACCGCGGACTTCATGCCGCGCGGCCCTCCCGTCCGTTGAGTTTTATGGCTACCTCCGGATTCAATTCTTCCTAATATATTCATGGGGGGAGTCTTAAGTTATTGTGTGTATTTAATCAGGATTATGTGAATACAGCGGAGCGGATTGACTGTCCAGCTCCGCTGCCAGAAGGCCCAGCTGATGCTCTCCTAACGGAGATGCTGGTCCCGGCACCCTACAAGGCACCTGAGAAGAAGGATGAAAAGAAGGCCCCGGGGACCAGGAAGGGTCTTCGGCGTAAGGTTGTAACGGAAGCCTCATCCGAAAATGATGAGGCAAGCTCCTCCCCCGAAGGGGAGGGAAAAGAAGAAGGGGCCGCCCCATCCGGAGAGGATGGGGGGCCTGAGAAGGCAGACCAGGGGGCCGGGAAAGGCCCCCGGCGCAAGGCCGTCATACCCACGTCGTCCGAAGACGACGAGATAGATTCCTCCCGCGGAGGCGGGGGGAAACATGAAGAAGTTCTCCCTCCCTGCAATGGGTAGAGAAGAAGAGGAAAGCCGCCCAGAAGGGGAGGCCAGGGCATCCAAGAAGGGAAAGGCGTCCCTTCCGGACTACTCCACCACGGCCGCTCACAGTGATGAAGAGTGGCTGCCCAGGGGGAAGCCCCTAGCGAGACCGTGAGTCTCCGCACTCTAGTGTACTTCTAGCGCGACTTTGTTTCATCGTCTTGTTATAACGCCGAACATATATGCAGTCCAGCCAGGGTCCATCCCGAGGTATCGTCTTCGGATGGGTCCTTGAGTGCTTCAGCGATGAACTTCGCTCCCGAGGGCCACTACTCCTCGGCTGCATGGATGACATGAGGTGTTGTCCCAAAGGTTCCCAGAGCGGAGGGAGGTGACTCTGGAGGCGCCCCAAGGCGGAATTCCAGACGTCGGACACACGGGGTTCAAGATCCCCGCGGGTCGTGTTGATGAGATCCGTGGTAAGCCGGGCTCTCAGTCGAATACTGTTCTGGAACCTCGAATGGTTCTGGACTAAGGCGGGCAGCCCCTCGTTAGGGAGGCCGAGCCGTCCGTGCCGAAGACTTCTGTTACGCCCGAGGCGTTGGATTGTCTGCTGGATGCGCTTCGCGGCGCTTCCATGGATGAAGAGCACCGTACTCTTATGAGTGCGGTGATTCAAGGTTCTGTCATGAAGCGGGCTAACCGAAGCCTGCACCAGCCTCCTAACAGGCTTTGAGGTAAGAAGGGAATATTTAAAATTACCACCCGATAGGTAGTAGCCCCAGATACTCTGTTCGGTGTTCGGAAGGAAAAGCCGAACAGAGGGTCAATTATAATCCACATGAGTCTAATAGTAAGTATGTATTTTGAATAAGCAGGCTGTGCTGCTTGCCGCTGCTGTCCACACAGCCGAGGTCGCCTGACTAAAGCAGGACCTGGAGCAGGCGAAGGGGGAGCTCAACCTCACAAAGAGGCAGCTCGAAGAGAACAAAGGTGAGTGATTCCCCGCTCTCATGTAATGAAGGATAGACAAAATTGGTTATTCTAACGACGAAGCATCGTGACTGTGTAACAGGGGCCACCACCGAAGTGGCGTCTCTAAAGAAAGCACTGTCCGAGGCCAAAAACATGGCGGCCTTGGAATGCAAGGAGCGCGAAAAGCAAGATGCTAGAGTGGGCGAGGTACAGCAAGAGCTCCATGAGCTCGGCAAGAAGTTCGAGTCCATGGAGCATGAGCTTAAGATGAAAGAGGCCGAGCTTGCGAAGGCCCTTGCAAGTATGAAAGACGCCAAGGCCAAAGCCGACAAGGCACAACAGGAAATCCAGGCAGCCCAGAAGATAGCGGCGGGTAATACATTCTTTATGCAAAGCAAACATGTGGAGGAGGCATTTCTTTTACTTACCCGAATTCGGAGCTCTCCAGGGGCATTCGCAGATCTGCCACACAGCGTCTCACATGCCGTGGAGTTCTACCGTGCCGAGGAGGGGAGCTCCACGGAGAAGCTTTTCTGGTCCCAGTATGCTGGGGCCAAACACCCAATGCCTCTGAGTGACCAACTGAAGCAGTTGGTCGAACTCCACAGGGCGGCCGAAGTGGCTATGAAAGATTTCATAGTCCGGATGTGGCCTGGTGAGCCCCTGCCCACTAGCTACTTCGGCCTGATCAAGCGGATGGTGAATGCCTGTCCGCGGCTTGAGGTTATCAAGAGATCCGTTTGCATTGAGGGTGCCCGCCGGGCCTTTGCCCGTGCGAAGGTGCACTGGGGCAAACTGGATGCGGAGAAGCTGGTGAAGGATGGACCACCGGACGGCAAGGCGCATCGCTGTCCCGAGAAGTATTACGATGGCGTTATAAAGGGCACTCGTCTCGTGGCCGATGAATTTACCAAGGGCAAGATCTTTGAATAAATTTACCTCTATCACTGTTGTAATATAAAGACGAAGTTGCTTGTGCTATGTAGCACTGTTTGATTTAAAATATTACCTTCTGTGCGGCTGTTTATAGATTTCTGAAAGCAGGCCAGTCGTCGGCTTCCACCCCCACGTAACTAGTACCGGGGTGTTCCTGGAAAAATCCGGATACTCTTTATCCATATTTTTGGTCCCTTAAGGAGGTATCCGGCGCAGCGAACAAGGCAATCGGACTATGCGGCTTTATAACTTTCACTTAGCCATAGATGTATACAATTTTAAATTTCATTGAAGCCCTAGAATTGGAGGGTCAATTGGGGCGCTATATACGCCTAAATCGGACGAGGCCGATTCACCGCCTAAAGCGGAAAAAATCTTTAAGGATTTTAAGACCTCTCGTACAGCAACCAGCTCTCGCCGCATCATGCCGATCAGTTTTCGGCTTTCTCTACTGAGGTGCTCGTCCGGAAGAACCGGGACACAATCACAGTAGTTCTCCCTGCGCTACCTTAGCTGATATAATGGAACGTAAGGTACCAAAACAAGGGAGTCGGGCAAACCCAACTATTAACCCAAGACGTGATTTGGAGCTGGTGCATATAGTGCTATAAGTTCGGGGTGCCACACTGTTGAAAGTCTTCAGACTTGTTATGCCGTATTATGAGGTGTCATAAGAAGCCCCTGGCAAACTAACCGTACCAAGGTGTACGGATGCAATATTAAATAAACATTTGCAAGAAATATGCTAAATAGGAATAATAAGTCGACGCTATATATTGTTTCCCATTGATGAATAATACGTTTAAGCGTATATTTACAACAGTAGCATTAAGCAGAAGTAAATAGGACTATTTAACATGTCCTATTCAAGGGCAGGCTGCATGTAGGTATGTAAAACAGGTATAACGATCGTGAACAGATGGTGAATGCCTATTATTCCTAGCCTGGTGAACCCCTGCCCACTAGCTACTTCGGCCTGATCAAGCGGATGGTGAATGCATGTCCGCGGCTTGAGGTTATCAAGAGATCCGTTTGCATTGAGGGTGCCCGCCGGACCTTTGCCCGTGCGAAGGTGCACTGGGGCAAACTGGATGCGGAGAACCTGGTGAAGGATGGGCCACCGGAGGGCAAGGCGCATCGCTGTCCCGAGAAGTATTACGATGGTGTTATAAAGGGCGCTCGTCTCGTGGCCGATGAATTTACCAAGGGCAAGATCTTTGAATAAATGTACCTCTGTCACTGTTGGAATATAAAGACGAAGTTGCTTGTGCTATGTAGCACTGTTTGATTTAAACTATTACCTTCTGTGCGGCTGTTTATAGAATTCTGAAAGTAGGCCAGTCGTCGGCTTCCACCCCCACGTAACTAGTATCGGGGTGTTCCTGGAAAAACCTGGATACTCTTTATCCAAATTTTTGGTCCCTTAAGGAGGTATCCGTCGCAGCGAACAAGGCAATCGGACTATGCGGCTTTATAACTTTCACTTAGCCATAGATGTATACAATTTTAAATTTCGCCGAAGCCCCTAGAATTCGGAGGGCCGAATTGGGGCGCTATATATGCCTAAATCGGACGAGGCCGATTCACTGCCTAAAGCGGAAAAGATCTTCAAGGATTTTAAGACCTCTCGAACAGCAACCAGCTTTCGCCACATCATGCCGATCAGTTTTCGGCTTTCTCTACTGAGGTGCTCGTCCGGAAGAACCGAGACACAATCACAGTAGTTCTCCCTGCGCTACCTTAGCTGATATAATGGAACGTAAGGTACCAAAACAAGGGAGCCGGGAAAACCCAACTATTAACCCAAGACGTGATTCGGAGCTGGTGCATATAGTGCTATAAGTTCGGGGTGTCGCACTGTTGAAAGTGTTCAGACTTGTTATGCCGTATTATGAGGTGTCATAAGAAGCCCCTGGCAAACTAACCATACCAAGGTGTACGGATGCAATATTAAATAAACATTTGCAAGAAATATGCGCAAATAGGAATAATAAGCTGACGCTATATATTGTTTCCCATTGATGAATAATACGGTTAAGCGTATATTTACAACGGTAGCATTAGGCAGAAGTAAATAGGACTATTTAACATGTCCTATCCAAGGGCAGGCTGCATGTAGGTATGTAAAACAGGTATAACGATCGTGAACAGATTCCAACTGGGTGTTTCCTTTTGTGCGCAAAGCCTGTTGCCTCCTTGGTTTTCTCTCCTATGTAAGTCCGACAATCCGGCTCTTCTGAAGAGGTTGCTCTAAAGCAATGTCCTGAAAAATAAGAAGGATGGGTTATGAAGGCATGTAGCGGCTATACCGCAATGTTGACTGAGTCATTGTTGTGCCTCCGCCTATGCCCATGGTATTTTGAGTGCGTAATTGTGTACGCGTGGCACGAATGTTCCTTTGATGGGGCTTGAGTGGAGGCCGGACTGCTAGTCGCGCTCTTGGCGTGCCTGATGATCTTGTTGCGGGTTGCTCCGGACTCGCTTGAAGGTGCTCGAAGTTGTTGTCGCCGGATTGGTTTGTCGGAGGAGGCCGCATTGTACTTCCGCTGCGAGGGCTGCAGTATGCTCTTCTGTTCGGAGAGAGCGGTCCATGTTTCCGTTGACTGTTATGACCCCGGGTGGTCCTGGCATCTTGAGCTTGAGGTATGCGTAGTGTGGTACCGCATTGCATCTAGCGAATGCGGTTCGTCCGAGCAGTGCGTGGTAACCACTGCAGAAAGGGACGATATCAAAGATTAACTCTTCGCTTCGGAAGTTATCCGGAGATCCGAAAACCACTTCCAATGTTATAGAGCCCGTGCAACGGGCCTCTACTCCAGGAATCACACCTTTAAAGGTGGTTTTGGTGGGCTTGATCCTTGAAGGATCAATTCCCATTTTGTGCACTCTGTCCTGATAAAGCAGGTTCAGGCTGCTGCCGCCGTCCATAAGGACTCGCGTGAGGTGGAATCCGTCGATGATTGGGTCTAGGACCAACGCGGCTGAACCGCCGTGACGGATGCTAGTCGGGTGATCCCTACGATCAAAGGTGATCGGACAAGCTAACCATGGGTTGAATTTGGGGGCACTGGCTCCATCGCATAGACGTCCCGTAGTGCGCGCTTCCGTTCCCGCTTGGGAATGTGAGTGGCATAGATCATGTTGACCGTTTTCACTTGGGTGGGGGGGGATTCCTTCTGTCCCCCCGTGTTCGGACGCTGGGGCTCTTCGTCGTCGTCGCTGTGCAGCCCCTTGTCCTTGTTTTCGGCGTTTATTTTGCCGGCCTGTTTGAACACCCAGCAGTCTCTGTTGGTGTGGTTGGCTAGCTTGTCCGGGGTGCCATGAATTTTGCACGAGCGCTCTAGTATATGGTCTAGACTGGACGGTCCCTGATTATTTCTTTTGAACGGCTTCTTCCGCTGACCGGACTTGGATCCACTGAATCCAGCGTTGACTGTTGTGTCTTCAGGCTGTCGCCGTTGTTCCGTCGCTTATGTCTGTTACGCTGTGGCTTGCCGTTGTTGTCGTGGCCATCCGAGGTGCCGGTATGTGGCGTAGTGCCGCTGCGAGCCAACCAGCTGTCCTCGCCCGCGCAAAAGCGGGTCATTAGTGTTGTGAGAGCTGCCATGGACTTGGGTTTTTCCTGGCCGGGGTGTCGGGCGAGCCACTCGTCACAAATATTATGCTTAAAAGCCGCCTGGGCTTCGGCGTCCGGATAGTCGACTATTTGGTTCTTTTTAGTTAAGAACCGAGTCCAGAATTTCCTGGCTGACTCGCCGGGCTGTTGAGTAATGTGGCTCAAGTCATCGGCGTCCGATGGTCGCACATATGTGTCCTGGAAGTTGTCGAGGACTGCGTCTTCCAGGTTTTCCCAACTGCCAATGGAATTTGCGGCAGGCTGTTTAGCCAGTGTCGGGCGGGTCCTTTGAGCTTAAGGGGTACATACTTGATGGCGTGTAGATCGTCTCTGCGGGCCATGTGAATGTGGAGAAGGAAATCTTCAATCCATACTGTTGGGTCTGTTGTTCCATCATATGATTCGATGTTTACGGGTTTGAACCCTTCTAGGAATTCATGATCCATCACTTCGCCAGTGAAGTAGAGGGGGTGCGTGGCGCCTCTGTGCCGGGCTATGTGGCTGCGCAGTTCGAATTGCTCTGGGATGCTGTGCTCGGCCCGGCCGGACTTGTTGATAGTGTGTCCAGCGTGACGGTCGTCGTTGCGCGTTTGGGCGTGCCCCCGTGATCCGTAGATCGATCTTGGCTGGTATTCGGGCTGATACGCCGTTTTATCCCAGCCATGAGGTGGCCGGTCAGCCGTGTGGTGCTCGAGTCCATTTTCCTCGGCTGCCAGGACTTTAGTCCATCTATCTGTGAGCATGTCTTGATCAACTTGAAGTTGCTGCTGCTTCATTTTGAGGCTCCTTGCAGTGGCCATAAGCCGACGCTTGAAGCGCTCCTGCCCTACAGGATCCTCAGGCACGCCGAACTCTTCGTCGCCAAGGCTAATCTCGTCTTCGGAGGTGGCATGTAGTTGTCCTCCTCCGGATATCCGTCCGTCGCCTGTTCGTCTGGGCTGACCTGCTCATCTTCCTGCTCGGCCTGCTCGAAGCCGGGCTGATCAGGGTTGTATTCCTCTTCGGCACCATCCGGATTGTTTTCGTCTCCTGGGCCGGTGTTACTGTGGCGGGGCTTGGGGCGGCGTCAACAACGCCCGTTCTTTGTTTTTCTCCCTGAGGGGTTATCCTCCGTTGCCTCGTCGCCATTGGTTTCCTTCGGAGTGTCCGCCATATATATATCATAGGAGGAGGTTGCTGTCCACCGCCCCGTGAGCGGTGGTTCATGTTCTTCTCCTGCATCGTCATCCATACCGTCGATGTCTTTGGAGTCGAAGTCAAGCACATTGGTTAAATCATCGACCGTGGCAATGAAGTGGGTGGTGGGTGGGCAACGAATTCATTCGTCGCCTGCTTCCCACTCGAGCCAGACATAGTTCGGCCCAGAGCCCTCTGACAAAGAGAGAGACTTCAATGAGTTCAGCATGTCGCCAAAGGGCGAGTGCTGGAAGATATCCGCAGCGGTAAACTCCATTACCGGAGCCCAACCAAGCTCGGCGAGCTCAGGAGCGCGCGGACTGGAACCTAGAACCGGATACGAGTCCGGGGGTCCGGAGTCACAGGCTTCTACAGAGGTGAGACCTGTGTTCGGCTCCAACGCCGATGAGTGTGCGGCCTGCGGGGCGGGGTTCATCCCTCCATCCTTAGGCAACGCCGCCTACCCCGGATTTAGGTCCAGGACTACTGCAGGGGTGTTATCCCGAGCGTTGTCCGACAGCAGGTCTAAGCCGTGCTCATCGTGACTGTCCGATGCTCCTGGCACAGGCCCGAATCCGTCGAAGATCAAGTCTCCGGGAATGTCAGCCGTGTAGTTCAAGTTTCGGAACCTGACCTGGTGGCCAGGGGCGTAGCATTCGATCTGCTCTAGATGGCCAAGCGAATTGGCACGCAGTACGAAGCCACCGAACATGAAGATCTATCCGGGGAGAAAAGTCTCACCCTGGACCGTGTTGTTGATGATTGAAGGCGCCATCAAGCTTTGCAGCGACGACACAGAGGAACTCTCAATGAAAGCACCAATGTCAGTGTCAAAACGGCGGATCTCGGGTAGGGGGTCCCGATCTGTGCGTCTTAGGCTGACGGTAACAGGAAGCAAGGGACACAATGTTTACCCAGGTTCAGGCCCTCTGGATGGAGGTAAAACCCTACTTCCTGCTTGATTAATATTGAAGATATGACTAGTACAAGAGTAGATCTACCACGAGATTGTAGAGGCTAAATCCTAGAAGCTAGCCTATGATGGTATGATTGTAATTGTGATTGGCCTTCTAAGGACCATCCTCTCTGGTTTATATAGACACCGGAGAGGGCTAGGGTTTACATGGAGTCGGTTACAAGGAAGGAAATATATTACCCGGATCGCCAAGCTTGTCTTCCACGCAAAGGAGAGTCCCATCCGGACACGGGACGGAGTCTTGAGTCTTGTATCTTCACGCTTCAATAGTCCGGACGATGTATATAGTCCAGTTGCCCGATACCCCCTAATCCAGGACTCCCTCAGCAGTCGCCACACGAAGAGCTACCCAAAACGAAAGCTGCTGCCTGAGTTCGACGATGAGGCCTTAGAGCCCCCACAGCCAAAAAATAAAACTGCCGAACGGTCGGATCGACGACCTCGTGGGCACGATAGAGCGGCCAACGAGGCCGTACATAAGTCAGTACATGACCCACGCGAGGACTCGCATCAAAGGACCGGCGCAACCAGATCCATAAACAGATCAAGGAAACGCGCTCCAGCAATCAACCAAATACAAATATCACAACCGTCTGAACGCCATGGTGCAGCTAAATACAGGGGTGCCGCACACCCCCTATGTTTCACCGACAAGGTACTAGACCATGAATTTCCAGAAGGATTCAAACCAGTGAACATAGAGGCGTACAACAGGACAACAGACCGGGTGCGGATTGAGGACTTCATCCTCCATATTCATATGGCTCGTGGAGACGATCTCCATGCCATCAAATACTTGCCCCTCAAGCTCAAAGGACCAGCTCGGCACTGGCTAAAAAGCCTCCCTGAAAAATCCATCGGAAGTTGGGAGGAGCTCGAGGATGCTTTTCGAGCTAATTTTCAAGGGACTTATGTCCGACCTCCGGACACAGACGATTTGAGTCATATAATTCAACAGCCCGGAGAGTCAGCCCGAAAGCTTTGGAACATGTTTCTCACTAAGAAGAACCAAATTATCGACTGTCTGGACGCCGAAGCCTTAGCAGCTTTCAAGCACAGCGTCCGAGACGAATGGCTTGCCAGACACCTTGGCCAAGAAAAACCAAGAACAATGGCAGCCCTAACAAGCCTTATGACCCGCTTTTGCGCGGGCAAGGACAGCTGGTTAGCCCAAAGCAGCACCAGCGACCCAAGCACATCCGAAGTTAGGGATGGCAATGGAAAACCACGACGCAGTAAAAACAAGCGCCGGAACAAAGAAGACATCCCAGATAACACGACGGTAAACGCCGGATTCAGGGGATCTTGACCGGGTCAGCAGAGAAAGCCCTTTCAAGGCAAAAAAGATGGACCGACCAGCCTAAACAAGATTCTAGACAAACTATGTCAGATCCACGGCACCCCCGATAAACCTGCAAATCATACCCACAGAGAATGCTGGGTCTTCAAGCAGGCCAGCAAGCTAAACGCCGAACACAAGGGGGAGGACACACTGAGCGAAGATGAGGATGAGCCTCGCCAGCAAGGCACTGGGGGACAGAAAAAATTCCAAACAGAAGTCAAGACAGTAAACGTGATCCACGTGACAAAGAGGAGAAACAAATATGTACTCCAAAATACACAAGCCGTAGAGCCCGTCACCCCTGAGTTCTACTCCTGGTCGGCCTGCCCGGTCACTTTTGATCGCAGGGATCACCTAATAAGCATTCGACATCAAGGATCAGCCGCCTTGGTGCTTGAACAAATAATAAACGGATACCATCTCACACGAGTCATTATGGACGACGACAGTAGTCTAAATCTGATATATCCAGACACCATCCGCAAAATGGGGATAAACCAAACAAAAATCAGCCACAATAATACTACCTTCAACGGAGTAATACCAGGCACAGAGGCTCGCTGCACGGGCTCTCTAATACTAGAGGTTGTGTTCGGCTCGCCCGACAACTTCCGGGTTTAAAAGTTAACCTTCGACATTGCTGTATTCCGAAGTGGCTATCAAGCACTACTCGGACGAGCGGCTTTTGCTCGTTTTAACGCAATACCGCATTACGCTTTTCTTAAGCTTAAAATGCCCGGTACGCGTGGCATCATCATAGTACATGGAAATGTTGAGCGCTCCTTACGAGCAAAAGAACGTACGGCTGCTTTAACAGCCGAACACTAGACGACCTCATCACCAGAACAGATGACCGGTCGTTAAGACCACAGACACGTTTAGACGAGTCCGGCGAATCATTGGATAGAGCTTGGTTTGGTGGTTATACCCTTGTAGACGATACCAGGGGCTTCTCAGCGGTAGTTCGGCTCAACTTTACCCATCTTAACTTTTAAATGGTTTATTTATAATAGCCAATTTTTTGCACGACAACTTTCAACTAAGTTCCTCTCTTTTACAGATGACAATCATACTACACCCGTCCAGGATACGGCTGCGCGGAGACACGGTAGCAGACGCAGCGAGGACCCGTTCAAAGGTTTCTCTTTAGATTAAGACCCTGCGTAAACCTTTTTTACTGTCTTTTGTTTTTCGCATCCTCCGGATTCTCAATACAACCGAGAAGGATGCTGACGTTCTTGGCATGTGGAAATGTCAGAATATTGCTCGTACCCAGACACTAGGGGCTCATTATCTAAGGGCATCATTTAGCCAGGTATATACCTCAAAGACCGAATACCTTAGGGAGTGTTCGGCTTCGCGAGTTTGGCCTTATATGCATCAGCTCTGAATCATGTCTTTGGTCAAATGTTGGGCTTGCCCGGCTCTTGTGTTTTGCTACCTTACATTCCTCTCTACCGGCTAAGGCGGCACCAGGAGAACTACTGTGGTTGTGCCCTGGTTCGGCCGGACGAGCACCTCAGTAGAGAAAGTCGAAAACTAAGTGTCATGATAAAGCGCGAGACTGGTCAACCACTCGATGACCTAACGGAATCTTCCGGATTCCTCCGCATTAACAAAGGGCCGTTTCCCGGCCAGGCATGTACGCGCCCCGTATTTGGATGAGCGTGGAGCCACCAGGGGCTATATAGTAGCCCCACTGTCAAACTCGTATGGCTAAGTGGAAGTGTTAAAGCAATATAGTCAGGTTGCCACGTTTGCTGCGCTATCACCTCCTTAATGGACCAAGACGTTGGATCAAGTGTGAACACGCGTCTTCTGCGTACACCACCGCATTATACGCGTGGGGGCTGAAGCCGACGACTGCAAACTTTCAAGTTATATACATATATACATAAACGGACACACAGGAGGCATCATCATACTTTCAGGCAAAAGTATAAAAATAGCCTTTACAATTCAGTAAAACATTGTTTTTCAATGGGAATACATGTCACTAGAACATAATATTCTTCGAGCACTGAGCTTCTATTGAACGAGCACCTTCAAGAACTTCGTCAAAGTAGTGCTCGGCAGCTACTCGGCTAACGGCCGAACTCGGGGTTGCAATTGCGGTGGCTTCCATCTTCGCCCAGTATGTCTTGACACGGGCAAGCGCCATCCGTGCACCCTCGATCCACGCCAACCTCTTCATAGCATCGATGCGCGGCACAGTACCAAGGAATTGCCGCACCAAACTAAAATAATTGTTCGTCCTTTGCCTTTCCGGCCATAGATAATCCACAACAGACCTCATGGCGAGCCCGGACAACCTATGGAGCTCGGCCCATTCGGCCATCCGTTCATTCAAATGAAGCGGACGCGCTGGAACGTTAAATTGTGACCAGAACAGCTTCTCCACTTCGTGATCTTTTTGATCTTTGAAGTATTCGGCCGCATCAGCGGCACTTGCTGCCAAATCTAGATAAGCGTCCGGAGAACTCCACAGCCGATCCAGCGGAGCGTACTGAGGATCTACGAACTTCTTCCGCAGCATAAAGGGCTTCCCAGGAGCAATATCCCCGGCGTGACGCAGCTCCTCCTTCGTCGCTCTAATTGTAGAGCGGGCATCCTTGGCCGCCACTGTGGCCTTCTCCAGGTCCGTCATCTTCGCTCGATCTTCCTTTTTGAGAAGCTCGTCACGGCCTGCGGCATCCTTCAATTCCACGGCCATCTTGGCTATTTACTCCTTGCTTCGGCAATGTGCAGCCTTTTCGGCTCTTAGCTCCTCGACTGCCTTTAGGGCGGCCGCATCACTTTTCCTGGCTTGTTGTTTGGCCCGGGCAAGGTCCGCTCGAAGGGTCTCCACAGCTGTAGCTCCATCTGCAGTCGCAACATATTAAAGATACTGGCATCATGCTCCTCTTAGTACGTACTAATCACTGGAGAAATCAAAATACCCTGTGCCTCGTCAAGCCGCTTGTTGACAAGCACGATGTCGGCATCCACCGTATCAAGTTGACGATTCAGCTCGGCAAACTCACCAGTCCGGCTAGCCACCAGACCTTCCGCCACCTGCATATGAGGACGGCCGGATTGTTACCTGGGACTATGATCCTATGTTTGCCGCCATTTTCGACAGGAACCAGAGTCTCAGGGGCTACTATCTGCATAGGACACACCTTAACGTGTGCGGTACTGTCAAAAATACACACTAGTTCACGTACCTCAAAACCTTTCAGCAGACTCATAAAGGCTTCATGCAAACCGCTTTCGGCGGATGAAATCCTCTCAACCACCGTACCCATTAGCGTACGATGCACTTCTGAGATAGCCTTTGCTCTAGCAGATCCTTCAAGGCGTCCGACCGCATAATGACGGTGCGGACCCTCTTCCGGTTGCTCTCTCGAAGAGCCGGATACTGAGGACTTTGGGTGGCCAAAGGATTACCCTCTGGCCTTGCTGGATCAGGAGAAGCCCTCCGTGACGACACCTCGGGGTCTCCCGGCTCTTAAGGCGGGAGGGCATGGGGAGGCGTTTCACTCTCCATCATCTCTAGAAGAAGATCCCCCGAAGACGAACTCTGCCGAGAATGGCTATGATCCGGACTACAAGATAAGCGTTTGGGTCATTTTCCTCAGAAGCAAAGCAGGACATTTTTTACTATTAAGTCCCCTTTCTACTTATAGCTCGGCTGGGGGCTAACCCCCTTGCGGGAATTGTGCGGCCGAGGTATCTCCCGGGGCAGGACCCTCTGGCAAAGATTTCTTCCCCCGTTTGGAGACCATTGTCTCCGGGTCTTCAGAGGCGGTCCTCTTCTTTCCTTGGGAAGGGGGAATTTCAGTTTCTTCCCCCCCGATTATCCTCCTTTGCAGAGGCGCTAGCCTCTTTCTTCCCCCCTTTGTCTTCCCCTAAGGGCGCTTGATAAGGCGCGAACTCCAGCATCCTGGCTAGTACAGGATCCGGTGAGACCTCAGGGAGGGGGGCCGGACACCTGATCATCTTCGCCTTTGTTACCTAGTCCTGGTTAGAGAGTGACTTTTCAGAATGATGTTATGATAAATAAAGATACAGCGTGTTCGGTTACAGGACTACTTACTTGGGTATCTGGACGATAGCAGTTCAAACCCGCATCCTCGGTGGTGTCCGGACACATTATTTATGGTCCGAAGAACAATTTATACATCTCCTCAGGCGTCATGCCAAGGAAATGATGGATAGCTCGCGGTCCCTCCGGGTTGAACTCCCACATGCGGAGGTGACGACATTTGCAGGGCGGGACCCGACGAATTAACATGACTTGCATTACCGTGATTAGACTGATGTCTCTCTCTAGGAGATCCTGGATGCGGCTCTGCAATATTGGCACATCCTTTACTGGCCCCCAGTCCAGCCCCTTGTTGACCCATGATGCTAGTTGTGGTGGGGGGCCCAAGCAAAAAATGGGGGGAGCCACCCACTTGGTGCCCCTGGGAGCTGTGATATAAAACCATTCTCGTTGCCATAAGCTGGACACCTCCTATAAAGAACCCTCTGGCCATGGGGTGCCGACACTTTTGCTTATTACTGCGCCTCCGCACTCTGCATGCCGCCCCTCGATCATATTCGGCTCCACCGTGAAGGTCCTGAGCCACAGGCCGAAGTGAGGGGTAATACGGAGGAAAGCTTCACACACGACGATGAACGACGAGATATGGAGGACATAATCCGGAGCCAGATCATGGAAATCCAGCCCACAGTAAAACATGAGCCCCCTCACGAAGGGATCTAGGGCAAGGCCTAGGCCTCAGAGGAAGTGAGATATGAACACAACGCTCTCGTCGGGTTTGGGAGTGGGAATGACCTTCCCTCAAGCAGGCAACCGGTGCGGGATCTCGCCGGTCAGAAACCTGGCCTCTCTTGACTTTTTGACATCCTCCTCCGTGGCGGAGGAAGGCATCCACCGACCTTGAAGGTCGGATCCGGACATGGTTGAAGGTCTGAAGCGCCTGACCTGTGCTTCGGGTGTTGGAACTCGCGGCGGGGGAAGGATTCGATTGAGTTCGAGGAGTAAAAAGGATTGGCCTCGGTCTCTTTATAAAGAGGGCGAATACCAAACGTCCTCGTCGTGACCGTTTGTGACTTGCCTACAATCGAGGACTCATACCAAAGGGCACGATTGGGTTACCCACGCCCGTATTGATGAGAACCCCGTGATAAGGGGACACGATCTCTGCCTCGACAAGACGTGCCAAGGAAACCGCCTCACAATATGCGCAAAGGCTGGTTGAGAAAAACTGTTCGAATAATGACCGGGCCATGGTATGATGTCATGATATCAAGTGCGTCAGCAGATTAGATTTGTGGAAATATTATTCTCTCTACGGTGGTATGTGGGACTTGTTTTGCAAAACCGGACACTATCCTTGTGTTCAAAATCTTCTTGCAATTTCAAAGACAATCTGCGCGCCGGACTCATCATCATTGAAGCCTGGTTCAGGGGCTACTGAGGGAGTCCTGGATTAGGGGGTATCCGGACAGCCGGACTATATCCTTTGGCCGGACTGTTGGACTATGAAGATACAAGGTTGAAGACTTCATCTCGTGTCCGGATGGGACTCTCCTTGGCGTGGACGGCAAGCTTGGCGATACGGATATGTAGATCTCCTCCCATTGTAACCGACTCTATGTAACCCTAGCCCCCTCCGGTGTCTATATAAACCGGAGGGTTTAGTCCATAGGACCAAGAACAATCTAGCTTCTAGGGTTTAGCCTCTACGATCTCATGGTAGATCAACTCTTGTACCACTCATATCATCAAGATGAATCAAGCAGGAAGTAGGGTATTACCTCCATCGAGAGGGCCCGAACCTGGGTAAACATCGTGTCCCCTGCCTCCTGTTACCATCCGCCTTAGATGCACAGTACGGGACCCCCTACCCGAGATCCACCGGTTTTGACATTGACATTGAGCGTGGCCGCTTCCATCGAGAGGGCGTCTGTGGCAGCCAAGAGGGCAGCTGCAGCAGCCGAGACGGCTGCAGCAACTGCTGTGATGGCGGCTGCAAACGCCGAGAGCGCTCGAGCTGTCGTCCATGCCGCTAATGTCGCCCTGGCCCGGGTCGAGGCCATCCAGGCCAAGATCGAGAATGCACATGCCAAGATATTCTAGGCCACCTCGGACTCCAGCATGCAACTCACGTTTGAAAACGCGGCGGTGGCCATGGAGCACCTGCTTCCCCACGAGGTCGCCGAGCGGGAGCTGGAGATGCAGGAGGCGGCAGAGATCGAGGAGCGCCCGGAGGAGGAGTTGCGTGTGGCCGAAGTCAAGGTAGAGAAGAATTTGTCCGTCAAGGAATCGGCGATGGAGTACCAACGCGAGCTCTCGCACTGCCACTACTACGAGTACTACAACCTTGAGGGCGGCACCGAGGACAAGGACGAGGGCGAGGACGCGGTCGACTTCATCGGGGGGGGACGCGGAGTCCACCAACGGCGGCATGTCACCAGGACAAGTCATCGACGTTTCATCTCACACCGGCAATGCATAGGCTGGCGCGGCGTCGGATTTTTAATGCTGGTCTTTTGTTAGATCAATGTTTAGGTCAACTGGCTCTGTGTAATTACTAAAATTTCTCGATTCAGTAAGTGTGGTCATTCTGCTGTACGCTCTTTTGTGTGCCCAAATTAGCAAGCGATGTTAAATTATGCAATGACGTACCCGGGGAAATTTCCACCAAAATTTGAGTTATCAAACTCATCCCATGCGCGTAAAGCAGAAGAATTGTTTGCGATGCACACAATCGTTCAAAGTGAATGGACCGGCAGTACCACGCGTGTTCAAAGTGAATGTGTCCAGTCCTTGAGACCAAAATTTGAATTATCAAACTCATCCCATGCACGTAAAGCAGAAGAATCGTTTGTGATGCACACAATCGTTCAAAGTGAATGGTCCGGCGGGACCGCGTGCAAAGTTTCCCTCCACATTTCCAAATTTTTGGCCTACCGCCAAAATATCTACCCCCGCCCCCTTCCCCACCCCCTTTTCTCCCCGACCACAAGTCACATTTCCCCTGTTTCCTCCTTCCTTCCTTCCTTGCTAAGCTATAACCGCTTCCTCGCTCTCGTCGTCTCGCATCCTATCGCCGGGGTCACCATGGTCTTCTTCAAAGACATCTCTAGCGGTTCCTCCTCCGACGACTACTCCTTCACCACCCGGGTATGCCTCTCTTCTCTCTCTCGGGCAATGACTGGGAATGAAGGATTTTTACCCGGAGGTCGATTTGAGACGTGTCTTCCTCTTGTAGCTCCCTAAGACCATTAGTGGCAACGAATGGAGCGGGGTGGCTGAAGATCTATCTTCTCGTTCTCATCATCATTCTCCATGCGTGAAGCTACTTGTGTTTGATTTTGTGGACACTGGGAGGAAGTTTCTCGCATGTGCAGAGAAGGTTAGACCCTCTTTCGTTGTTACAAATCATTTGTTAGATGTGATTCAGACACAGTCACGGTCCCAACCCATTCATACCACACCTTCAACCAACTGCATCCTAAGACAGTGTCACAGTTTGTACCTAGTATCTTAAATTGTTGCCATCTCATCAGTGGTGCCATTAGAAAATTATTTGGCACCGCTTCAGCAGTTTGTGCAGCCGACTTTGGTCCACACATCCGATGATCCAAGCAGTACAATACTAAATCTTTATGGCAAGAAGGAACTGGGCATCGGAGCAACTACGTGCTCCGGAGTCCGGGTCCCTGATTTTTTTTCCGCTGCGTCGGCTCGCCAGTTCAGGGCACCGGTGCGAGATGTAGCAACAGTTGTCTTTACACCAGTTTTGGCATACATAGTGGACGGCCTTAGTGCTATTAGTTCTATGTTACTTATTTGTTATTTATTGTGCATGAGTAAGAACTTGTAGTGTCGTTGTAGTTAATTATAGTTTCTGATATTCCAGAATTTTGTTGTTGTCTCAGTACCAATTATTTCATTTGCACATTGATCTTTTTGAGAAGATATGTCATAATTAACATGTTTCTTCGGTTTTTCCAAATAAGCATTGGTGATTTTCTATGTTGCTATAAACCGATTTCCCCTACAATTGTTACTGATCTAGTTTTAAATATTATAGGATGAACGGAAGTGTTCTTACTTGGAGTGGGTTGATCAAGAGTGGACACAGTCTTTGAAGATGTTCCTAACGAAGCTCTGGAGCATGTATGAGGAAGTGAAGACACGTAGGCTTAGAGAAAGTCTTGTCAACGCTGAAGCATATTTCAAGATTCGGGATAAAAAGTTGAAGGTGGAGAATGAGCTCAGATTTTTATTAAAAGACTTTGCTAAGATGGTGTTGGCGATGGAGGAGGCACTTTCCCAGTTGGCCCGTGCAAAATGGGTTCTTACTGAACTGAAAGCAGAGGTGGATAAGACGAGCCTGGATGATCTCGATTAGGGAAATGAATATATTGTTCTTATGAAGTTGAACTAGCTATATGTTGTACTGTGATGTTTCCATGTAGCTACCGTACTGTGATGTTATAATATATTTATGTGCCTGTTATGAAATTGTCCAACAGATATTCGATATGAAATGAGAATTTGCGTAATACTCGAATTATTAATTTTAAACTAATAAACCTGCTAAATGTCATGGACCTTCGCAAACGGTTCTAGCAGTAAAAGCGCTTGCGATGGATAGCCCAATGCCAAACAATTTTCTTCATCAAATCGTGTGTGATATAGTTGATAAAAGAAAATAGTTAACCAAGGAAGACCGTGTGTGATAGTTACACCTTTCACACACGAGCCTACACATAAAACTGTGTGGGATTTATGTCCGAACGGAAACGTTTTCCATGGATCGACTGTGTGGGATGCACATAAGAACGGAAACATATTCCTTGGAATGACTGTGTGTGATATACATACGAACGGAAATGTTTTTTCTGGGATTCACTATGTGGGATGTACATACCTATGGAAATGATTTTCTCGGATTACCGTGTGGGATGTATATACCTACGAAAATGATTTTCTCGGATTACCGTGTGGGATGTACATACCTACAGAAATGATTGGATTTTGATGCCTCGCACGATCGCACACAGCCCCAGCCTGGGTCCCAGGAGGCCCTATCCTCGATGATTTCTGGGTCGTGTGGGAAGGTGTCACAGCCCTAGAGTTTGCTTGTAACTTGTGGCATTGCATCCATGCATCATGTCTAAATTTCATGAAATTTGAAATGGGGATTGATCAAACCCCTAGTACTGAAACAATGCAAATAGGTTCAACTTCAAAATATTTTCAAAGAACCCAAATTGGTTTGCAAAAATGTTCATGATTAATGGAAAAAGGTGAAAACCATATCCAGAGATGATGAATATTTTCCAAGACATTTTGGTATTTGAATTAACCCATCTTGTATTTGAATTGGGGCACTTAGATTCTATAAATAATTTTAAATGCTCCAACATATTCTGAAAATACCTAAGGGTCTCTGTAATTTTTTCAGTTAATGCCAGAAATTATTTTCAGGATTTATGCAAATGATTTAGTTTCTAAAACAAAATCAAAACAAATTACAGAAAATAGCAAAACAGAAAGAAATTAGAAAGGACACGGAGAGAGAGAGAGTTTACTTGTGCAGCCCACCTGGTGGCCCACTTACCTGGCCCAACCCACCAGAGCCGCCACCGTCTCCCACCTCGCGCCAGAAGGATGCGAGGCGTTCGGCCACCGCGCGCCGGCACGCGCCCGGCCACATCCTCCCTGCCTGGCTGCCCCCTTTCCCCTCTGGATGCCTGGACATCGACACATACCCTCCCTGGCCCCTCTGACTCTCTCCCGTGCCTTCTCTCCTCCTCTGCTCTCCCTCCCTCTCGCACCCGAGCACGCCCGACGCCGCCGTTCGCCCCACCACGGCCATCGACCACCCCTCGCCCTGCCAATGAGTCCAAAGGCTCCGCCTCGATGCCGCGACCTCTCCATGGAGCTACACAATGCCGGGAGCCCTGCATCTCCGGCCGCCCGAGATCGCCGGCTTCGTTACGTCGCCGTCCGCGCTCCCCCGAGCTCACGAGCCTGCTCCGCGAGTTCCCTGTGAGCCCCTCTTTCCTCCGCCCCTCTCCCCGTCGTCTCTTGCGACCTCTAGCCGTGGTTCCCACCTCGGCCGGAGCCCGCCGCTGCCGCCATGAAGCTCGCCGTCGCTAGCAGCCCCGCTTAGCCAAACCAAGCATGTAGGTATGCTCTGGACATCCCCAGGAAGTCGTGGCACGCTTCATGTCGCTTGCTAGTGCACCGTAGCCTCGCGCCTGAGCTCGCCGAGCTCCGGCCGCCGCACTTGCCGCAATACGGCAACCCAGCTGCTGCCGCTGGCCGCAATGGATGGGCGCGAGCCTGGGCGTCTTATAGAGCCCCTCGGCCGCTAATTTGGTCGCCGGAGGGAAAGATCCGAGCCCCTTCGCTGTCTCGGCCTCGCCGGCGACTCAACGCCGGCGGGATTGACCCTGCTGACCAGGGGTTTGAACCCCTCGTTGACTGAGTTGACCCCGGGTGGGCCCAGTTTGACCCCCCTGGGTCTATGACAGGTGGGGCCCAGCCCTGTTAATTAGTTAGGATTAGTACTAATTGTTTTTGCTAAACTAATGACACTGACATGCAGGGCCCATAGGTCAGTTTGACCTGGACCGCGCCCGTTGACCGCTGACATCACAGTGACGTCATGCTGATGCAATAACTCTTTTCTGGATTTATTCTTTTACAGGAAATTTCAGAAAATAGTGCTAACTTCTAAAATTCATAGAAAATAATCTATAACTCCAATGGAAATAAGTTATATATGAAAAATGATCAGAAAAATATGAAGAATCTGTTTATGCCATGATCATGCATGTTTGAACAAGTTAACCTCACTGAATAGGACAAATGATGATTAGGGCAATTTATGAAATAACATTTGGAGTTGGAATTTGTTCTTGTTCGAGTTCCACTTCAATTAACTTGGCTAGATATTGCATTAGGTGAATTCATTACCTTAACATGACATGTCATTCATGTGAATGTGCATTGCATTGATTGTGTTCTTTCTCGGTTGCGGTGTTTGTCCCTCTCGATGAGCGGACGCATCGACGATGATGAGTTCGATGACACCGATGAAGAACTATATTATCTTGAAGTGCTGTGCAAGCAAAACCCTTGTTCATTCTGATACAATCCCACTCTCTCACTCCTGCTCTCTTTTACTGCATTAGGACAACAACGATTCATCTGTTACTTGCTGCGGTAGCTGAACCCCTTTATCCTCTGCATGACCTGTCATTGCCACAGTAAATAGATGAAACCCACTAGCATGAGTAGGAGTTGTTTGAGCCTTGATGTGTTTACTCATTCATGTTTGTTTGTCATGCATGCAATTGCTTAGAGTTGTGTCAGGTCTGATTCATTAGGGATGGATCGGAGGTGTGTGAACATGTCCTACTGTTGAGAGCTAAATGTGTGAACATGATTTGGTAAAGGTAGCAGTGAGAAGCCATGTACTAGTACATGGTGGGTTGTCTCGTTGCAGCCGTCCTCAGGAACTGAGTTCTGTGTTTGTGATCCATGAACAATTACTACCACGCATTGGAATGCTTAAGTGCCCCTCTCGACTTATTAATCAACCTGATCTCGGCCCGTGAGTTGCAACTAGTTTCTGGTGTTTGTAGGTAGTGTTAGTAGTCTACCAAGTGGCACCCGGTACAGGTGGGCTTGGGACAAACTAGGCACCGTGGCACGGTGTACCAAGCGTAGAACCACCCATCGAGGTGGGCTTGGAATCCCTGCACACATCGTTTGGGGCCGCGAGCGACACCCCGGCCGGATCTCCTTGCGGATGGAACCCGAATAGGTGATAAACCTGGACTAGAGACTTGTGTGGTTAGTCAGGTCGTGGCCGACTCCCTCACCAGGCTTCCGTTTGAAGGTTGTCGAGATACATGACGTGTACATGGCGGTAAGTGGCAAGAGCGTGTGTGAAGAAGTACACCCCTGCAGGGTTAATATGATCTATTCGAATAGCCGTGTTCGCGGTAAAGGACTTCTGGGTTGCCTATAACAGTTCATAGACAAGTGAAAGTGGATACTCTAATATGCGCAAGATAAGCGTGAGTGCTATGGATGGCGTTCTCATAGGGAGACGGGAGCGGATCCATAGTGGTGTATTGATTTGGTGAATATCTGGACTCGTGTGCGCCACCTCAAAGAGTTACTTGCAGTCGTAGTTCAGGATAGCCACCGAGTCAAAGCTGGCTTGCGGTACCAAACTCCAACACCCCTTTGTTGATAATGATGCATATGTAGTTAGTTACGATGCAAGTCTTGATGAGTAAGTTTGTACTCACGCTTGCTTCTTTTTATGTTTTGCGGAGAGACGCTGGTCTCGCTTAGTAGTTCCGCGTGGACTTCGACGCTTAGCTTGTTACCTCATCTACGCATCTTGTGCCCTCGGCAGAATCGGTAGACAGTCGGGCTTCTCAAATTTCTTTTCATTTGTAGATGTCTGTACTCAGACATGTTAAGCTTCCGCGTGTGCTTTGTTTTGTATGTTTCAATGTTGGGTCATGAGACCCATGTTTGTAATATCTCGCTCCTCGAGCCTAACGAATAAATACTTGAGTCAGAGAGTTATGTTGTGATGCCATGTTGTATTTACACATATCGAGCATCATGTCTGTATGAATGAAAAGCTGGGTCTGGGTGGGAAACTACGACCTAGTGGGTTATCCCTGGCAGCCTCTCATATGGGGAAATGTAGTCTATTGCTTCCTGAGCGATAGTAGTCCGCTACAGCCGGTTCACCGGAGTCACCGCTAGCCCAAAGACTATCGCTCGGACACTTGACTGGGCCGACATGTGTTTCACCTCGTTCCTGGTTCCGTCTGCTCGGGAAATGTCACGCGGTGACATCCGGAGTCCTGCCTAGCCTGCTACAGCCCGGGTTACCGGAGTCCTGTTAGCCATTGCTACAGCCCGGATTCATACGTTGATGACCGACATGCTCGAAGTTGATTCATGTATGCCTGCCCCAATGGGTTAGTGCCGCTTTGGGTTCACGACTAGCCATGTCGGCCCGGGTTCTCTGTCATATGGATGCTAGCGACGCTATCATATACGTGAGCCAAAAGGCGCAAACGGTCCCGGGCCATGGTAAGGCGAAAACCGTGGGAATACCGTGCGTGAGGCCGCAAAGTGATATGAGGTGTTACCGGCTAGATCGATGTGACTTGGAATTGTGGTCCTGACAGTTTTGGTATTAGAGGCTGACTACCTGTAGGATTACCAAGCCAAACCGGTCGAAGTTGTGTCTAGAAATGCTTTAGTTATGTAAAGGAATTGATTGTCGATGGGAACGTAAGGCTCTATTTACTCCTTATACCTCATGGCCTTCTGATCTGAGTCAACCTCTTCTCTTCTACGGGGATTAAGAACTAGGCTTCTCATCTATCTATTAGGATGACGTGTTACTAATCCATAGACCTTTAAGATTGTTGGATTTAAGCCCCAGTTCAGTTCCTACTATTTCTGTATGTTAACTGTTGATCTCAGAATCTTGTTATGATGTTGTAGAGTGGTTATGCCACCATTTTGCATGATGTCTCAAATCTTTTTGAGCATTTACAGCCGTTATGTTGTCTGAGTTATCCCAGGTCTCTAAATAGTTTGATGCATTTGCAAATTCTTTCTTTCCGTTCCCGATGTCCTTTTGGGTCGTAATAAGCACCTAACCAATCAATGAGGTACTCTATTGCCTCGACATATATGTTGGAGTTATTATTATGACCCTAGGTGTCTTAGAGTATCACCTAGCAATATGGCCGTGTTTTGTGTTCCCAGTGTGATGATTCTGGCCATCATTCTCGAAAGCATCCCGTGATGCCACTTAGTAGTAGGTATTCTATTCCTGGATTCTTGAACCCGAGATTCACCCTACTTACCTAATGTTGATAGTGTTTGCTAGTTCCTTTAGGATATTAGTAACCTTGCATTAGTCCTCGGGGTCCGTGGTATATCCTTCTTCCAAATACTATGAACCGCTTATGGCAGAAGTTCCTCGCTGAACCGAAGGATCACAATCAGAGTACTCTTGATGAGTCCTTCATTCATAGTTGTGAATCTGCCAGTCCTTCCTTTTTCAGCATGGGTTATCCAGAAGAAACCTGTTGAACTTGATTCGACATTCTAACCTATGCATCCACAACTCAGAAAATCATATGTCCTTTGAGTTGTCCCCCTTCAGTTATATTTCGACCTTCATCTGTCAATTGATAGTCAAGGGTATGTGTGCGATCGTGTTCATCGATGCCTATTATCCTTGTGGTCCTGTTAAGCCATTCTATTCTGGAATGACTAGGAGAAACAAACTCCAGTGCCTCATCCATATCTAGGATTGGGTCAAAGCAGTTGTATTCCGCAGATCAAAATGCCAATCCAGCTTTTGATTCTGTTCCACCTGGAGTGTTACCATCTTTATGTCAAGAATGTCATGAGAATTGCACCACCTCTTATGGATTCTTGACGCAGTGATACTTCTCGCAATCATTATTCATTTCTCGGTCCCGTGTTGTTGTAACCGTAATGCCGACAAGTGTACTGTGATGTGCGAAGATCAATACTCCTAGCAACTCCGTTGCTTGGTAGTTAATGGACAATACCCTCATTCTTAGTGTGCTGGTTATTGAATCATCATCCTAAGATTGATCGTGCTACCTAGTCCTTATTCCCGGTGCACCCTCCGAACAATGAGTTAGGATTATTCAATCCCTTGCTTATTGTTCATATCATCTTGCCCTGAAAAGCAAGATTGTTCTCGAGCTTAGTAACATATAGGTGGTTCGTGATTTTCCGAATATCTTCTCGGAAATATTACGAGTTATCCCCGATCGTTATGTTGAGCTCGTGATCAAGTTGGTTTTCCTCTAAACCACCCCTTCTCCAAGAATCCGTGTTGGATACCCCGAGCTAGTTGGTTACACTACTAGAAAACCACTACTAATGGCGCACCTAATTTGGCTATTAATGGCGCATCTGTAGTGCGCCATTAATAGCACGCCATTAGTAATTTTACTAATGGCGCACTGGTGGTGCGCCATTAGTATTCGGTATACTAATGGCGCACCACCTGGTGCGCCATTAGTATATGCGAGGGTGCGCCATTAGTATGCCTCCTGTGGGCATGTATACCCAGTGCTTTGGCATACTAATGGCGCACCACCTCCGGATGCGCCATTAGTAATCATGACATACTAATGGCGCACTACCAAGTGATGCGCCATTAGTAACCATGGCATACTAATGGCGCATTGACAAGTGATGCGCCATTAGTATGCTTTGTCATACTAATGGCGCACTGTCATGTGATGCGCCATTAGTATGAATATTAGGGTTTTTTATTTTTTATTTTCTGTTTTTTGCGCAGGTTACAAAATGTATAATTTGACAAAATATAGACTGCACACATCAACAATAGATTCATCAGATACAATAGAAGATTAGTCTTTGAATACAATTCATCATATTAGTCTCCGAATACAATTCATCATATTAGTCTCCGATTTGAAAAGACCGAACAAAGATAGAACATTATATTACAAGTCTCGAGACCGCGAGTAGCGAGTTTGTCTTCACATTACAAGTCGATATCGATCATCTAAACTACCATCACATAGAAGAGAGCTGCGGTCATCAAGATGAGCATCATCACGATGAAACTCGTCTTAATCCGGTTCCTCCAGCGCTCCCTCCCCTCCCCCGCTAGATAGCGGGCGTATCTAGATTCGGCCTCGGCCCTAGTGGTGTACCCTTTGTAACTGTTACCGCTGAATCGGTGAACCTGTCTCCAACACTCCTCCCGGTCCATCGTAGACTCGGGAACCTTACCCTTTGTACCACGACATACGTCGGCATCGCTATGCACTAGCCAAACGTAAACGTTAGTACCAATTCACAGACAATACATAAGCAATATATAAGTATGCAGCGTAACGATCGGAAGAGAAAAGCAAGACATTCATAGCATCGATTACATCTAAGTTGAACGACTCTCGAAACCAAAGAGACATACTACAAGTTCATTAAAGTTTAATTACAACATGAGCCAATCGATGTTTTAGAACTAGACAACTCGACTCAAGGGACGGAGCGTGGATGAAGCCGCCGTCTATCGTGGGAGTCATGAAAGAACGGCGTTGTCATCCTGCATTTGTAGCATTGTGTCGATGTCACCGTTGGACGGTTGATTTCGAGGTAGAACTGTCCCGAGGTACGAAGGACATCTTGATGGATGATTTCCGCAAACTCCATTGGATGCGAAAGAATTCTTGTCGGAGGTCCGCGTCTGGATTGCCGACACGCCGCGCCCAATCTTGGAGCTTACTCGGTAGCAGAAGTTGATGATGGTCCCGCATTTATCGCCCGCATGTGATGGATGGCGTAGTAGGCACCCTTCCGACCGCCAGCGGCTGCTTGACGCAGCGTAACGTCGTATTGTGGGAGAACACGTGCTTGCCGTGCATTACGAATAGGCCTGGTGAAGGTGCCTCCAGATTTGGCGTGGCCGGGAGAACATCATCAAGAACCTTCTTGACATTTGTGTAGTCTACGTTCAATCGACGGTCCGGGTCGAAATACGTGGCCATGGAATATTTGGGGCTTAGGAGGATGAGCGTGCAACGTGTGTCACCGCAGAAAACACGGAATGTTAAAAGAAAAGCGATCGAAATGTAAGAATTCATATGTTACGGGCGGTTGAGGGGAGGACTTACTCGGAAAGTAAGGCACGAGGAAGTTATCCTTATCTTGGTTTGCGAATGACGCCTTCGAGGTAAGAACTCGCGACTTGCCGGTCCCAGGCGCTGCCCAAGAACTTGGCACGCATGTAGAAGGGTCGACTATCGCGATGTCCGGGTCTTGTCGCGAATGATCCGCATCTCCATACTCGGCGAAAATAGCCGAGCGAAGGTGAAGTGCAGCGGATGAAGGTTCAACATAGCGTGGATGTCATCAAAACGCAGGACGATCGTACGCCCGATGGAGTTATCCACAAATCCCTTGCCCTCTGGAACCTTGGCCGCGAAAACCGGGTATGCCACATCCTTCTCCCTGAGACGCAGCTTCTCCAAAGAAAGAACAACATCATGCAGACTCCGCATAGCACCGGTTGCAGCATTGAGCATATTTGTCGGTAGCATCGCCCTACCCGCCACATGCACCCTCCTCGAGATATCCTGCGGTGAAGGTGGCCCGTCCCCGAAACGGATCGTACTCGGTGCCGGCTGGCTCGCACCCTTCTTAGTCTTTCTTTGCGTGCCTTCTTCTTCTCCTGTAATGGGACCGAGTTTTGCTCACAGACCGCCTTCTTGAGTGTGTTGGGGCTGATAATATTTCGCACCTCGCCTATCTGAGGCTCGGTGAAGTCGGCAGCTGGAGGCGTCTCCTGAGAGATGAACGCCAGACGGCGCTTGTTGCAACTTGGCTTCTCCACGGTACGAGATAGATCGCACACGTCTTTTGTTGGGTTTGGTTCTTGAGAAGGAGGCCCCATGAAGTCGCCATCGTACCCATGCTCGGCAAAATCTTGATCGACGCGTTGCCAAATGTATCATAGTCGCCGTCTTCGTCGTTCGATCCTGTGCCATATGCATGTTTGGATCGATGGCATAGGGATGTCCGGCACCGTTCTGGCGGTCTTGCCATGGGGTCGACTTGGCGCCGACACGACCGGGCGGTATTGTCTTTGGGGTGGTGTCCCCGCCCCAAACGAATGTGGCTCTTCGCCAAAGCAGGGCCAGCTCAGCAAAGGCCGAGGGTCATCACGTCATCATCGTCGGCCCCGACGGGTCGATTCGGAGGTAACAAGTCGTCGCAGCTCTGGCAGCACCCGAACCAGTTGAACCCTAAACAAGTTGGGTGGCATCTGGGTACCGTGGAACAAGGTTGCCGGTTGAACGATTTTGCCCTTGGCGACATCGAACAACTCGTTGTTCACATAGTGGAGGAGAGTTCACGGAACGTCGGCGGCGCCCTGAGAAATCATGTAGGGCGTCTGGGATGCCTAGTCATAGGCAAGGTGATGAAGTCCTCGGCCGAGAGGCTTAATTAGTTACCGTGATGATGGCGTCGAGCTCGGCTAATGTCGAGGCACCGCCAACGGCGGGCGTGCAACTGACGGAGGGGCCGCTTGCTGGCGAAGTGCTGGCCGGCGTACACCCGGGTGCATTAAGCTCCCGTGTCGGCGTTGAGACACCAATGCCGCCTCCGCCGAGGCACCAATGGCCCCGCCATCGCATTATGCGAAGTTGCTAGCCGTGAAGCTAGGAATCGGGCGACCCACATGGCCGCCGCAATCCACGAACTCAACCCCGAGATCAAGGTAGGCACAAGGGCGGTGATCGCCGCCCAGTCGTTGTTCCACTTGCTCTTGGACAATCTCCGGAATCCGCGCCACCGTGCCTTGAGTTCTTGAACCTCTCGCGCTTTGGCTTTCCGAGCTGGTCTTTTCTCCTTCCGCACACCAGTGTATAGTATGACCCCATTTTGTCGACAAGCCTTTGCCGCCACACGACCAGTGACGTCGTCTTCTTGAGCTTATCCTTGTTCTTCATTACATTCAACCCCTATTTAGAGTGGTGTCGCAAGGGTTGCTCGAGTCGACCCCGCCATCGCTTTCGATCGCTGCGGAAGGAATGTGAACCATTTAGAAATTCGCTTCATTAATTAGAATGCAACCATATGGAGCTAATTACACGGGGTGTATTCCTTACGAGAACAAGCTGAAGCTGCCCGGTCTTCGGATCCGTGGTAAGCTCCTTTGTTTTCGGGTCCTTCTTGTACCGGCCCTCGACAAAGTTCTGGTCCGCTTGTCACCGTATGTATCGAAGAGGCGGTAGGCCTTGCTCGGCACGCCCGCCTCCTCCTTGTCCCATATAGGCTCCGCCACTCAGTAACCGCCGGGACCGAGTGTGTGTTCCCCTATGTTCAGCTCCGCATTTGTTTCCCCACTCACTTGATTGGGAGCTTGCGGTGCTCGAGCAATTGATCTTGAAGTCGTTGTAGTCATCTTCGGTGATCAAGGATTTTCTCCTTGATCTTCTCGATAACTCTCACCTTTCTCGATCATTCTCTTCACATTGCTTTTCCAAGTAGACAGGGCCTTGCTCATCTTCGTGAGGGCAGCATTGTTCACTTTATTCCCTTTGAGGCTTGTGTTTTCAAATTCAGCGGGAACTTGTATCGTTCGTGCAGCTTCGTGAAGAGGAGGTTATGCAAATTCCCTCGGTCAGGATGCCTCGGGTTCTCGGTGTTGATCGAGACGGTGCTCGGAGAATGCACCCGAGCTGAAGCGAGTACCCTTGACTATTCGTTCGGGCGCCGTTGGATTCCGTTGGAGTCCACTTGATAACTTCCTCCTTGAGGGTGCGGAGCACGATCGGGCGCCGGTCCTTCCGCTGCCTCTTCGGTTGGCTGCCATCTGTGCGTGCGCCGCCATCATCGATGGTGGCATCCTCGGCGGCACCATCGGTGGTGGCATCGGTGGGAGTCATCCTCGGCGGTACCATCGGTGGTATCAGGATCGGTGGGAAGGCGGCGGCCTCATACAAGTGAGGTTGTTCCTCCATCTCCTGGGACAGCTCCTGAATGCCTTGCCGCCCGAACCCCGGCCTCATCGCTAGGGCCATGTTTCTCTCTAAATAGAAACAAAGTTTGGTCAAAAGTTGGTTATTGTCAAGGAACAAGATCATGGTCTCATCATTTAGGGTTTGTCGACACCGAGGCATCCTAAAATCTAAGCTTTTATCATTGAGGGTTTTTCGACGCCAAGGCACCCTAAAAGCCTAACCTTTCATCATTTCGGTTTTTATCGACACCGAGGCACCCTAAAAGCCATGCATTAGTCACAAGTACGCCGGGGCACTTGATCCTACTTAATTAACTACTAAGATACCCGGCCCATGCATTAGTCACAAGTACCCCATATGTCCTAGTTTTAGCAAAGTCATGCTAAAATTCACGTAAATATTCAGCATGACCTTTGCTGAAAATAGGACATATGGAGTACCAATTTGCCGGAACGGAAGTTAATCGACATTCCGGCAAACTCAAGGGCCTCTCGGGTACTGCAAAATCATCACGACATGATGGTCGGAGACAAAACCCAGCAAACTAGCACCACAATGTGCCTCTACTTTCATATGGATGTAAAGGCCACAGACCATATGGTCCTCTGCTTTCATATGAACAAAAATCAGCTCAACTTATGTGAGCTTCCATTCCAGATCTAATAGGTCACCCAACAAAAAATCATCAATAGTTTTAGCTGAAAAAATCATGGATTGCTGTTAATCGAAAATTAGTGAAAGAAACTGCTACGATCATGGAGCAGCTTGTACACTACACATGCTTAAACTACGAGCAAGTGTCTTGTTATGGTCAAAACTGAATGTTGATTGCTTGCATCATCTACTCTGAATGATATTTTCTCTCACAACTCAGATTGCTCACCGCCTTGTTCTCGCTACATATTAATATTCAAAATTAGTTGTTGCAAGCAGAAATAATTCATGAGATCCTTTTGTTCTTCTCTAATCCTTCAATTTCAGGTCTGTTCCTATATCATACATTAATTCAAGATTACTTAAAAAGTCGCCGTGCAGTCAGAGAATCTGGGTACAGAGAGAAAAAAGGGTATAAAGTATGGATTATGACTATTGTCAAGTGTGGTACTACCGAACACATACATATCAAGATTCAAGAGCACATGCACACTGTTACAGTAAACTTGTCTAATAAAAAGTGGATATAATATTATGAACTGCACAATGGCATAAAATGTAGTGAGGCAATCCTCAAGCAAATGCCTAAATTTGTTAGTTAAACAAAGACAAGGCTAAGGGGCACTAGCACACTAGTAAGTGATAGGCAACCATCCTACATGGAAATGTGAAGAGTTACATGGATGAGTACCAGCTCTAAGTGAAGGCTCAATGGATTCAAGATCAACCGAATTGAAGTTGCCCAAACCTGCAAGGAAAAGAGAGAATAATGATTTCGAACTGCTCGATGGCATACATAAGCATAAGTTCAGTCCCCAAATCAAGCATGGTTTCTTCGCCCACCTAAACAACCACCACCACAAGGAGCAGATGCAGATAACTCACTCAAAAAGACTAATAAACACCAGTTGCAGATGGATCACTTCCCTTTAACCTTACTAATGATATATATGTTCCCTTATTGCAACATTGCTAATAGAGGATGACATCAACATTGCTAATAGAGGATTTACAACTAGTAGTACATTTTTGGTGGGTGCAAAAGTCCAACAAAGCACTAGAACTGAGCTGATTGATCTATAAATGTGTAGGAGGAGCTAGATCATTTCCTTTACCAAATAAGCAATTGATCTAGCATCCACCTTTACCAAATGCAAGCAACTGAGATAATTTAATCAGAGTAGTGGCAGTGGATTTGTGCACAAGCTAGCTAAGACAGTAGCTTCCTTGCAACCCACAAAAGACAAAGGAAAAGAGGGTGAAAAGGGGAGATGGTTAGCTTTGATGAGCAAAAGCAGCATCTTCCTAACCCCCTTCTTCTTGTCTCCTCTCACTATCTCTCACACATGTACACATGGCAAACCACAAAGGGTGTGTCAAGAAATTACTAAACTAATAATCCAACCACTAAAGCACTAGATCACTATGTGTATATAATCTTTTATAACTTTGTATATATGTATGGCTCCAATGGGTGCCACTTCCATGCATCCCTCTCCATCATTTAATCATGATTAGCCCATCATTTTGACCAAAGGTTAGTTAATTAATTAACTAGTGTATGCCACAATGAGCACAGATCGCCATCTAGCTAGTAGCTTTCTAAGGCCCCTCCTCCCATCGACTAATGGTTACGGTTAGTAGTTGTACTCCACTATCACACATGATTTGAACCAGAAAAATCTTCACCACATGCATATATAATGTTGATCTCCTATATATGTTTTGCAAAAATTCTATATAATCCCACAAAAATATCGAAGACTAATGGCGAAGCTTCATAAAATTTGACTTAGGTCAAACTAATATGCAGAGTAAATAAAACAGAAAAAGTAGTTAAGTTTATTTTGACAATCACCCAATAAACCCTGAAAGAACTGGCTCTACCCAACTTATATCCATCCAGAGGCCCAAAGAGAACTGACCCTTAATATATACTCCCTCCTTTAGTGATCTAAACATTCTCATATTTCTTGACGTGATCTAGCCCAAAGAGAACCGACCCTTAATTATATACTCCCCTTTAGTGATCTAAATACTCTTATATTTCTTTCTGTGATCTAAACATTCTAATATTTCTTTATGCAGGGAGTACATGAACTAAAGCACTGTCATGTGTCATCCCGTGGAAGAAACAGAGAATTGCAGAGGGGTTAGCTAGGCAGGCAGGCGGCAGACCTTGAGACGGGCTCGACGTTGATGGCGCGGCACTCGTAGCAGCCGGAGAGGTCATGGAGGGAGGACGGTGCCCGGCGACGGTGGTGTGGACGGGCGGGTCGAGGTGGGGCAGCGGCGTGGGCGGGTCGGGCGGCGGGCAGCCGAGGCGGCGCTGGGCGGCAAGGCCCGGCAAGGCGGGTCGCCACGAGGCGGCGGGGCAGGCCGAGGTGGCGGGACGGTGGCCGAGGGAGGCGGGCGAGGGAGAGGGAAGGCGAGGAGAGGGCGAGGGAGGGAGAGGGCGAGGGCGAGGGCAAGGGCGAGAGCAGCGGCGGCGGCGGCGGTGGATCGAGAGGGAGAGAACTGGCGAGGGGGAGAGGGAAGGGGGGATCGGGCGAAGGGGGGATCGGGCGAAGGGGGATCGGGCCACAATACTAATGGCGCACCTCACCGTGGTGCGCCATTAGTATTTTTTTTATTTCAACTAGCCAACAGGTTATGTGCTACCAGAACTTATCCACGTCAAGCCCACTCTACTAGGTCGATCGTGCCAGCCCAGTTCTCACACCGGGAGGTCCTGGGTTCGACTCTGTGCTCCACAAATTTTTTTAGCATTTAAAAAGTTGTTTGATACTTATTTATGTTTAAATATGTTCAAACTTGTTTAAATATTAACAATAATATTTTTTATAAGACAAAGAACATTTAAAAAGCTGTTTCATACTAATTTTTTTATAAGACAGGCGCTGGGTGCGGGGGTCGGCGGCGGCAGTTGAGTAGGGGAATCGAGGTGCGGGGGTCGGTGGCGGCCGGTGGACTGGGGGTGCTCGGCGTAGGGGACCGGATCTGGCGAGGTGGGATAGCGATCGAGATGGAGGGATCGAGATCGAGTGTCCATGAAATTTAAAAATATTCATGATATAGTTCAAAAAGTACCCATGAAATACAATTGAGAAATGAAGGCTACGATTTAAATACAATCGATCTTAGCAAGCTATCTGTTCACAATCTTCTTGCCCTTCTTTTTCGCAAATGGAGTTCTTCTGTGGAACGGACGTCCTTTAGGTAGGGTGGTCCTGCTTCTTCTTGTGGTGTATGCTGCTACTTCATCATCGTCGTCATGTTCGATCCTCGGTCGCCCGTACTTGTCGAAGTCTTGCTCATTGGCTACTCCATCCATTCCGATGATCTTCCTTTTTCCTCTCCTCACGACAACATGACTGGCTTTGGCGGGTCGGTAATGAAGAAGCATTGGTCCACTTGGGAAGCCAGCACCCATGGCTCATTTTTGCGGTGACGCTTATGCGCATGGGTCTTGGATTTGGCTTCGGGTATAACCATGGTGGTGAAATATCGGTCTTCTTTTATGACGTTCTTGGCCCATCTCGACACGGAACATCGGGACCTTCTCTCCAACAGAAGCTCAGCTCCCAGATCTCCTCGATCCTTCCGTAGTATCTGTCCTTGTCGTTACGGTGTAGGATTCCATCGTTACCCGGAGTTCTGATAACCATCGCTCTTCATGTCCTTGGCCTCGGTGTAGAATGTGTAGCCGTTGATATCGCACGCCTCATAGGTCATCAGGTTGTGCTCGGCGCCGTGACAAGGCGAATATGAGTTGTTCTTCCGTGGAAGAATCCTCATGTAAAGGGTACGACGTAAGCTTGGCTTGAACCAACGCGTGAAACATGAGTTGTGCTCTTTGAGTGTATCTCCGTCCGTCCTCTGTTGGCCTCGGTCATTGTACGTATTTTTAATAAAGGTTTTGTGCTCTACCACCCAAGGATCGACCACGTCTATGTGTTGTAGCGCGACTAGGTTTGCTCTTTCAAAGTCGGCGAGTCGACCCTCTAAGTCGACATGCATTTCATGGCGACCCTCACGGTGACCCCATCCAGCGAGCCCGCCGAGGTGCCCGCTGACGGGCAGACCAACGGGGTTCTCGATGCCTACATAATTCATGCAGTAGGAGATGCACTCTTACAGCCGAAAGCCCCGGCTATGCTTCCTTCGGGCGTGACATGTTGCGAACGTATCCTTTGATGACACCATTCATCCTTTCGAACGGCATCATGCTGTGCAGAAACGTCGGCCCGAGTTGGATGATATCCTCCACGATATGGACCAGCAGGTGCACCATAACGTCGAAGAATGCGGGCGGGAAGTACATCTCAAGCTCGCATAGTATCACCACGATCTCTTCCTGTAGCCTTCAGAGTTGCCTCACGCCAATCGACTTCCGAGAGATGACGTCGAAAAAGTTGCATAGGCCAAATAGCTTTTCACGGACGAGCGCGTCCATGATCCCAAGGATTGCAACTGGAAGTATCTGCGTCATCAAGACGTGATACCGTGGAGACTTCATCCCGGCCGAACTTCGCTTCGCCGGGTCTAGGTATCTCGCTTATCTTCCCAGCGTAACCGTAAGGAAGTTTTACTCCTAGGAGGCAGGTGAAAAACTGCTCGATCTCCTCGACTTAGAGTGAAGCACGCGGAGGGTAGTCATTTCCGGTCTTCTTGGCCTTTTGCCTTTGCGACGACTTCTTCGTGTCTGCTTCGCCATCATCATCATCATCATCATCATCATCATCATCATCATCATATATAGCGTGAAGCTCCGCACGATGCCCATTGATTTCAAGTCTGCCCTTGCTTTCGCCCATCTTTGGTCCTCTCCGGCATGTTGAGCAGGGTACCGCGGACTCTCGCACACGTTCTTCGTGATATGCATGACATCAAGGCTGTGAGGCACACGGTGGATCTTCCAAGACGGCAAGTCCCGTAAAACAGACCTCGTTTTCCATACCTTCAGCGGCTCTGGCGCCTTTCGCTTCTTTCCGGCTCTGGCGCCTTTTGCTTCTTTCGGCGGTGGGCAGTCTATCCAATTTTTCAACAGCTTGTCTATTTCCTCGCCGCTCCTCGTACATCGGCGTTTTCGGGTTCGGTTTCACCATCGAACAGATCCTTGCGTTTCCTCCACGGGTCATCGTCGCTGAAGCCACCTTCGATGTCCCATGAACACGGTTTCGAAGACCCGGATCTCTATCTAGCTGGCGATACGTTGTGTCATCCATGCACCTTACGCATCCAGAAAATCCATGGACTACCCGCCTTGCGAGATATCCGTAACCGAGATAGTCGTGCACCGTCGTGAGCAGTGCGGCTCTCATAGGGAAATATTCTTTCTCTGCGGCGTCCCACGTATTGGCTGGCGTTTTCCACAGCGTGTCAAGCTCCTCTTTCAGCAGCCCCAGATACATATTGATGTCGTTCCCTGGTTGTTTCGGCCCTTCAATTAGCATACTCATGTGAATGTACTTCCTCTTCATGCACAACCAGGGGGAAGGTTGTACATCCACACAAACACAGGCCAGGTGCTATGTGTGCTTCTACTGGCTGCCAAACGGATTGACTCCATCGGTGCTCGCGCCAAAGACGATGTTCCTTGGATCGTTCCCAAATTCCGAGTCTTGAAGTTCAACGCTTGCCACCGCTCGCATCCTTAGGGTGACTCGACATCTTGTCTTTTTATCTATCTCCGGATCATTTGCGTCATCTTCCCGCTTCTTCTCCTCCCTATCCGGCGTGCCAACGCAGGAGCTTTGCTACCTTAGGGTCCGCGAAATAGCGCTGCAGACGAGGAGTGATCGGAAAGTACCACACCACTTTTCGAGGAGCTTTCTTCCTCTTCTTGTATCGAGTGACGCCAAGACACCGGACATATGGTAGACTCACCGCTGCTCGTCCCAATAAATGATGCAATTGTTCATGCACACATGGTATTTCACGTGCGGTAAATCGAGAGGACACACGATTTTCTTCGCCTCCTCCAAACTGGTCGGGCACTTGTTCCCCTTGGGAAGACGTTCGTGCTAGAATGACATGTTCTCGTCGAAGCATGCGTCGGTCATTTCGTGTTTTACCTTCATCTCGAGCCATGAGCTTTACTTTCAAAGCGGTATCCTCGGCCTGCATCCTTCATAAAATGGAGTAACCGCGTCTAACTCAAGTTGATCCATCTTGGCTTTCTCTCGGGCGGCAGCTCTTGCGTTATCCGTGCCGCTTGAGAAGCAGCTCTTGAATATGAGGGTCCTGCACCCAGCCCATCGATGGTCCAGGCGTCGTTCGCTCCGCCGCATCATCATCTTCATGATCATGCCCGTCGCCTGCTCCGGCATCTTCCTCGGCATCATGTCCTGCATCTTCTACATGATGATCGTATGCGACATCGATCGTGATCATCTCCTGGGGATTCTTCGTCTTCTCGCCCGCCAGAGCCGCGGTGGTTGTCTTGCTGCCCTTCCTCATTTCTTGCCCGGCCCGCATGGACGACTTCGTAGTCATCTTCATCACCTTGCCACCGATAGCCATCCATGAAACCACGCAACAGCAGGTGGTCCCGCACCTGCCGGAATCCGGGTCCGCAATAAGGCTCTTCACTTGCATCTTCGACACGGACATCTTATCTCCGTCTCGTTCTTTTGAAGCATCTCGCCTTCGCGGACCTCAAAAACCTATTCACGATGCCTTCGGTCATCGTGCGGACTATGGTCTCCTGCGGGTAGAGCAAAACGATATTTTAGAACCAAATAAAAATTTGGCATGACTTTCCTAAAAATAGGACCAAAAGAATGCTTAATGCCAAAATTCGCCCGAACGGAAATGAATCAACATTCCGGCAAAATATTGGCAACTATCGCATTTCAAATACGGTACACCTCCAAACACAAACACATATGCAACACCACAAACATATGCAACACGGAACATACATAGATCTAGCTAGGCCGTAAAAAGTGCATGTGCACATTGTTGTAGGGAGAACAACCTAAATATAGCTTCCCCTTACTTACCTATTAAAACAAGGTAATTTAACCACTTAATTTGAATGAATCTATGGTGGAAATGAGGTGAAAAAGAGGAGGCACCCGAGACAAGGAGGAGGTGGAGAGAATGAAGTGGGGAGAAAGTGAGTGTGTGGGTAGGAGAGGCTGCCCCAAATATCTTGTTGCTGCCCACTTACTAATGGCGCACCTAAGCAGGATGCGCCATTAGTATGTTTGGATAGGCGCACTAGTTCAAAAAAGAATTTCTATACTAATGGCGCACCTTTGCCTGGTGCGCCATTAGTAGTTACAACTACTAATGGCGCACTTTGGCGGGATGCGCCATTAGTAAGTTTGGATAGGCGCTAGTTCAAAAAAATTATATACTAATGGCGCACCAACTGCACAGTGCGCCATTAGTAGTTACAACTACTAATGGCGCACCACGTCAGGGATGCGCCATTAGTATGTTTGGATAGGCGCTAGTTCAAAAAAATCTATACTAATGGCGCACCCGGCTGGTGCGCCATTAGTAGTTACAACTACTAATGGCGCACTTGGGCAGGATGCGCCATTAGTATGTTTGGACAAAGCGCCGCTAGTTAAAAAAAATTGATACTAATGGCGCACCGTTTGCACGGTGCGCCATTAGTAGTATAAACTCTAAGGGCGCATCAGATTGTGGTGCGCCATTAGCATATACTAATGGCGCACCAGCTCTCTGGTGCGCCATTAGTGTCAATCCCATCTATAGCCCTTTTTCTAGTAGTGTTAAGCTAAACGACAACTTGGAGAGTTGGAAGATAAACGCTTCCCTAACTTAGTTCGTTCTATGGGATATCCTTGTGTGTTTGTGTGTTGAAGAGAGACGATATCTCCACCGATTGGTCCTCGTGGTCAGTTGTTGGACCTATTGTCTTATCAATTCTTTGACTTGAGTATGGGCCATCGTTAAGTCAAATCAGAATCAACGATGTTCGTAATGTTGTCTTACTCGTGGTTGATCCCTCGAGCATACACCATTACATATTTCGGTCTGACCAATGCTATCACCGTGTTCACATGATGGTGGAAGTCCAGTGATATGGAAGTTCAGATGAGTTGTTGTTGAGCCCATCAGCAGCATTTTGTCTCCCCCATGACTCATGTTGAACATCAACCTAGCGTTGAAAACTTTGTAAGCAATGCCTTCGTGTTCCGTTCATGAAGCATATGCTTGGATGGAAGAAGTGACTTTCTCCAAGTTCACGTGCATTAGGTGTAAGTTGCCATCGTGACTTTGAGAAAGTTTGTTTTGCTTCCCCTGGAGTCATTCCAAGTTAGTCATGCACGTGCAAAGTGCCCTATGGTTTGATAGGTTGGCCGCCTCCACTCCATATGTGTTCCTAGCACACCAAGCCACTGACTGACTTGTTCAAGGAGAAGAAGTTCCTTCATAAGAGCTAATCATATGACTTATGCAAGGGCTTCGCTCTCCGCAATGATGGTTCCCAACCAGAACTCGGTAGTGTTTTAATATAAGACTACTATGTGGTCATGCTTGTCTCGGACAACGTGTTCACATGTTGTAGCAGAACCAGCTCATGTTTTGGAGCTTGCTATCGTAGTTCACTCCCCGAGAATCTCGCAACGTCATCTCGTCGGTTTGTGTTGCAACCTTTCTTTTCGGACATGCTGAGTCTGAAGTATAATATCACCAATCGGATCTGAATCTCAGGCAGATATGATGGTTGGAACATTCCCAACAGTTGCATTCTGTTCCCAGCTTGCACCGCCATTGTGCCACTTTCCATGGGCTGCCCTCTCACTAATTGTTGTTTAGGATCATCTTCAAAAGTGGTCCTACCATGGGTCCCATCCATTTCCGATGATAAGCAAAATCATCCATTGCGTTGTCTTCAACAAGGTAGTCTCGTGATCATCCATTCTAGTCCGAGTATGTCATTCTTTGAACTCTTTCAAATGATCGATTGTGATTGCCTTAGGCTGGTATAAAGAGTCTCAATGATCTCTATATCAAAAGTAATTCTTTTTGCCACTTAAGGGAATTTTTCTACGGGTCACCTTCCTTAAGATGTCTCGTTATGGTATCATGGCTACTCAAGTCCTCGCTGCGTTGACAACTGTTCACCACCTTCTTAAGTGTGGAATTGTGTCTACATAGTGAATTTTCGTCATCTGTTACACTCCATCCCTCTGGATGTATGTTTCATGTCCCAGCTCGAGAGATGTTGCTATGTCTCATTCCGTGGGTTAATCCTGGGTTGCTCGACCTTCGAGAAGATCGATTCTTCGAGAGTTTCTTTTCTTCCCGTTATCGTGTTGGATGTAGTTCTCGGAGCAAGACATAAAGACAAAGATGGTGATCATGTCAACGTTCTTATGAAGTGCAACTTGGATCGTGAAGATTGTGTTGGTCTTGTGCCCCTAGGTCTTCTTACCTCACATCTTGAATCTCGGGACGAGATTCTTGTTTAGTGGGGGTGAGTTGTCATAGCCCTAGAGTTTGCTTGTAACTTGTGGCATTGCATCCATGCATCATGTCTAAATTTCATGAAATTTGAAATGGGGATTGATCAAACCCCTAGTACTGAAACAATGCAAATAGGTTCAACTTCAAAATATTTCCAAAGAACCCAAATTGGTTTGCAAAAATGTTCATGATTAATGGAAAAAGGTGAAAACCATATCCAGAGATGATGAATATTTTTCCAAGACATTTTTGTATTTGAATTAACCCATATTGTATTTGAATTGGGGCACTTAAATTCTACAAATAATTTTAAATGCTCCAACATATTCTGAAAATAGCTAAGGGTCTCTATAATTTTTTCAGTTAATGCCCAAAATTATTTTCAGGATTTATGCAAATGATTTAGTTTCTAAAACTAAATCAATACAAATTACAGAAAATAGCAAAACAGAAAGAAATTAGAAAGGACACGGAGAGAGAGAGTTTACTGCGGCAGCCCACCGGTGGCCCACTTACCTGCCCAGCCACCAGTGAGCCGCCACCGTCTCCCACCTCAAGGCCAAGGACGCGAGGCGTGTGGCCACCGCACGCCGGCACGCGCCCGACCACCTCCTCCCTGCCTGGCTGCCCCCTTTCCCCTCTGGACGCCTGGACATTGACACGTACCCTCCCCGGCCCCTCACACTCTCTCCCGTGCCTTCTCTCCTCCTCTGCTCTCCCTCCCCTCGCACCCGAGCACGCCCGACGCCGCCGTTCGCCGCAACCACAACCATCGACCACCCCTCGCCCTGCCAATGAGTCCAAAGGCTCCGCCTCGACGCCCCAACCTCTCCATGGAGCTACACAACGCCGGGAGCCCTGCATCGCCGCTCACGCCGTCTTCCCCATCTCCAGCCGCCCGAGATCGCCGACTTCGTTACGTCGCCGTCCGCGCTCCCCCGAGCTCACTAGCCTGCTCCGCGAGTTCCCTGTGAGCCCCTCTTTCCTCCGCCCCTCTCCCTGTCGTCTCTTGTAACCTCTAGCCGTGGTTCCCACCTCGGCCGGAGCCCGCCGCCGCCGCCATAAAGCTCGCCGTCGCTAGCAGCCCCGCTTAGCCAAACCAATTATGTAGGCATGCTCCGGGCATCCCCAGGAAGCCGCGGCATGCTTCAGGTCACTTGCTATTGCACCGTAGCCTCGCGCCTGAGCTGCCGAGCTCCAGCCACCGCACTTGCCATCGCCGCCGTCGCTGTAGGGCACCCCAGCTGCTGCCGCTGGCCATAATGGATGCGCGCGAGCCTGGGCGTCTTGTAGAGCCCCTCGGCCGCTAATTTGGCCGCCGGAGGGAAAGATCCGAGCCCCTCCGTCATCTCGGCCTCGCCGGTGACTCAACGCCGGCGACATTGACCCTGCTGACCAGGGGTTTGACCCCTCGTTGGATCGAGTTGACCGGGTGGGCCAGTTTGACCCACAGGTCTATGACAGTGGGGCCCGGCCTGTTAATTAGTTAGGATTAGTACTATTTGTTTTAGCTAAACTAATGACATCGACATCGCAGGGCCCACAGGTCGGTTTGACCTGGACCGTGCCCGATTGACCGCCGACATCACAAAGGACGTCATCTTGATGCAATAACTCTTTTCGGATTTATTCTTTTACTGAAGTTTGGAAAATAGTGCTAACTTCTAAAATTCATAGAAAATAATCTATAACTCCAATGGAAATAAGTTATATATGAAAAATGATCAGAAAAATATGAAGAATCTGTTTATGCCATGATCATGCATGTTTGAACAAGTTAACCTCACTGAATAGGACAAATGATGATTAGGGCAATTTATGAAATAACATTTGGAGTTGGAATTTGTTCTTGTTCGAGTTCCACTTCAATTAACTTGGCTAGATATTGCATTAGGTGAATTCAGTACCTTAACATGACATGTCATTCATGTGAATGTGCATTGCATTGATTGTGTTCTTTCTCGATTGCGGTGTTTGTCCCCTCTCAGTAGATGACGTACCGATGATGAGTTCGATGACACCGATGAAGAACTATATTATCTTCAGAAGTGCCAGGCAAGCAAAAAACCCCTTGTTCATTCCGATACAATCCCACTCTCTCGATCCTGCTCTCTTTTACTGCATTAGGACAACAACGATTCATATGTTACTTGCTGCGGTAGCTGAACCCCTTTATCCTCTGCATGACCTGTCATTGCCACAAAGAATAGATGAAACCCACTAGCATGAGTAGGAGTTGTTTGAGCCTTGATGTGCCTACTCATTCATGTTTGTTTGTCATGCCTGCTATTGCTTAGAGTTGTGTGTCAGTCCGATTCATCGAGGATGAATCGGAGGTGTGTGAACATGTCCCTCTTGTTGAGAGCTAAATGTGTGAAGAAGATTTGGTAAATGTAGCGGTGTGAGTTTATGTAGGTGTTCATGTTTGGTTGTCTCATTGCTGACGTCCTCTGGATCTGAGTTCTGTGTTTTTGATACATGAACTTTTTCTACCAGACATTGGAATGCTTAAGTGCCTCTCTCGACTTATTAATCAACCTGATCTCTGTCCAGGAGTTGCAACTAGTTTCTGGTGTTTGTAGGTAGTGTTAGTAGTCTACCGAGTGGCTCCCAGTACAGGTGGGCTTGGGATAGACTAGGCACCATGGCACGGTGTACCAAGCGTAGAACCACCCGTCAAGGTGGGCTTGGGAACCCTGCACACATCGTTTCGGGCCGTGAGCGACACCCCGGCCGGATCTCCTTGTGGATGGAACCCGAATAGGCGATAAACCTGGACTAGAGACTTGTGTGGTTAGTCAGGTCGTGGCCGACTCCCTCGCTAGGCTTCCGTTTGAAGGTTGCCGAGATACATGAAGTGTACATGGTGGTAAGTGGCGAGAGCGTGTGTGAAGAAGTACACCCCTGCAGGGTTAATATGATCTATTCGAATAGCCGTGTCCGCGACAAAGGACTTCTGGGTTGCCTATAACAGTTCATAGACAAGTGAAAGTGGATACTCTAAAATGCGCAAGATAAGCGTGAGTGCTATGGATGGCGTTCTCGTAGGGAGACGGGAGCGGATCCATAGTGGTGTATTGATTTGGTGAATATGTGGACTCGTGTGCGCCACCTCAAAGAGTTACTTGCAGTCGTAGTTCAGGATAGCTACCGAGTCAAAGCTGGCTTGCTGCAGTCAAACTCCACCACCCCTTTGTTGATAATGATGCATATGTAGTTAGTTCTGATGTATGTCGTGCTGAGTACGTTTGTACTCACGTTTGCTTCTTTTATGTTTTGCAGAGAGACGTTAGTCTCGCTAGTAGTTCCGCGTGGACTTCGACGTTTAGCTTGTTACCTCAGCTATGATCTTGTGCCCTCGGCAGGATCTGGTAGATAGTCAGGCTTCTCAGCCCTTTTTCATTTGTAGATGTCTGTACTCAGACATGTTAAGCTTCCGCGTGTGCTTTGTTCTGTATGCTCTGAATGTTGGGTCATGAGACCCATGTTTGTAATATCTCGCTCCTCGGAGCCTAATGAATAAATACTTGAGTCGTAGAGATATGTTGTGACGCCATGTTGTATTTACACATGTCGAGCATATTGTGTGTATGGTTGAAATGCTTGGTATGTGTGGGATCCGACGAACTAGTTGTTTATCCTTGGCAGCCTCTCATATGGGGAAATGTAGTCTAGTGCTTCCTGAGCGATAGTAGTCCGCCATGACCAGTTCACCGGAGTCCTGCTAGCCCACCACTTCGCTCTGGACACTTGATCGCCAGCATGTGTTTCACCTCGTTCTGTGTACATCCCTTCGGGAAATGTCACGCGGTGACATCCGAGTCCTGCCTAGCCTGCTACAGCCGGGTTCACGGAGTCCTCATAGCCAAGTGCTACAGCCCGGATTCATACGTTGATGACCGACATGCTCGAAGTTGATTCATGTATGCTTGTCCCCATGGGTTAGTGCCGCTTTGGGTTCACGACTAGCCATGTCGGCCCGGGTTCTCTGTCATATGGATGCTAGCGACGCTATCATATACGTGAGCCAAAAGGCGCAAACGGTCCCGGGCCATGGTAAGGCGACAACCGTGGGAATACCGTGCGTGAGGCCGCAAAGTGATATGAGGTGTTACCAGCTAGATCGATGTGACTTGGAATCGGGGTCCTGACAGAAGGACACCCTATCACACACACTCACTTGGCAGCGGTTCCAAATGCCTTCGTGGAAAGGGGTTAAAAACCGTTTGTTTAGGACCGACGCACCAGTGAAGATTGGTCTATACATACACGACTAAGCTTAAAAATCGAACCATAATCTTTGGATATGTATAAATAAATAGCCATAAATTCCTAATCCTACTTCATGGCATGTAAACATTGATTTGATGCTAAATTTGTTTTACTATTTGTATAGGTGTCGTCTGACGATGTGGACAGCGAGGATGAAGCTGGCCCGAGGAACGGCGACTATCGATGCCCATTTTGCAACCACAAGCTTCATGACACGTATGAAAGTGTTCTGGCGCATGCAAGAGGACAGGCCGTCGGCTCCTTCAAGCAGAAGTATTATCGCAGGGTGGCGCACGGCATGTACGCCGAGTACCTGGAGAACCTTCAGGATTGTGCCGGCTTGTGAGATGAGATGTGGGATCGAACTATGGACGCTTGAGTATGCTTAATGACCGTCGAACTATGTACATATTGGTGAACTATGCTTGTGTATGCTTATTATCTATGTCTGAGTATGTTTAAAATATGTTTACTTATGTCTAAATGTGGTGTGACGCCCCCAATTCAATCATACACTAATCATACATGCAAACGTGTACGATCAAGATCAGGGACTCACGGGAACATATCACAACACAACTCTAAAATAAAATAAGTCATACAAGCATCATAATACAAGCCAGGGGCTGCGAGGGCTCAAATACAAGTGCTCGATCATAGACGAGTCAGCGGAAGCAACAATATCTGAGTACAAACATAAAGTTAAACAAGGTGCCATAAGATGGCTAGCACAAGCTGCGATACAGATCGAAAGAGGCGCATGCCTCCTGCCTGGGATCCTCCTAAACTACTCCTGGTCATCGTCAGCGGCCTGCACATAGTAGTAGGCACCTCCGGTGTAGTTGGATTCGTCATCGACGATGGCATCTGGCTCCTGGGCTCCAGCATCTGGTTGCGACAACCGAGACGAAAGGAAATGGGGAAAAGAGGGAGAAAAGCAACCGTGAGTACTCATCCAAAGTACTCGCAAGCAAGGATCTACACTACATATGCATGGGTATCTGTGTAAAGGGGCAACATCGATGGACTGAACTGCAGAGCACCAGAATAAGAGGGGGATAGCTAGTCCTGTCGAAGACTATGCTTCTGGCAGCCTCCATAAGAGAGTAGATGGTAATTTCACCAAGTATCATCGCACAGCATAATCCTAGCTGGCGATCCTCCCCTCGTCGCACTCTGTGAGAGCGATCACCGGGTTATATCTGGCACTTGGAAGGGTGTGTTTTATTAAGTATTTGGTTCTAGTTGTCTTAAGGTCAAGGTACAACTCCGGGTCGTCCTGTTACCGAGGATCACAACTATTCGAATAGATAAACTTCCCTGCAGGGGTGCACCAAATTACCCAACACGCTCGATCCCATTTGGCTGGACACACATTCTTGGGTCATGCCCGGCCTCGGAAGATCAACACGTCATAGCCCTACCTAGGCACAATAGAGAGGTCAGCACGCCGGTCTAAATCCTATGGCGCAGGGGTCTGGGCCCATCGCCCATTGCACACCTGCACGTTGCGAGGGCGGCCGGAAGCAGACCTAGCCTCCCTAATACAAGAGCAGGCGTTCCAGTCTAATCCGGCGTGCGCCACTCAGTCGCTGACGTCAAGAAGGCTTTAGATGATACCATGATGTCGAGTGCCCATAACTGTTCCCACGTAGTTGGTTAGTGCGTATAGGCCAGTGGCCAGACTCAGATCAAATACCAAGATCTCGTTAAGCGTGTTATTTTGAAGTAATCACGGACGCCGACCAGGGCCAGGCCCACCTCTCTCCTAGGTGGTCTCAACCTGCCCTGTCGCTCCGACACAAAGTAACAGTCGGGGGCCGTCAGGAACCCAGTCCCACCACTATCGGGATGGGGCCACCTGTCCTTTCAGCCCCCACATCAAAATGACTTGCGGGTACTCTATGAACCGACCCGACTTTAGTCACCAGATGTATCATGTATAATATATATAGTATATACCCGTGATCACCTCCCTGGTGATCACGACCCGATAGTATAGCATGGCAGACGGACAAGAATGTAGGGCCACTGATGGAATACTAGCATCCTATACTAAGCTGTTTAGGATTGCAGGTAAGGGTAACAACTGTAGCAACAATGAGAGGCTATGCATCAGAATAGGATTAACGGAAAGCAGTAACATGCTACACTATTCTAATGCAAGTAGTAGAGAGAAGAATAGGCGATATCTGGTTGATCAGGGGGGGGGGGGGCTTGCCTGGTTACTCTGGCAAGAAGGAGGGGTCGTGAACACCGTAGTCGTACAGGGTAGCAGCAGCGTCGGTCTCGTAGTCTATCGGAGAAGAAGAGGGGGAAGAAGACAGTAAATACAAAGCAAACACAGAATCACGAAACATAACAAGGCAATACGCGGTGCTAGGGGTGACCTAACGCAGTACTAGGTGCTACCGGAGAACGGGGGAAACATCCGGGAAAGTGTTCCCGGTGTTTGGCATTTTCGGACAGATGAAATGGAGGGGGAGGTTGCATGTTCTCTATGCTAGGGACGTGTGGCAGACGAACGGAGTGCGTATTCAAATTCGTCTCGTCGTTCTGAGCAACTCTCATGTACAAAGTATTTTCAACCAAGTTACGATTATTTTATATTAGTTTCCAAAGTTTTAAATCAATTTCTGAAATTATTTTTATTCAAGAATATATATTGCATCAGCATGATGTCAGCATGACATCAGCGGCTAACTCCCACCGTTGACCGGGTCAAACTGATAGGAGGGCCCCACTTTCATTGACTATTAACTAATTAGCCAAGTTAAATAGTTCAACTAACGGATTAATTAGTTTAATTTAATTAACCTAAATTAATTAATTAATTATTAAAAAAACTCCTTTTTATTCATTTTCATTTCAGGGGCGTGGGGCCCCCTAGTTAGTGGCCCAGAGGGCCACTGTGGGGCGGGTGCTAGCGGGCGCTGATGCCTAGCCCGTTTGGGCGCTTGCCCAAGATGACAAGGTGTGCCGACCAGGGACGAGGCCACGGCGAGGGCGCTGTCGTGTGAGGGGGAAGCGGTGGCCAACACGGGGAGAGACAACAGCCGCACGGCCAGAGAGCAGCAGTAGAGGTCGGGCACGGCGGGGCTTTGCGCGAGCGGCGCGGGGGTGCGACCAAGCGCTAGCCGGGGCGAGGCAAAGCGACGCCAGAGGCGAGCGGGCGTGGCAGCAGCGCAGTAGCATATGCGCATGAGGGGGTCAGACAGAGGCGGCCAGCGGGATGCAGGTTGCAGGCGGCTCGGCCAGAGGAGGACCGCAGCGTCACCAGCGACAAGCGGGAGGACGCCATGGCTCGGGCGACCCGAAGGCAGGGCTCCGGGGCACGATTCGTCGCGGTGCCGGGTGCGTTCGAATGCTCGCGGCAGCGCGCGTTGACTGGTGGTGGCCGCAGACACGGGGGTTGTCGGAGTTGAGCGGTGCGAGCACATCGGCGGATGGTCGGAATAGAGGCTCGTCGGGGACAGAGCTAGGGGCAGCGAGGGCACGCACTGGAGAGTGCTACGGGGTCGTGGTGGCGCAGGGAGCATGGTTACGCGGTCGGACACGAGCCGCGCGTGCGGTGACCGCGACGACAAGCTCGACAGCGGAGCCATAGCTCGCCAGTGGAGGTGCGTCGCGCTCGGCTAGCTATGGCGTGGAAACAATTCAATGATGGGAGGAGAAGGGTTGGAGCTCACCGAGGGGCTAACAAAAGGCCTGCGGGGGAACGGGAGCGTAGAGGTGAGGCGGAATCCGATGCGGCGGAGCTTGGTGTTCGGGGGTTGAAGACGACCTCGTCCCCGACGCTGCGGTGGCGTGGAGCTCGAACCAGTGGCGGGGAAGACGAGGTGGGCAGCGAGGGAGCTCGGCGACACGCTGGCGCGGTGCGGGGAGGAAGGTGGGCGTGGCTACACGACGGCCACGACCATGGGAGTGCTTGGATGGGGCGGATCTGAGGAGCGAGGAGGAGGCGGAGAGGGAGAGCGAGGTGGAGTAGGGAGGGGAACCCGAGGAGGCGCGGGCGTGGCGTTTTTATCCACCCGCCGTCGACCGCGAGGTGGTCGGGGTCGACCCGGCTCAAGACACGCTGGCCACTGCTCGGGCGGTCGGAGGAACAGCGAGGCGAGAAGGCGACAAGGCGACGGGGAGGGGATTTGCCCGGTGGGCAGCCCAAAGTGATGTGGGGTTTAAATCCTGTTTACATTATTTTATTTTATTTTTGCTTTTGTTTTCTTTCAAAAAAATTCTGCTTTCCTTATTTTAGTTAGGGAATTAGTTTTACAAAATATAACCCTTGCTCCTAAATTAGCATAATAATCTAGGACACTGCCACAAAAAGTTTGATGACTAAATAAACTAGTTTAACATTTGTTTATATTTAAAAGCATATAAATAATTGTTTTTGCTAATGCTTTATTCATTCAAGAGTATTTAAACATTTTATAAAGGTGTGGTTTCTTCACCATAATTACCCATGCATTATTTGTCAGAAGCCAAACATTTTAGTTTTAATATTTGAAAACTTTTATTGTTTGCTTGATTTTGAATTTGAATTTGAATCAGTTCCGAACTAACACGAGATTAGCAACAGTAATCGAGGTGACATGGCATCCTTAGTAGAGGGTTACTGTAGTTTAATTATCCGGGCGTTACATGTGGGATATGGAAGCAATCAGGTCGGTTGATGGAATCTACATCCGTCCTGGTTTATTGGTCCCCTTTGTATTTTTTGTTAAATTTTGACCAAAGATTTAACTGACAAAATATTAGTGCAGGTCAGCAAAAATTATATTGTTAGATGCATATTTGAACATAGTGTTCAATGATATAATTTTTTGTGACATGCATAAAAATTTCTTAGTTAATTATTTTGTACAAATTACAAAGGGGACCAATAAACCAGGACGGAGGCAGTACATCAATCACACACGGTTCCAAAAATTGGAACCGTGTGCAATGACTTTCATTTTGCCTGGTGCGTGAATCACACGTGGTTGGCTCTAGCAAACCATTGCCTCCGAAATTCTTCGTGGGACAGAAAACCCTCACCACCCAATTCAAAAAAGAAAACCCTCACCATCCCCACTTCACAAAAACACTCACCCCACCCACCACCCCCTCCGGTCCCCATTCACACCTGCACAAGCTCCTCCGCGTCTATGCATGGCACCGCCATCGGTAACCACTTAGCTCGACGCCTGCCGCCGCCGCCAGGCTGCCAGCAAAGCCCACCGCATTTCGCCACTTTTGCTTGCCGCCACATATCGCCATCGACTTTCTCGACACTGCTCGCGATTGACCCAGCTCCACTCGGTTGGGGAATCTGTCGTACTGAGAGTTCTTTCTCATGGACAACAAGGTAACTTATTTAAGGAGATATTATCTCATCTATTATCCCAGTTCATCTGCCTACTTTAATTACCCGGCCGAACTCGCTGAGAATTCATTTTTTCGAGCTGATTTGAGCATTTTCTTCCATTCATAGAGTGTATAGTGCACGGACACATCACGACTTTGCGGCCTCCGCCAAACATTCAATATCACCGTACCAGATGACATGAGGATGCGCGCAGTATGTTCAATCTCACCCTAAATCGGTTGGCATGGCCTACTTCCTGATCATATTCTAAATATTTCTACATTTGGATAAAAGGTGCCACATGCACCATATACGTCAAAGGGGATTTTCCCCTCTTCTTTCTATATTCGCCAAATTAATGATGTATTGTTCTTTCGATTACTCTCATATTTTCATGACATCATGTTTACCCTATCTGTTTAATTAAAGATTTTTGTCCTTCGATTTCAACGATTGTACAGTTCTTTCAATTTGGGCCCATATTTGCATGTTACCATATTTTCTTCAACAATCCTACCATTTTCTGTAGCGTGTCCCTTGCTATGCAACATAATCTGCAGTGCACAATCTTTCCCTTTACATAAATCAAGACTGCAGGGATGTCATACTGAACACAAACCATGGATTTACGATCGTTGCTACTATAAGACTTGATGAACATGGTGACTCCTATTTTGGTGACTACTATAAATTTCTAAGTTTTATGTACTGAAAGCTGGCACTATAATTGCACTGCACATAATAGGGCCTGGTCATGAGATATATGCTAACTTCTCCAATGATACCAAATGAATTGTGTAGTATTTAAGCAACCAATTATTATTCCATTTTCTTACTATATTCCTACCTAATAACTTCTAGTTACCAATACACTTTTCTATTGCCCTGTTTTAACTAAATATTCCCTGTACTCCCACTTCTATCAGAAAAGCGCCGCTGATAAGGAGACTCCGGAGGTGGAGAACAGGGCTGCCAACAAGCGAAGGTTGGCCGAGCAAGAACCCCAAGCGACTCCAGCAGGCCTACACTTCATCAGCAACCTCCCCAATAATATGTTGACAGTCATCATCTCCCTCCTCCCAATCAAATATGGGGCACGGACAACCGTCCTTTCCCGGCGGTGGCGCCCCCTATGGAACTCCATCCCTCTCGACCTCATCGACACCCACGAGCTCTACCATGGCTATCGCAAAAGCTTGGATGCATTCTCCAAGATCCTCGACAGTCACCTTGGCCCAACCAGAGGCCTTAGAATGGGCAAGTTCCGTTTCAACGGCAAGGACCGAGCCATGCTCGATGACTGGTTCTGATCTCCCGCCCTTGATCAGCTCGAGGAGCTCACCTTTGATGATGGGCATATTCGCTCGCTACCAACGTCCGTGCTCCGCCTCGCTCCCACGCTACACGTCGCCAAGTTCAGGGACTACCATCCCCCCTTAGTGACGCGCCCGCTCTTATTCTACCACGACTGAAGCACCTCGAGCTCGTCGTCGTCTGCCTCCCAAACGGTGACATGGAGCGCCTGCTCCATCGCTATACCGCACTCGAGTACCTTCGTCTTCAGGCGTTCAACGGGTGAGTACCTTCCACATCACCTCCATGACTCTCCAGACTATTTATGTGTGTTCCTGGTGCGGCAGAAAGACATCACAAGATGTGTACCACGGTATGGTCATTGAGGACACACCTGCACTTGAGAAATTACATGTAGTTGATCAAGAAGGTCGAACAAGAATCAATGTAATTTATGCGCCGAAATTGACAGTGGTGGGCTACTCGTCTAACAAATATTATGAACTTGTTATTGGATCCACACCCATTCAGGTACAACATCCGCCTTCGACCTCTCCTTCTACAAATTAACATCATTTCTAATTTTGAAGATGTTTGTTCGTCTGTCATCTAGAAAATGATGCCGACAAGATTGACCCCGAAACTATGCACAGTGAAGGTCTTGGCACTAGAATCTATCGTCCCCAACCTAGAGCAAGTTGTTCATTTCCTGAGATGCTTTCCGTGCCTGGAGAAGCTATATATAGAGGTGATATTCCTTTCATGTTAAATGTTAACCATAAGGGAGTTTAATTTTTGACACCTTTTTCAAAATTTACAATGACAATGTACTACGATTTCTGAAGGATTCTTTTGGAGGATTTCAGTACATACATGTCCCCTCCATATTGGTTGCTTGATCCATATGGTTACAATCCATAAGCATTTCTCCCTTGGATTCATCTGTACTAGTTTTCTTAGGGAACTTATCATCCATTCCAACCTCTTGTTAAGAAGGCAACATTTTTCTAGAATGTAATCAAATGCCCATGTTAATCATGTCAGATAGAAGATGGCATGTTAGTGCATTTTACAAATCCTGCAAACCAAATAGGCCTGTAGTAGTGTTCAGAACTGCATGTAGGCACTAATGAGGACCCACGAGTATAGGGGATCTATCGTAGCCCTTTCATGAGTAAGTGTGTCGAACCCAACGAGGAGCAGAAGGAAATGGCAAGCAGTTCTCAGTAAGGTAATCTCTGCAAGCACTGAAAATATTGGTAACACAGAGTTTTGTGATAAGGTAATTTGTAACGAGTAACAAGTAACAAAAGTAAACAATGTGCAGCAAGGTGGCCCAATCCTTTTTGTAGGAAATGACAAGCCTGGACATACTCTTATATAAAGGAAAGCGCTCCCGAGGACACATGGGAATTATCGTCAAGCTAGTTTTCATCATGCTCATATGATTCGCGTTCGTTACTTTGATAATTTGATATGTGGGTGGACCTGTGCTTGGGTACTGCCCTTCCTTGGACAAGATCCCACTTATGATTAAACCCTCCCGCAAGCATCCACAACTACGGAAGAAGTATTAAGGTAAACCTAACCATAGCATGAAACATATGGATCCAAATCAGCCCCTTACGAAGCAACACATAAACTAGGGTTTAAGCTTCTGTCACTCTAGCAACCCATCGTCTACTGATTACTCCCCAATGCCTTCCCCTGGGCCCAAATAATGGTGAAGTGTCATGTAGTCGACGTTCACATAACACCACCAGAGGAAAGACAACATACATCTCATCAAAATATCAAACGAATACCAAATTCACATGACTACTTATAACAAGACTTTCCCATGTCCTCGGGAACAAACGTAACTACTCACAAATCATATTCATGTTCATAATCAGAGGGGTATTAATATGCATAAAGTATCTGAACATATGATCTTCCACCGAATAAACCAACTAGCATCAACTACACGGAGTAATCAAGACTACTAGCAACCCACAGGTACCAATCTGAGGTTTCGAGACAAAGATCGGATACAATAGATGAACTAGGGTTTGAGAGGAGATGGCGCTGGTGAAGATGTTGATGGAGATTGACCCCCTCCCGATTAGAGGATCGATGGCGACAATTTCCCCCTCTTGGAGGGATGTTTCCCCGGCAGAACAGCTCCAACGGATCCCTAGATTGGTTTCGCCAAGTTCTGTCTCGAGACGACGGTGTTTTGTCCCGAGAGCTTTCTCCTGATTTTTTCCAGGGCAAAAGACAGCTTATACGAGAAGATGGGCATCGGGGGGCTGCCAGGTGGCCCACGAGGCAGGGGCTGCCAGGGGGCTTTCTCCTGATTTCTTCGCCCAATATTTTTAATATATTCCAAAACTGACTTTCATGGAGTTTCATGACTTTTGGAGTTTTACAGAAAAGGTCTCTAATATTTGCTCCTTTTCGATCCGAATTCCAATTCTTGGCATTCTCCCTCTTCATGTAAACCTTGTAAAATAAGAGAGAAAAGGCATAAGTATTGTGACATAATGTGTCGGGGAAGCTGATCTGGCCCACGAACACCTATGGGACCGGCGGACCGAGCCCCTTTCGGTTCGGCGGGGGGCGGAGGTTGCACGAAGAGCAGATCGAGGCAAAGCACACGAGCCGCTTACTCCAGCTTCGAGCTCTCCGGAGATAACACTCCTCGCTGCTGTCTGAGTGTATTGAGTTCTTGCTCAGAGCGCTGAGTGCTACTGACACACAAGCTGCTAACGAGACCGAGCGTGAGTGTTCTCGGCTTCAACCTCCCCCTATGTTGCGCATGGGCCTCCTTTTTATATGCTAAAGGGGTCTCCGGCGGTGTAGCGTAGACAAGGGTAAAATGGAAAAGGAGTGGTTGGTACAACTACTTATGCAGTGTATCATACCTAACCCCGACGGCGAGGGGACAAAGGCATTAAATGCCCGTCACGTCGCCCTAACGGTCTGAAAAGGGACCGTCGGGCGCCACCGCTTGCCACGATGGCAATCTTGTCAGCGCCGCTTGCCACACGCTCCGGCCGCAAGACCTCTTGCCTGTGGCGCTGGAAAGGTCCTGTGGCGACACATTAGTGGATGTCTTTGGAGCCTTGGTCTGAGTGATGGTCTGCCGCAGACAAGCGCCTTGCGCGGTTGTTGTCTTGTCGCGTCCAGGAAACTTGTCGCTCATCGGGCCTTCCGGCAAGCTCCTCTTCTTGGGGCCTTGTCTCCTAGGCTTGAATACTTTGTTCTTGAATGGCTCCAAAGGAACCACGGAGGACCTTGGCGGTCACCAGTAAGCCTTGCAGCGGAGGGCTGCAACTGCCCGTGCACAAGTTCGGGATACTAGGGTACCCCTACTCTAGTACACCGACAGGAGCCCCGGGCCTGGGCCACACGGTGCCGAAGCGCTGTTGGGCAGCCCAAAACAGGCACGCGGCACGCGGCTGGTTACGCCAGTAACTCACCCGGACCCACCATGCCCTCCACAGGCAGCGCTGCGTTGAATCTGGCGTCGTGAGAGATCGTGGGTGAGATCGTGGGTGGTTTCTTTATTCGGAAGACGGGCGTCCGCCCCTCCCTCTTTATAAGCGAGAAGCAGGGCAGTTCGCCCATCTCGCCGATTCTTTGTCCAATCTCGAAAAACCCGCTGCTTCCCCCTTCTTCCCAAAGGTGAAGAGAGAGCAGCTCACTTCCCATCGCCACCGGCATCACCAATGCCGTCGATCTCCCTCACCACCTCCGCCATGGCTCCAAAAGCCGACAAGGGAAGGCCGTGAAGTCGGCCGAGGCGCATGACTTGCGGTGCATGCGAAGGAGCGGGCAATCTTTCCCCCGGCTCGCGAGGGAGCTGAGGGAGTACTACTACCTCTTGGTTGACGGAGACGCTGAGCGCATCCGCGCATCGAAGGTACTCCCAGCTACTTGCCCGGGCTGGCTCGAATGGGTACCCTTTCTTCGCTGTTCTTCTCTGCGGGCTTTCCGCCTTTCTCTGAATTTTTTACGTGATATCATGAACACCTACGGGTTCCGCCTCCTTGACTTCACCCCCAATGCGGTTCTGACCATGGCAGTTTTCGCACATCTCCGCGAAAACTTTGTCGGAGTCCATCCAAACGTAGCCCTTTTCCTCCACTTCTTTATGCCCCGAGTTGAGAGAGTGTAGCCTCTTTCAGGTGTGATCTACAGGATCTCGAGGACCGGCAAGAAGGAAGCTTATCTGGAGGGAGAGCTCCGCAGCAAATGGGATGAGTGGAGAGCAGACTGGTGCTGGATTGTCGAGGAGAACCCGCAGCCGTTTACCGCCCAGCGCCAAACCTCAGTAGTGCGTGGCAACGATTGGAGCAGTCTGGCCCCGGAAGACGCTAGGCTGAAGATTGCCGTCATCCGGATCCTACGCCTGAGGCTTGCCGGACTCACATGTAAGCGCCCGTTGGGCGCAGATTTCGCCGTCGCGCGCCGCCCCCTGCGAGGAGGAAGCAGACCCGCTGGGAGTTCGAGCAGCGGCGGATATCATGAGGCTGCGCCCGGGCCTCAACTTCAATTTCAACATCACAGGAACTGGGCGGGATGCTCTTGAGTTGTTCAAGCACGATCTGAGCATCCCGGGCGTTTAGGTTGCGAAGAATGTCGCCCCGCTGTGCAACAATTCCTCACTCGACCGCATCCGTGCAATGATGCGGTTGTGCGACTCGCATGGAATCGTTCCAACCTGGCAAGAGCCTGCAGATGACGTCGTGCGAGTGTTCTTTGACAACCTGGTAGAAGTGCTGGTCCGCCCCGATGAACAGAAGAGCCTCACCCGCGACACCACCGATGATGAGATGCAGCGCATCGCTACGAACTAGAAGAGGCGGCAGCGGCTGCCGCGGGCGCAGTTCGGATTCACCGTGGAGGAGGCAGAGGCAGCAGAGGCGGCAAGCCTTGTCGGCGAGGGAGTTTGCCGGGCGAGGAAGAGCTTGTCGAACTGAAGCTGAGTCGGCGAGCCCGCGAGGGCGCCTCCTCCTCCTTGAACAGACTTGCAGGCGAGCCCCAGATCCACCAACAAGGCGTCTCCGCAAGGCGGAGACATAAGCGGGCGGCAGACGGGTCAACAGCCGTCGCGTGCGGCAGCTCCACCGCGGCAAGCACTGTTGCTGAGGAGCACCTCACGCCCGCTAGGCAAGCTGAGCAGGGCCCTCACAGACCACCGCTTCTTCTCCCGCCAAGCGGCCAAGGGAACCTACTCCTCCGCCTCGTCATACTGGAGGCGATCCAAAATTTGATCTCTCCGCGCTCAGCTCTGACGAGGAAGAAGAAGAGTAAGATTCTTTGTAGAATTTGTAGTTCTTCGGTGGACGAACCCACCGCGACAGCAGGAGGCGCGTCCGAGACCACCTTGCCGGACGCGGCAACTCTTCCTCAAAGCAGCCCCCAGCGCAGCCCCCAGCGTAAGTATATGGTTTACTTCCTGCTGTTAGGCGTGCATGGGTGCCCTTTCTTTCGATATCATCGCTGATTTGTGTAGGAGCGAGCAGCCTTACCAGAGTGCCACAAGGCGCTCGACATGCCTTCTGCCGACTACACCGCCAAGGAGGATTCCCGGCAAGGGAGCGTTCTCCGGCAAGGGAGACTTCTCCGGCAAGGCAGTTCTCCGGCAAGGACAGCTCTCCGGCAAGGGACAGCACCAGCGATCCCACGGTGGTGGCGGAGACCATGACTGCAGAACCCTAGCACGGGTAATCCTCTTGCTTGAAAACTTTCCTTGTGTTCTTCTTCTTCTGATTTTCTTTTGAATATTTGCTTGACTTTTCTTCATTTTCCGGTCGTCGAGATCCATCCGCCACAGAGCCAATGGAGACCGAGGCCGCGGCGAGGAGGACCTTGTAACATCGACGACACCGCTGCCATCGGAGAAGAAGCTGGCCGACGAGCCTGGCCGCGAAGAGGCCGCCAAAGCTGCCGCCGCAGAAGCTGGCGAGGGGTCCGGCGATCGCACTGACGGCCCTGAGGCCGCAGAAGCGCCAGGCGCTACGCCGACCACAGATCCCTCCGCCGCTGCGGCAGCGTCGGGCTCCGAAGAGCCCCAGCCCGGTGCCTATTTGAAGGCCGGCGATGGCGTCTTCATCAAGCTCCCTTGGGCGTCGAGCTCGTGGCGCCCGGCGAAGGAGAAACTTTTGATGAAGAGCTGCTCGCCTCCAGCTGGACGGCTGGTCGGCGCACCAAATAGCGGCGGCGAGTGCGAGGAGGAGCAGGCTGCTGCGGAAGCTTCTTTGTCGCTCTACCGCGCCCGACAAGCCAAGCTGGAATCGGGAAGCGCTTGTCGCTAAGGCGGGAGGTACATCGAGAAGCGCGCGGAGGAGCCCGAGGGGCCTCAACGAGAAGCTCTCCGGTCCTGGCAGAGGAGGCGGGAGTGACTTGCCGAGGCGCAAAGCCTTCCTCCTCGAGAAGGCTGAAGCCGAGGAGCAACAGCTGCTTGCCGCCGAGAAGCTATCTGTGCGGGAAGGCGAGTTGGCGCAGAGGAAGGTTTATCTTGACAGCCATGAGGAGGATCTAGCCACGCCGCGAGCAAACATTTGGCGGGGCTCTCAAGGAAGCAAAGGATCTTGCCGCAGCTGCCGAGGCCGCCAAGAAGGAGCTGGAGGCAGAAGGTGATGCAGCTGGAGGCCAATCTCAAGGAGAGCGGCGAGGAGCTTGCTGCACTCAAGCATGAGCGTAAGAAGGACGCCTACACTCTTGGCGAGCTGCAGGGCCGTCTCGCCGAGAGGAGCAAGGAGCTCAGCGCCGCCAAGGACTCTAATGCAGATCTTGAGTTGAAGCTAACCACCTTGACTCAGGCGCTGGACGGCGCCAGGGAGCAGGAGGTGGCCTTGAAGGAGAAGATCAAGGCCGACGAGGCGTTCTTTGGCGAGTCTGCTGCCGCCTGAATACCTTTAGGGAGAATGTGGAGCACTGGACCGAGGGTCTCGTGGATGTGGCTGCAGCCATCGACAGGGAGCTGGCGCGGCTGGGGATGGAGGATCTTGGATATTCCTCCGATGAGCACCTCCGACCCAGCGGCAAGCTCAGCTTGTTCTTCAAGGGCGTGGTGACGGCCCTCCAGCGCCTCCGGGAAGAAATCCCAAAGCAGCTGGCCGAGGAGTCGCGCCCGAGATCTGCGGGAGCTCTTCAAAGGTCTTGATGAAGGTGGCCTTCCGCAACCCAGGCCTCAACCTCACCAACGTCCTCAAGTCCTTGCCGCGGATCTTTGATGTGGAAGCGCTCAAGACCCTTGTCGCACTCCATCGTGGACAGTGAGCCGGGATCAAGAGGGTTGAGGGTGATCGCGTAGATTAGGCCGCCCGCTTTCTCTTTTTCTTGCCGCTGCTGGTCATGTTATGAGAACAATCTATTAGAGCTGCGACAAGCTATCTTGTAATATAACTCTATTTTGGGTAGCAATTTCTATGTTATTTCCTTTACTTGGTTCCTTCCTTTGTATGTTTTTGCCCTACGCTTTTAGGGAACTTGTCATTGTGAGCACACAGGCACATGAGTCTTGAGACGTCGACAACTTCTTTGGCGGTCTTGCTACCGACAAGAAACCTTGTCGCAACTAGTCGCAGCTCACTTAAGTTGTTGAGCGGACTCGAAACAAAGTAAGGGCGCAACTAGCTACGAGTTGGTTCCTCTGCGCACAAGTTTTCCATACAAAGTACGGTCGTTCGAGGAAGATAACTTAAAAATTTTAAAACTGATTGCTCAAACTTTAGCAACTTAGCTTTTCTGTCGTTCGCTTCCCGGTAAGGCTAGACTTCCTTGAGCGACGCTTGGTCCACACCACTTCCTTGAGCGACGCTTGGTCCACACCATTATCTTCTCCTTTCCCGCCGCCAAACTTGTGGGCGAGGGAACCTTCCTTTCTTTGAGAAAGAGAAAGAAGAGAAAATAAAGATATGGAGCCTTATGGCTCGTTATTGCTTACCGGGTAGGTGCTGCACAAAGTGTCGGATAACGCATGCAAAATAGAAGCGAAAGCATGAAATTGACAAGATGTGCGAAGCACATTAGCTTTACTTTATGCACGGGTCTCGCCCGGCTTTGTACAAAGGATTACATGCAACATCGGCAAGACTTGTACAAAAGGTGGTTGCCGGAACAGGTTCCGGCAACCGCGCTCTGAGTAAAACTTACGAAGATGCTCAATGTTCCAGAGTTGCTCACGGAATGCCATCTTCGGTCTCAAAGCGGACAGCGCTGAGCCTAGTGACTCGTTTCACCCGTAAGGGCCTTCCCACTTCGGTGTCAACTTGTTGGAATTCTTGGCGGTGAGCAACGCGAAGAACAAGGTCGCCTTCCTCGAGACTTACGGCATTAACTGCGGCTATGGTAGCGGCGCAAAAGCTTCTTGCCGGTATCGAGCAGCTCGTCTGACAACTGAAGACGATCCTCCTCAAGGAGCAACACGTCATCTTGTTGCAACTGCTCTTGCTCAAGCTCATCATAAGCGAGCACTCGAGGTGATCCGTATATCTGAGTTCCGTGGGGAGAACTGCCTCGCTCCATGGACTAGAGCGAAAGGTGTCGGCCAGTTGGCTCAATTTGGCGTCGTCTGATCGACCAAAGAACCACCGGCAGCTCCTCAATCCAGTTCTTTCCGCACTTGTGCAGCACAGCCGAAAGTTCTGGTCTTGAGCCCGCGCAAAGACTTCAAGATTCGCCTCTCCGCTTGACCGTTACTTCTCGGATGAGCAAGCTGAAGCGAAGCGGAACCTTGGCGCCAAGATCTTGGGCGTCTTGCATGAAGGTGCGGCTCATGAATTGCGTGCCGTTGTCGGTGATGATCCTGTTAGGGATTCGAAGCGGCAAACAATCGACCTAAAGAACTTGGCTTGTTGTCTTTGTCACCTTCCTCACTTCTTCCACTTCCGGCCACTTTGTGAACTTGCCGATTGCAGCGCATAAGTACTCAAAGCCCCGACAGCTTCGGGGAAAGGGGCCGAGGATGTCGAGCCCCAGACCGAAAATGGCGGGATAAAGGGATCCTCCGGAGAGCTTGAGCTGGCTGGTGTATCTGCTTGGAATGGAACTCGCACGCTTCACACTTGGTTACTTGTGCGATTTGCATCACGGAGGGCTATCGGCCAAAAGAAACCTTGCTTAGGAACGCTTTTGCGGCAAGTGCTCTGGCGCCAATGTGGTGACCACATATGCCTCCATGTATCTTCGCCAACATCTTTTGTCCGTCTTCGGTGAATACACTTCAATTTCACACCGTTGAGTCTTCTTACATGCAGTGTGGTGTCGACAAACTGGTGCATACTTGACTGCCGGGCTACTCTTTCCGCTTCTTCTTGCTCTTGGGAAGTTCTCCGTCTGAAGGAAGCGGACAATCATCTGTGCCCATCTTTGGAGCTTGCGGCTCGACAACAAGGACTAAAGGCACATCTGCTGCTGCTGGGAACATCTGCTTCCTGGCGAGAACTCGCGGCTCAGCCGGAGCTTGATGTTCCCGGCAAGCTTGCCGAGCAAAACTTGTCGGGAGCATCTGTTTCAACGGAACAAACCCTAGGGCTTGCCGGAGCAGCATCGCTCCTCGGCACCCTTTGGTGTTGATCTTGAGGACCTTCTTGTGGCGACTTCGGGAAGCTCTGCCGGAAAATAGTCACCAGAGATCAACTTCCTCTTCTTGCTCTGTCCGGTTGATGGCGTTACAGACGGTTGACTCAGCTTGAGCACAAAAATCCCTGGTTCCACAGGTAACTTAAGTGCAGCGCACTTCGACAGGCCATCGGCAATCTCGTTCTGAGCTCTTGGAACATGTTCCATATGTAGGCCGTCAAAGTGCTCTTCTAGCTTTCTCACTTCATCAACATAAGCTTCCATCAACGGACTCTGATAACTCTTGTTCACTTGGCGGATGACAAGCTGTGAGTCACCACGACAATGAGCTTCTTGATCCCAAGGTCTCTGCGATCTCGAGACCGGCAAGCAAACCTTCATACTACTGCAGTATTGTTTGTTGCTTGCTCCTTGGGAAAGTGCATTCAGACTACGTGACTTGAGGTGCTCTCCGGTGGGTGCAACAAGTAGCACACCAAGACCGGCGCCTTGCAGCGAGAAGGCACCATCAAAGTACATCAGCCACTCTTTGCTTGCTTCCTTGACGGGGATGCTCGTTTCTGGAATTTCTTCATCTTGTGTTGGCGTCCATTCTTCTATGAACTCCGCCAATGCTCTGCTTTGGATAGTTGAAGTGCTCTCAAACTTGAGGCCAAAGCTTGACAGTTCCAGTGCCCACTCGACAATCCTGCCTGTTGCCTCTGGATTTTGCAATATCCTCTTCAGCGGAAAACGAGTGACGACTGTGATCTCATGTGCCTGGAAGTAATGGCGCAGCTTTCTCGAGGCCATGAGGAGGCCGAAAAGCAATTTACGCACACCGTAGTACCTTGACCTAGCCCCTGCAGAAGGGGCCGACAAAGTAAACTGGGCGCTGCACCATTCTTTTTCGCATCTTCTCATGCAATGTAGATCCATCCTTGTCGGGACCAGAGCTTGCCGGTGAAGCCCCCTGCTCGTCGCTGGATGCATCCGCCATGGTTGCTAGCTCATCATCTGCCTCCCTCTCCGCTACTAACGCAGCACTAACCACTTGATTGGTTGCCGCTATATATAGCAGCAACTTCTCTTGTGGCTTAGGTGCGACAAGTGTTGGAGTGGAGGACAGGTATCTCTTCAAGTCTGCAGGCGCAGCCTCTCGCTTCGAGTCCATTTCATCGGACCTGCCTTTTTCAAAATTTTGAAAAATGGAAGGCGGCCAGCAGAACCTAGAGATAAACCTGCTTTGAGAGCAGCTACGCAACCGCAAGTCTTCGTACATCCTTGACGCGCTTTGGTGCTTCAATCTGCTCAATGGCCTTGATCTTGTCGGGATTGGCTTCAATTCCCCATTGAGATTTAAGAACCCGAGAAGCTTGCCGGAAGGGACTCCAAACACACACTTCTCGTGGTTGAGCTTGAGGTTGATCTTGCACAGATTTGCAAAGGTTTCGTCTAAATCTTGAATCGTAGTCGCCTTGTCCTTGCTTTTGACCACTATGTCATCCATGTAGGCTTCCACATTTACGTGCATTTGCGGCTCAAAAGCGCCATGGACTACTCCTGCAAATGTTGAACCAGCATTCTTTAATCCGAAAGGCATCCGTGACGAAACAGTATGTGCCACATGGGGTGATGAATGCGGTCTTCTCCTCATCCTCTTCTCGCCATGAAGATCTCGATGATATCACGAGTATGCATCCAGAAATGAAAGCAAATCACATTCGCCGTGGAGTCAACAATCGATCGATGCAGGCAAGGGAAATGGGTCTTTGGGACAAGCTTTATTGACATCGGTAAAGTCGATACAAAGCCTCCATTTCCGTTTGCCTTCTTGATACAACTACAGGATTGGCCAACCACGTAGGATGGAGCACTCCTCGACAAGGCCCTTTGCTTCCAATTTCTTGATTTCTTCTGCGATGAATTCTTGGCGCTCCTTTGCACCTTCTCGACTTTCGCTTGGCCGGGCCGCGCATGAGGACAAACGGCAAGATGGTTGACGGTTGCCACGTAAACACGTCGACGTTCGCCCGCAGGAAAGCAACGAGTGCGCCTTCCTATTTAGGGTCGAGAGTGGCACTGATGGTGAAGGTACCACCAGTGCCGTCCTCCTTGGCGGACACCTTCTTGGTCTCTGGTGGAGCTGCCATCGTCTTCTTACACTTGCGGTGGAGCTCGTTGGTGCGTCCTCGACGGTAGCGCAGCACTCCGAAGAGGTGAGCTTGCGGAGTGGGCATCGAGCTCTTGCGGACTTGGTCTTCTTCTTCGCCCGGGAGCTTCAGCGGCAAGTGGCTTGCAATCGCTTGCATTCTTTGCTTCCCGGTAGATCTTGTCGGCACAGATAAGAGCATCCTTCTTGTCGCCGAGGACAGAGATGACACTTATCGGGCTGGCATCTTCAGCATGTTGTATGCATAGTGAGAGGCTGCCATGAATTTGGCGAGTCTTTGGACGGCCAAGTATCCCATTGTAAGGCAATGGAAAGTCGGCAACGTCAAAAGTGACCCTCTCGATCACGAAGTTCAACTTCACGCCAAATGTCACCGGCAACATGATCTTTCCTTCGGCTTGCTCCTTCCGGATTGATTCCTTGGAATGTGCGGTCTCTTCGAGCTTCGCCATCGTGGATCTGGAGTTTACGGAGCACCGCGGAGGAGATCAGGTTCAAGCCGGCCCCGCCGTCAACTAGCATCTTAGTGACCTTGAGGTTGCGGATAGTTGTTGAAACCAACATCGGCAAGCACCCGACCGCAGTTACACAATCAAGGTGGTCCTCAATATCAAAGATGATAGGCGTGCTGGACCATTTCAGAGGCTTGCGTGACTCGACGGATGGTTCTGCCGCATTGACTTCCCGCATCCACTGCTTGAGCTCGCGGTGTGAAGTATGCAGAGAAGCACCACCATCAACGCATAGGACCTCTGTGGCTTTACGGAACTCCTGCTCATCGGTCTCGTCATCATCCATGTCTTCATCATCGCCGCCGTCTTCATCCTTGTCGCGCCGCTGGGAGGTCTGTCTCCTTGCCGCTGCTTGGCCTTTTGCCGCGGCCCCTCCTCGGCCGGGGCGTTTCTTGCTAGCTCCTCCGGCACCTTCTGGGCCTTCTCCTTGTCGCGTCGTGCTCGTATTCAGCCTTCTCTTGCTTGACAAGCTGCTCGACCTTTTGCAGCTCTGGAGGTCATGGCCCTTGGTGCGGTGGATCTTGCAAGATCGCTTTGTTGAGCCGCCCCGCTTGTCGGCGACCGCCACAGCTGGCAGTTGGTGCCAGCGGCAACCTCCTTGCCGGAGCTACCAGCTTTGGCTTTCTTGGCGCCACCTCCATTCTTGGGACTGCTCAACAACTAGCACATCTTTGACTTTCTTCTTCCTGTTGTTCCGCGCCGGTTTTTCTTTGCCGGGCGGTCTCCTCACTATCGATCCTCCTGCTTCAAAGATTCTCTCCGGGAGTCTCCTCCTTCCTCAAAGACGTGCACACTTGTCGGCCAGGGCATATAGCTCATCGGCGTCTCGATCTTGCACATCTCCATCTCCTCCGCATCCTGCGGTTTCGCATGTTCGATGGAGCAGCGCTGATTACCCAGCGGGGTGGACATCTGAGATGTTGTCTTTGTCTGTGGCTGAATCTCCGAATGTACTTGCGCAGGGCTCTCCTTCCTTCCGGGCGGCAGATGAAGGTCGCTTTCTTGGCCATGGGGCTTGTGGCCGCTGTAAAGGCGCCGACAAACCGATGGCATAGATCTGCCAAGAGGATATGGAGTTGTCCGGCAAGTGCATGAGCCAGGATCGACATTGGGCTTGAGCACCGGTGAAGTAGTTGGCCAGGATCTTGTCGTCTCGCCCCGCAGCTTGCACCGCGATGGTGTAGATGCCGAGGAACTCCGACGGATGCGTCTTGCCGTCGTGCTTCTGCAATGCGTCGGCTTGAAATTCTTCTTGCCTGGGCCATCGCCTTGCCGCAGCTCACGAGTTAACGCAGGGCAACCTATCACAGACGGCAAGTCGCCTGGTTCTTCGGGCGCATGCATGTCGACAGAGGGCCCAGACGCTGGTCGGATTGACGCCGGCGCTTCTCTTGGGCGCTTCGATGTGAGTTCGGCGTCTTCTTGCTATCGTTCGTGAAGAACTTGGCGCTGATCGCGACGAGCTCGAGGATCCGATGATGCGGTGGAGTCGCTGTCGAGGTGGATCCAGCGAGTCGGCGATCTTGGCCTTCGGGGCGGAGAGTGCATGGTGGTTGCACCCCCACCGGTTTCGTCGTCACCGGCTCGTGTTTGGCAGTCCTGCGCGACAATGATGCACTCGGCTGCCAGCGGAGCGCCGCTGCTGGCAAAGCCGATGAGACTACGAATGGTGGCCCTCCATTCATCGACCTTGTCACTGTTGGAGGGTAATCCAGGAGCGGTGAGCTCTCGCCAAAGCTTCTGCTGGAGTGGTGGGTGGTAGTGGCGAGCGGCGCGAGGAGCGGATATGCCGGACTTCTAACTATGTTAGAAGGAGCGATATCCCGTCGAGCGACGATGCCTCGCTCGCGCCAGCATGTTGGCGTGCATGCTGGTCTTGAGCATCTCGAGATCCACCAGCTTGATCTTGGTCCAACGAGCGTATGGCGTTGTGAATACCATGACGTTGTCGGTCCCGCGCCTCCTGAGACGGGCGCGGTGCATGTACGGACGCCGAGGTCTGCGCAGCCTTGTCCTTGGACTTGGCAGCACCGTGGGCTCCCCCGTCGACGTCCACTCTTCCGCCGGCGTCTACCCCACCACCCGTTTGCTCCGGTGGTGGTGGGTTCGACGCGGACGGAATATCTGCCGCCGAAGCCTTCTTCTTCGGTGGCATGTCGATGAAGATGATGAAGATCTAGCTCGTGTGGAAGCTGGATCAGGTTCACACAATCTCGACGCTCCCTACCTGGCGCGCCAAAGATGTCGGGGAAGCTGATCCGCCCATTTAACACCTATGGGACCGGCGGACCGAGCCCCTTCGGTTCGGGGGCGGAGGTCGCACGAAGAGCAGATCGAGGCGAAGCACACGAGCCGTTTACCCAGCCGAGCTCTCCGAGAGATAACACTCCTCTTCCGCATGTCCGAGTGTATTGAGTTCTTGCTCAGAGCGCCGAGTGCTACACTACACACAAGCTGCTAACGAGACCGAGCGTGAGTGTTCTCTGCTTGAACCTCCCCCACGCTTGCGCATGGGCCTCCTTTTATATGCTAAAGGGGTCTCCGACAGGTGGCAACATAGACAAGGGGAAAAATGGAAAAGGAGTGGTTGGTACAGCTACTTGTACAATGTATCATACCTAACCCTGACGGCAGGGGACAAAGGCATTAAATGCCCGTCTACGTCACCCTAACAAAGGCGAGAAAAGGGACCGTCAGGGGCACCACCGCTTGCCACGATGGCAATCTTGTCGGCCGCTTACATCGCTCACCGGGTCAAGACGGCCTCTTGCCACGCTGCTACCGGAAAGGTCCTGGCGACACGTTAGTGGATGTGCTGGAGCGCAGGTACAGAGTGGTGGTCTGCCGCGGCAAGCGCCTTGCCGCGGTTGTTGTCTTGTCGCGTCCGGAAGCTTGTCGCTCACCGGGCCTTCCCGGCAAGCTCCTCTTGCCGGGGCCTTGTCTCCTAGGCTTGAATACTTTGTTCTTGAATGGCTCCAAAGGAACCACGGAGGACCTTGGCGGTCACCTAGTAAGCCTTGCCGCGGAGGGCTGCAACTGCCCGTGCACAAGTTCGTGATACTAGGGTACCCCTACTCTAGTACACCGACATAATGTGTAGTAACAGCCCATAATGCAATAAATATCGATATAAAAGCATGATGCAAAATGGACGTATCAACTCCCCCAAGCTTAGACCTCGCTTGTCCTCAAGTGGAAGCCGATAACGAAAAATATGTCCACATGTTTAGAGATAGAGGTGTTGATAAAATAAAATACGGACACGAGGGCATCATGATCATTCTTATAACAGCATCATATATATATATATATATATATATATATATATATATATATATATATATATATATATATTGTCATATGATTTCTTATGCTAAAGTAACAATCTATTCACAATGTCAAGTATGAATCAGAAACTTCATGGAAAACTAACAAACTATGATCTCGGTCATTGAAGCAATTGCAATTTTTCATAACATCGGAAAGAGTCAATATAAGAGCTTTTCAGCAAGTCCATATACTCAACTATCATTTAGTCTTTCACAATTGCTAACACTCAAGCAATACTTATGGGTATGGAGTTTTAATCGGACACGGAGAAAGATAGGGGCCAAAACTATTATTGATGACCAAAACTATGTTTGTCAACTCTCAACAACTTTTATTCATCATACTCTTTGTATGTGAAGTCATTACTCTCCATAAGATCAATGTGATCTTTTTATTTCTTTTTGTTCTTTTCTTTAATTCCCTCAAGATCATAGCAAGATAACCAAGCCCTCGACTCAAGACTAATCTTTATTATATATAACTCACGGACTCAATTACATAGAAGGATCATAAAGCAAAATTCAAAACTATATCATACTAAAACTTTATTCTACTAGATCAACATATAACCAAAAGGACCGAACTAAGAAAAAGGTAAAGATAGGAGTGTGATGGTGATACAATACCGGGGCACCTCCCCCAAGCTTGGCAGTTGCCAAGGGGAGTGCCCATACCCATGTGATTGTGTCTCTTTCTTTGAAGGTGATGATGATGGAGTTGTTGATGATGTAGGCTTGTCCTCCATCTTCCAAGGAATAGGCTCACCATCATAGAAGGATGATCGAGTCTCCAGGATCCTCAAATCTGCAGCCCAACTCATCCTCTTGAATCTATATTCATACTCACAGTTTTGGTTTTGCAGGTCATAGATCTGGGCTTGGAGATGCTCGATTTTCTCGTGAAGCGTGAAGATGGTCTCCCCAATGTTCTTGGTATCCAGCTTGTGGTTGTTGGTGAACTCTGCGATCATCATGTGATTGGCGTTGAGTCTGCGTTCCACCATCTTCTGGCACTTGAAAACTTATTGCTCCATTGCTTCGAGTCTTGTCTCCATGCTTCTGGTCCTGCTTGGTCCCTCAACATCGCGGATGTGCAGCAACCCATCACGAATCTCAATAGTTTGAGGGTGTTGCAGCACCTCCGCGAGGTAGGGGTTGATGACCTTCTCGAAAAACTTGTCCTTGGGGGCGTTTGAAGACGTCATGGTGATCTAGATCTGTCAGAAAAATAGCACGAAACAAAAAACAAAGGATATTTGCGTGGTGCGGTGGTCAAAACTTTTGGGAGATTATATAATGAATTTTGACCGACCAAAAGAAGTATCGTGCAATAAAAAGTAGTCCGTAGGGCACACGAGGTGCCCACGAGGCAGGGGCACGCCCAGGGGTGTAGGGAGTGCTCTCCACCCTCGTGGATGCCTTGTGTCCCTTTCGAACTACTTCTTATTTTCCTATTTTCTTAAATATTCTAAAACGGAGAAATATTGCTATTAGAACTATTTTGGAGTCGGTTTACTTACCGTACCACATACCTATTCCTTTCAGAGTCTGAAACCTTCTGGAAAGTGTCCCTTATGTACTCCTCCGGGGTTACGGTATCAATAACATTGGTTTCAACATTTTATATGATTACCTGAGATATAATGTTTGATTGTTTAACCGTTCACCACCTTTGTATTTGTGCTTTTCGAAGTTGTTGATTTTTATGGCACCGGAACGATAGACCTCCTCGATAACGTAAGGACCTTCCCATTTAGAGAGGAGTTTTCTTGCAAAAAATCTTAAACGGGAGTTGTATAACAGAACATAATCACCTACGTTAAACTTATGCTTTTGTATCATTTTGTCATGCCATCTTTTAACTTTTTCTTTAAACAGTTTGGCATTCTCATAGGCCTGGGTTCTCCACTCATCAAGTGAGCTAATGTCAAATAGTCTCTTCTCACCGGCAAGTTTGAAATCATAATTGAGCTCTTTAATGGCCCAATATGCTAAATGTTCTAGTTCGAGAGGTGAGTGACATGCTTTTCCATAAACCATTTTATACGGAGACATACCCATAGGATTTTTATATGCAGTTCTATAGGCCCATAATGCATCATCAAGTATCTTGGACCAATTCTTTCTAGATATATTAACAGTCTTTTGCAAAATTAATTTAATCACTCTATTACTCAATTCTACTTGACCACTAGACTGTGGATGGTATGGAGATGCAATTCTATGATTAACATCATACTTAGCAAGAATTTTACGAAAAACACCATGGACAAAATGTGAACCACCATCATTCATTAAGTATCTAGGGACTCCAAACCTCGGAAAAATAACTTCTTTAAGCATCTTAATAGAGGTGTTATGATCAGCACTACTAGTTGGAATAGCTTCTACCCACTTAGTACCGTAATCAACAACAACTAAATATGTGTATACCCATTAGAGGATGGGAACGGTCCCATATAATCAAAGCCCCAAACATAAAATGGTTCAATAACAAGTGAATAGTTCATAGCCATTTATTGACTTCCACTAATATTACCAATTCTTTGACATTCATCACAAGACAAGACAAACTTACAGACATCTTTAAAAAGAGTAGGCCAATAAAAACTGGATTGCAATACCTTATGCACAGTTCTATCTCCAGCGTGGTGTCCTCCATACGCCTCAGACTGACACTTGCGTAGGATATGTTCCTGTTCATGCTCGGGTACACAACGTCTAATAACACCATCTACTCCTTTATAAGGTTGTGGGTCATCCCATAAGTAATGTCTTAAATCATAGAAAAACTTTTTATTTTGCAGGTATGTGAAACTAGGTGGTATAAATTTAGCAACAATGTAATTAGCATAATCTGCAGATCATGGAGCAATTCGAGAAGCATTTATGACAACTAATTGTTCATCAGGAAACATATCATCAATAGGTAGTGGGTCATCAAGAACTTCCAATAGCCTAGACAAGTTTTCTGCAATGGGGTTCTCAGCTCCCTTTCTATCAATAATATGCAAGTCAAATTTTTGTAGGAAGAGAGCCCATCTAATAAGTCTAGGTTTGGCATCTTTCTTTTACATAAGATATTTAATAGCAGCATGATCAGTGTGAACAGTTACTTTAGAATCAACAATATAAGGTTTGAACTTATCACAAGCAAATACAACTGCTAAAAATTATTTTTCAGTAGTAGCATAAATTCTCTAGGAACTGCCTAGAGTTTTACTAGCATATTGAATAACATTTAATTTCTTATCAACTCATTGTCCTAGAACAACACCTACAGCAAAATCACTAGCATCACACATAATTTCAAAGGGTAAATTCTAATCAGGTGGCTGAACAATAGGTGCAGAAATCAAGGCTTTCTTAAGTATTTCAAATGCTTCTACACAATCATCATCAAAGACAAAAGGAACATCTTTTTCTAAGAGATTAGTCAGAGGCCTAGAAATTTTTGAGAATTCTTTAATGAACCTCCTATAAAAACCGACATGACCAAGGAAACATCTTATACGTTTAGTGTCCTGGGGAGACGGCATCTTTTCAATAGCATCAACTTTAGCTTTATCAACTTAAATACCTCTTTCAGAAATCTTATGCCCCAAGACAATACCTTCATTAACCATAAAGTGGAACTTCTCCCCATTCAAGACAAGATTAGTTTCTTCACATCTCTGCACAACTCGATCAAGGTTGCTTAAGAAATCATCAAAGGAAGTTCCATACATGGAAAAATCATCCGAAAACCTCAAAAATCTTTTCACAAAAGTCAGAGAATATAGCATTCATACATCTTTGAAAGGTACAAGGTGCATTAAATAAACCAAAAGGCATACGTCTATAAGCAAATGTACCGAAAGGGCAAGTAAAAGTGGTCTTTTCCTGATCCTCGTTTGATATAGGTATTTGAGAGAAACCAGAATAACCTTCTAGAAAGCAAAAATGTGTATTTTTGGATAATCTTGCTAGCATTCGATCAATAAAAGGAAAGGGTAATGATCCTTTTTAGTATCTTTATTTATTTTGTGGAAATCAATTACCATTCTATAACCTGTAACAATTCTTTGTGTGATCAATTCATCTTTATCATTAGGAACAACAATAATACCTCCTTTCTTAGGGACGCAATGGACAAGACCTACCCACTGACTATCAGCAACCGGATATATTATACCTGCTTCCAGAAGCTTTAGTATTTCTTTTCTTACCACTTCTTTCATCATAGGATTTAACCTTCGTTGGTGATCAACAACCGGTTTAGCTTCCTTCTCCAATTTTATTTTGTGCTGGCATAGAGTGGGATTAATGCCCTTATGATCATCAAGAGTATATCCAATAACAGCACGCTTCTTCTTTAGAGTTTTCAATAATTTCTCTTCTTCCTGCTATGAAAGGTTAGCACTGATAATAACAGGATATATCTTCTTTTCATCAAGATAAGCATATTTAAGAGTATCAGGTAATGGTTTAAGCTCAAACTCGGGATAACCCTTCGGTGGAGGAGGATCCCCTAGAATTTCAACAGCCAAATTGTGTTTCAAAATAGGTCCCTCTTTAAAGAATACTTCATCTATTTCCCTTCTTTCATTCAAAAACATATCATTTTCATGGTCAAGCAAATATTGTTCTAAAGGATCATTAGGAGGCACTGCAATAGAAGCAAGACCAATAATTTCATATTTACTAGGCAATTCTTTATCATGGAGTTGTCTACAAAATTTAGCAAAATTAAAATGATGAGACATATCCCCTAAACCAATAGTAATAACATCCTTTTTGCAATCTATCTTAGCATTAATAGTATTCAAGAAGGGTCTACAAAATATAATGGGACAAAATTCATATTGTGGGGAACCAAGAACAAGAAAATCAGTAGGATGTTAACTTTCCCGCACCATACATCAACATCTCTGACAATCCCAACTATTGAAATAGTATCTCTATTGGCAAGCTTGATTGTAACATCAATACCTTCTATCTCAGCGGGTGCAATATCATGCATAATTTCCTCATACAAAGAATGAGGTATTGCACTCGCACTAGCACCCATATCACATAACCATGATAATAATTGTCGGGGGAAATCGACACCTATGGAATCACTGGGATCCCTTCTACGGTTGGGGGCATGAGGTTGTGCAAAGAGCGGGTCTGGTGGTCAGCACAAGGATCAGTTACCCAGGTTCGGGCCCCAAAGGTGCGTAATACCCAAGTCCTGCTTTGGTGTATGTATTCGAGTGTTCTTGAGTTCTTGAACTAGCTGTGGGGGTGTTACTTGTCCAAAAGATCCGAATTCTTCTCCCGTACGCCTCGGGCCTCCTTTTATAGACAAAAGGGGTTGCCACAGTGGCACACAGGAGGTGGAATGGTGTACAGTGGATGAGTCTATCCTCTGGCACCGTCGGACAAATGCATTTAATGCGCTGACGACGTGCCCCTCTTGCTTTACCGGGGACGACAAGGAAGCTCGTTCAAGCTGTCGCCGCCTCGCCTGGCTCCGACGCGCGTCCGAGCTGATGAGGCGTTGCAGCGCCATGTTGGCTGGCTGCTGGGCTGGCCTGGTGGTGGAGTCTTTCAGGAAGATCTGCATGCCACCACGCAGGTGCTAGCTTAGTCGGCGTAGAGGCCGCATACTGCCACGCAGGTGCCTCCCCAGCTGGTTGAGCTAGCAGCTGCATGAGAGCGGCGGTGTGGTCTTGGCAGACGTGGGCCTAGCCGCGGCCCCACTGACGTCCTCGGCAAGGGTCTTGCCGGGGCCCTGTCGGTGTCAAAACCGGCGGATCACGGGTAGGGGGTCCCAAACTGTGCGTCTAGGATCGATGGTAACAGGAGACAGGGGACACGATGTTTACCCAGGTTCGGGCCTTCTCTATGGAGGTAATACCCTACTTCCTGCTTGATTGATCTTGATGAATATGAGTGTTACAAGAGTTGATCTACCACGAGATCGTAATGGCTAAACCCTAGAAGTCTAGCCTATGTGAATATGGTAATGAATGTCCCCTATCCGGACTATGCTCTCCGGTTTATATAGACACCAGAGAGATCTAGGGTTACATGGGGTCGGTTACATAAGAAGGAATCTTCGCAGCTAGTCGCCTAGCTTGCCTTCCACGCCAAGGAAAGTCCAATTCGTACACGGGTATAGTCTTCGGTCTTCGTATCTTCACAGCCCATCAGTCCGACCCAATGAATAATAGGTCGGAAGCCCGAGGACCCCTTAGTCCAGGACTCCCTCAGTAGCCCCTGAACCTGGCTTCAATGACGAGGAGTCCGGCGCAGATTGTCTTCGGCATTGCAAGGTGGGTTCCCTCCTTCCGAACTCTGGAATAGTCTTTGGATGTGGTAGATATATCCGGACCTGTGTACATAATTGCAGAAAAATACAATATTCCACGAGTCTAATTTGTTGATAACTATTTATGACATCGCATCATGCCTGCCCGGTTACTATTTCCAACCGTTGGCTGGCACGTCGCCCCACATCTCAGGACGCGGTTTTACTGGCACGCCTTGCCAAGGCAGAGATCGTGTTCCCTTATTCACGGGATTTTCATTAATGCAGGCGTGGGTAACCCAACCGTCCCCTGATTACAACTCTCTGGAGATAGGTAAGTTTCAAGACCCAGGTGGATACGCTTAGTACTTGGGGCCTTTATATAGGGTCCCAGACTCGTCTTCTTCCTTTGCGCTTGCTCCTTCCTCAACCCTAGCCACCCCAAGTTCCAACCCTCTAGTTCCCATCGCCACTAGCCCTAATCATGTCTGGGTCCAGCCGTCAAGGCTGGTGGGTGGCTTCCTCCGTCAAAGAGGAGGATATTGTGAAGCTTCGCGCAACGAGGTATCTGACACTGGAAATCCTTCATCGGCTTCCTGCATAGGGGCAGGTCATTCCTACCCCCAAATCCGGCGAGAGGGTAGTGTTTATGTCCCACTTCGTCCATGGGTTAGGGTTTGCGCTTAACCCCTTCGTCCAGGGGCTCATGTTCTACTATGGTCTATACTTTCACGATCTGGCCCCGGACTCTATTCTCCTCATCTCACCATTTATCGTCACATGTGAGACCTTCCTACGGACTCCTCTGCACTTTGATTTGTGGCTCAAGACCTTTCACGTGAGGCTGCAGGTGACAGAGGAGGAGTAGGCAGAGTGCGGCAGCGTCACAATAGGCAAGCTTGCCAACGCGGTTTGGTTTGAAGAATCTTTCGCCAAATCTTCCGACCTATGGCAGCAGGGGTGGTTTTATATCAACGAGCCGTGGGGCTCCAAGTGGGCAGCTACGCCTGCGTTCCGACCCGGCCCTCCAATTCAGCTTGCTTCATGGATCAATAAGGGACTGGACTGGGGATCCATCAATGAAGTGCAGACTCTGCAAGGTCGCATCCGAAGCCTTACGGAGAAGGGCATCGGTCTTGTGAACGTCGTTCAAGTAATGCTAGTCCGCCGGACCCTACCATGTCAGCGGCGGCCTCTCCGTATATGGGAGTTTAATCCAGAAGGGCGGCGGCCTCTTCAGCACTTCTTCGGCACCAGGCACAAAGGAATGTGGAAATTATATTTTGGGGAACGAGAGTGTCGGTGTACTAGAGTAGGGGTACCCTAGTATCCCGAACTCGTGCACGGGCAGTTGCAGCACCCCGCGGCAGGGCTTGCCTGGTCACCGCCAAGATCCTCTGTGGTTCCTTTGGAGCCATTCAAGAACAATGTATTTAACCAAGAAGACAAGGCCCCGGCAAGAGGAGCTTGCCTGGAAAGCCACTCAAGGCACGCAGAAGACAAGACCCCGGCAAGAGGAGCTTGCCGGGAAGGCTCGGAGCGTGACAAGCCTTCGGACGCGACAAGGATTCATCCGCGGCAAGGCACTTGCCACGGCAGGCAACCTCTCTTCATCTCCGCTCCAGCTCATCCATCAACGTGTCGCCATGGGACCATTCCATGCGCGCGTGTCAAGAGGTTGTGCAGCCAGCGGGGAGCAGCGATAAGCGGCGCTAACAAGCCTACCATTGTGGCAAACGGTGGCTCTCCTGACGTTCCCTGTTGCACTGTTTAGGCGACAGGGATGGGCATTTAATGCTTTTGTCCCTTGCCGTCAGAGTTAGGTATATTGCACTGTACACTTTTCAAGTAGGTGTACCAACTACTGCTTTTTCCATTTGTACCCTCATCTACGTTGCCACCTGTCGGAGACCCCTTGAGCATATAAAAGGAGGCCCATGCATAGCGAGAGGAGGTTCGGCCCGTTCGACTCATACGTAACCAGAGAACACTCGCGCTAGGTCTTGTAGCTCTTCGTGCTCCCTAACAAGAACACAATACAATCAGACAAGCAGCAGTAGGAGTGTTATCTCTCCGGAGAGCTCCGAAACTGGGTAAAACTGCTCGTGTGCTTCGCCTCGATTCGCTCTTCGTGCGATCTCCGCCCCCCTCCGAACCACAAGGGACTCGGCCCGCCGGTCCCATAGGTGTTCGTGGGTCCGATCAGCCTCCCCGACAGAGAGATATGGCCGGACACCACCGAAGATGTCGGCCTTGACTGCAATCATCCAGACACTACGGTAAGTACTCAAACTCTGAACACCTTCTATTCAAGCATCTCTTGACAAGGCACTGAACAATCCGTCTCTATACAGGACTGGATAAAGAAAGCGATGTTAATTTGGTGTCTAGCGCCCCTTCCCGAAGACTTTGCGACCGCCCTGCTGATGAGAATGTTGATTCCCACACCGTACCAGGTGTCTATAGAGGGGGGTGAGAGCGGGGAGCCCGAAGGTGATACCCGCCCTGGGGACGAATTAAACACTATGTTCAGGGAAACCGAAACTCTTTTGCCCAAGGGCAAAGGTGCGGAGGAATATCTCCATGGCAAAAAGAGGGCTACTTCCGAAGATCAGGAGGGGAAGCCTTCCAAGAGAGGGAAAATGCCATCATCGGCCAGTTTGGGCGGGCGGCGATCAGCCAGTAAGGCTTTCTCAAGAGGACGAACCTCTGGCCAAACCATAAGTGAGGTCAGGGGCACTTTAAACGCATTCCTCATTCTTTTCCTATTAGTGAAGTAATCATCTGACATATGCACATCCACGCAGGTTAATGCCTGGTGTTTCTCAATCGTCCTCCTCCTCGGGAGACCTTCTTCCGGAGATGTTGGAGAGTGACACGCCATCTTCAGCCTCTTCGCCCAATAGGGGGAATGATACCGAGGTATCGTCCCTAAGGGCTCCTCCCAATCGTCAAGAAGTGCAGGAGAAGAAGAAGGCGTTACCCGAAGGTGGTGCCTCTGTCACCCAGGGTTCGGGAATCAAGATTGACGGCCCCGAACCGTCCAGTTTACAGCCGGAGACGATTCTGGGGGAGAGTAAGCAGATTCCATCAAAGGAATGCCATACTCCGGCGGCGGTTTCCAAAGACTCCGGAGCGCCGGAAATGCTGACAGACATGCTGCGGCGAGCGTCCATTTCAGAGAAACACCGTGCCTTGATTATTATGGTGGTCGAAAAGGTTCTATCCACGAAAAGTGGATTGAACAAGGCCTTCTCGAGCCTTCTAAGAGGTTTTGAGGTTTGTGATGTAGTTTTGCCAATTGAATAATATTGACAGAATACACCTGTTGTATATGTAGTAGCCCCTAAGACTCGGATTGTATTCCGAAGGAAGCGATCGGAGTATCAAAAAGATATGCTGAGTTACTAACCTTGATTTAACTTGGAATACAGGCTGCCTCTCCCGCGGCTACCCGAAATGCGTAAGTGGCCGAACTACAGCGAAAGCTGGATATTGCAGAAGATGACATTGCATTGATCAACAGGAGTCTTGATGACTCGTAAGGTATATATTTCGAGCATTCCTTACACCAATGTTCTTGTTATGTAGGCCTGATGCCGAAAAGGGTTTTATATGAAATGTGCATGGTTGCAGATGGTGCTGCCGCCGTAGAAGCTCTTCGGGCGAAGCTAGCCCGGGCCAAGGAGCAGGCCCAGTGTAGTGATGCGGCTGCCGAGAAGGCATCGGCTGATCTAAGAGCCGAACAAGCAGCTCGGCACCAAAGTGAGGAGAGAATATCCGCACTGGCGCTTGAATTGAAGAATACTGCCAGCCGCTGTGAATTCCTTGCGAAGGAGAATGAAACCAAAATGGCTGAACTTGATAAGGCCATACGAGAGGCGAGTGAAGCTCGGTCTGAACAGCTCGTGAAGAGATTCGGCAGGCTAAGGATATAGTGGCCGGTAAGCCCTTTTTGCTTCAGACTAAGTTTGGCGATCCGGACTATGCTCAGCTAAACCAGGTCTGGAGTTCTCCGGCTGAATTTTTGGACTTGCCGAAGAGTTCTTCCAATGCGGCACAATTTTACCACGCGCAAGAGGGGTCTACAATGGAGAAGCTTTTATGGTCACAATTTGGCGCATCAAAACGCCCTCTGTTGCTAAATGAATAGATGTCCCAATGGGTCGAGCTTCATAGGACATCCGGCGACACCATGAAGAACGTCATAATCCGGTTATGGCCGAGTGAGCCTGTTCCCATGAGCTATTTTGGCCTCGTGCGGCGCCTTGTTGACGAGGTGCCGCGTATCGACGCTGCGAAGCGGTCTACATGCATTGAGGGTGCATGGATGGCCTTTGCCCGAGTCAAGACGTTCTGGGGAAAGATGAAGGTTGTCGATGTTGCAGCGAAGAGTCTGCCCAAGGGCAAGGACCGTAATGAACCGGAGCATTATTTTGAAGACGTCCTGGAAGCCGCCCACCTGATAGAGGGTCAATGCTCGAAGAACATAATGTTCGAGTGAGGTATATTAGAATTGTAAAAGACAATTTTATAATTGATCTATTTTATTTTTTTGCTCCAAAGCTTGAATTCCTCATGTACGGCCGTTTTAATATAATCTGAAAGTTTTCCAGTCGTCGGCTTCAGCCCCCTCGTAGGAAGTACAGGGGTGTTCGGAAAGGCATTTAATCACTCTTTATCCAACGTCTTGGTCCGTAAAGGAGGTGATAATGCAGCGAACCAAGCAATCGGACTATAAGGCATTAACACTTTCACTTAGCCATAGGAGTTTTATGGTGCGGCTACGACATAGCCCTTGGTATGTATGCAGCGTATAATGCCTTGCATATTTGATCTGAAAAAGATCCCTCGTGTGACACGAAGAATCGCTAAGGATTCCAAGAAGTCGCCAAGTGGTTGATCAGCTCTCGCCGCAACATGACAGTCAGTTTTCGGCTTTCTCTACTGAGGTGCTCGTCCGGTTTAGACTAGGGCATAATCGCAGTAGTTCTCCCTTTACTACCCTATCAAGGGTAGCAAGCATAGGATCCAGGCAACCCAACTATTAACCCAAGACAATGATTCAGAGCTGATGCACATAAGGCCAAACTTATGACTGAAATGCACGCTATAGAGCTGTTCGGACTTTTGCTGGCAACTCTTTCGTTCCCATACCAAGCCCCTGGCAGGGTACGCCGAGGTGCATCTGTAACACAGCCGTTGAGGCAGTACTCATTGTTGAAAGAGTATGAAAGATTAGTTCGGACGAGGTTTACTGGGAGCGGAGCAATACATGAATGAAGAATTTATGTATATATATATATAAAAAACCACAAGCCCGGCTATTTGACATGCTCGGGGTCGGGAAAAGAGGAAAAAGGGCATGGTACAGGCTCGGAATAAAGAGTGTGGTCTACAAAAAGTTATTTTGGACCTCCTGTCGCACGTCTGCGCCGCCCGTCCTCGGGGAGGGGAATCCTTAACGAAAGTAGCCCCTTAGGTGAGTGTATGAATACGAACTCTGATAGAGTCCGTTGTAGATGCTGTCGTGTTGGTCACCTGTTCTTAAGAAATGATACAGAAAAATATGAAAAACGGATAAAAACGTTATGGGGTTTCTTGCAGGGTTGTCCATATAGTGCTTCCGCCGATGCCCATGGTATCTTGAGTGCGTAGTGATGTACGCGTGATGTAAATCTCGCCAGTATGGTAGGTGGGTGGCGGAAGCCGAACTGCTATTTCTGTTCCGGGAGTGGTCGAACTTCGGAGGGAAACTGCTTCTGGCCCCTGATGTTCGGCTGGTGAGCCGCTCCGTCGTCTTTATTGCCTGGTGGCCTCTTCCCCTTGCTATCGGCGTTAAGCTTGCCTGCCTGCTTTAGGACCCAACAGTTTCTGTTGGTATGGTTAACTGGCTTATCAGGATGATTGTGAATCTGACAAGGTCGGTCCAATATTCTGTCAAGGGTGGATGATCCATCCTGGTTTGCCTTTAGTGGCTTCTTCCATTGACCGGGTTTCGGATTGTGAAATCTGGCGTTGACCGCTCTGTCACGTAATCTTTCAGAATTGTTGCGACTATTGTGTTCGGTTCGTCGTGGCTTACCGTTGTCGTCTCGAATTTTGGAAGTGCCCGGGTCGCTGGTGTTGTTCCTTTTATGAGCGAGCCAGTTGTCTTCTCCCGCACAGAAGCGGGTCATTAGAGCGGTAAGGGCTGTCATGGATTTGGGTCCTTCCTGGCCGAGGTGACGCGCTAGCCATTCATCCCGGATGCCATGCTTGAAGGCTGCGAGGGCTTCTGCGTCCGGACAGTTGACAATTTGACTAAGAACCTAGTCTAGAGCTCCCTGGCTGACTTGCCGGGCTTCTGGACAATATGACTTAAGTCATCGGCATCTAGTGGCCGGACATATGTTCCTTGGAAGTTGTTTCGAAAGGCGTCTTCCAAGTCTTCCCAGCTACCAATAGAATTTTCTGGCAAACTGTTTAGCCAGTACCGAGCTGGCCCTTTAAGCTTGAGAGGTATGTATTTAATGGCATGAAGGTCGTATCCGTGAGCCATGTGGATATGGAGGAGGTAATCCTCAATCCATACCGCGGGATCTGTTGTTCCATCGTATGATTCGATGTTAATGGGTTTAAACTCGTCTAGAAATTCATGCTCCATTACCTCGTCAGTGAAGCAGAGAGGGTGTGCGGCTCCTCTATATTGAGCCACACTATGAAGCACCTCCGGCGGACTCCGTTTACGGAGTTCGGACCGGGCGTGGTCAGCTCTATTGTGTCGGAATTGGTGACCATCATCGCTGGTCGGGGCATCTCCCCGCAATCTGTGTGTTGACTTCGTGTGTCCTATTCTACCCTCCAGGTCCTGTTGGATGTCGCGAGTGTTCCCCCGAGCTGTTTTGTTCTTGTTTTGACGGGCGGATGGGTTGGTATGGTGCTCTGTTTGGGTTGCTGCTTTATTCGGACTGAACTATGGTCGGCCTACAGCCTTATTTGATTGTGGTGTGGGCTCCAACGCCCTGCCATCATATTGAGGGGGCCACCTGCTCTTGGGGTAGCTCTTGTCTGGGATGAAAAGGCCGTATTCTTCGGCGGCCAAGACCTCGGTCCATCTATCATTGAGCAAATCTTGTCTCGCTTGAAGCTGCAACTGCTTCTTTCTTAGGCTCCTTGCAGTGGCTATGAGCTGGCGTTTAAAGCGCTCCTACTCGAGAGGTTCCTTAGACAACAATCCAGTCGAGGATCTCCTCTTCCTCGGAGGGTGGGAGATAATTGCTATCCTCTGAGTCTCCATATGTTGCCTGTTCATCAGGGCTGTCTTGCCCGCCTTCCTGTTCGGATCCTACCTCAACAGGGTCTTCATCGTCTGGAGTGTTGTCTTCTCTGGTGCTAGTATTATTTACTCTTGAGCATCGTGACTTGGAGTGGCGCAGGGCTCGCCGGTGTTCAGACTGTGTACCAGGAGGTTTATCCTCAACTGGGTCCTCCTTTTCATCATCGAAGGCGTCGTTGGGTGTGTCTATCATACACATGTCGTACCATGAAGTGGCCATCCCGCGTCTAGCGGGTAGTGAGTTCTAGCCTTGCCCCTCATCGTCGTCCATACCGTCGATGTCTTCGGGACTGAGGTCAAGCATGTTGGTTGGGTCTTCAACAGTGGCTATGAAGTGGGTGGCGGGTGGGAAGCAAAATTCTCCATCATCAACCGTAAGTTTGAACTGAACATAGTTCGGTGGCGAGTCGCGTGCCAGAGATAGGTTTTTTTAGTGAGTTTAGTACATCGCCCATGGGCGAGTGTTGGAAGACGTCTGCGGCGCTGAACTTGAAGATCGATAACCGATCGAGTTCGGTATCTGCGGACTCGCAGGGTTCGGAACCTGTCGCCGGGGACGAGTCCGGGGTTCCGCTGATGCGGATATCATACGCAGTAGAATCTGTGTGCGGCTCCAACGCCGCGGAATCGGTAGCCCCCGTGATGAGGTTGAGATCCCCATCCTGGGACGACTTGATCTGCTCCGAATGTAAGGCCAGAGTTGCTGCAGGAGCTATCTCCTGAATGCGGCCCGATGACAGGTTTAAGCCATGTCCATCGGGGCGGCGGGGTACGATTGCCGCGGTCTCGAATCCGTCAAAGATCAATTCTCAAGGATGTCCTCAACGTAGTTCAAGCTTCCGAATCTGACCTAATGGCCAGGGGCATAGCTGTCGATCTGCTCCAGATGGCCAAGCGAGTTGGCCCGCAGTAGGAAGCCGCCGAACATGAAGATCTGTCCAGGGAGAAAGGTTTCTCCCTGGACAAGGTCATCATCGATGATTGAAGGGCACATCAAACCTTTTGTCGATGGCACAGTGGAAATCTCAATGAAAGCACCAATGTCGGTGTCAAAACCGGTGGATCCCGGGTAGGGGGTCCCGAACTGTGCGTCTAGGATCAATGGTAATAGGAGACGGGGGACACGATGTTTACCCAGGTTCGGGCCCTCTCTATGGAGGTAATACCCTACTTCCTTCTTGATTGATCTTGATGAATATGAGTGTTACAACAGTTGATATACCACAAGATCGTAACGGCTAAACCCTAGAAGTCTAGCCTATGTGAATATGGTAATGAATGTCCCCTATCCGAAATATGCTCTCCGGTTTATATAGACACCGGAGAGATCTCGGGTTACATGGGCTCGGTTACATAAGAAGGAGTCTTCACACCTGGTCTCCTAGCTTGCCTTCCACGCTAAGGAAAGTCCAATCCGGACACGGGTATAGTCTTCAGCCTTCGTATCTTCACAGCCCATCAGTCCAGCCGAATGAATAACAGGCCGGACGCCCGAGGACCCCTTATTCCAAGACTCCCTCAGCCCCGGCAAGGGTCTTGCCGTGGCACCACGGTCGACCCCGGCAAGGATCTTGCCTGGGGTCTCGTGTGTTTCCTCATCAAGGATCTTGCCGAGGATCGTCGTCTTCTGGTCCTCATCTGATCTTGAGTGCTTATGATCTTGACAAAGATCTGCATGCCATCACGGAGGTGCCTCCCGAGCCTTGGTTCAAATGTGGTTGTCGGTGGTGTTGGAACCCTTGCGCTCAAGGGTGGTGCACTCTGCTAGCATCGGACAAGTTGCCCCGACAAGGATCTTGTTGGGGCTATGGAGGCTGCCCAGGCAAGGGTCTTGCCAGTGGAGTCCACCTCGCCCTCTTGCTCTTCTTGGTCTCTGGTCTTGGCGTTGCTCTGATTGCCTTGTGCTCCGGCTCCCCTCTTCTGCCCTGCTCAGTGTGGCCACGGGCGCGGATCCGACTACCCGTGCACAAGTAAAGGGGTCAAAAGAAGAGCCCCTACTTTTGTACATCGAAAGGAACCCCCGAGCCTGGGCCATACATAAGCGGGACGCATTGTTGGGCTAGGCCGAAAATGGTGCACAGGCAGGCGGGGCAGATTTTTACCACAGTAACTTTTTCGCTCGCTTGCGCTTCCCCACGACCCGCATTGAATGCGCGTGGTGGAGGGTCATGTGTGACGTGGGGGTCATGCGTGGGGCAGTTCCCGCACGCAAGCGTCACATCGCAGTAAAGAGGCGGTTGACGCCTTCCCCATAAAAAGAGGAAAACGCAGAGGCGCGGCTCATTTACTGAGTGGACTCCGGTCGTGGTCTTCAAGGCGTCCGCGCCCCACGATCACGGGATGGGGAACAGTCACCTCACCAGTGTCCTCGATTTATACTTGCTCGCCACGCGTCCCCCATGCCCCTAAGGTGGCAGGCGGTGGAGGCAGGAAACCGGGCCGTCCCTGATTGGAGCAGCGGGTTGGTCTCGATTCCCTGCGGCCCTGATGGCCTGATTGGTTGAGTGGGGTGGCCGAGCCCCGACCCCTCCCCTTTATAAGAAGGGGCGAGGGGGATGGCATCCCACGTTCTATCATCATCCATCTCCTTCTACCTCGTCTCCTTCCTTCCATCTGCCATGGCGAGAGGAGGCGCCGGTGTCGGCGATCTAGGAACGGGGGTCCCCAGACTTGCCTGCCTGCGGCCCACGGCGTGGCTAGGTAGCGGGCCGTACGGCCCATCTTCATCAACAAGGCACCCAAGACCTTCGCGAGGGTCCAAGCCTCGTGAGGCGGACGACGCAAGACTTCCTCTGGAGTGGCCTAGCCAGGCAGGCTCACGAGGACCAAAGATATCAAGGCGGGGCAAACCTCACAAGGGACTCGTGACGTGAGCCATGACGAACGGTGCCAAAGTGGTACCAAAGTGCGCGCTGGCCCCATTTCCTCTTTGGTGCTAAGGAGGCATGCGCAAACGAAGAGTACCGAGGCATCAGGCAAAGGTTGCCATATTGGTGCAACAAGACCAAGACTAGGAGGACGGCAAGGCGGAGGTCATCGTGGAGCCCAAGACGGCGTCATCCCAGTGCTTTTCGCAGGCGACGACCGCTTTTGTCAGGATAGATTGTACTAGTTGTCCCCCTTCAAATTTGCCCGCCGTTGTTGGATCCCCTCCCGCTCAACATTTGGGAAGAGGACCAGGGCCTATATAAGTAGAGATAGCCGCCACAGTAGAGTGATCGGACCTTAGCTTGATGGAACCTTAGCTTGATCCAATCCGATCGAGAGCCTATCCACAAGAACACCCCAACCTCAGGAGACTGTTCTTCTCTTGTACTGTTCATCATCAGCCGAAGAGGCAATCCACCACCACCACACAGGAGTAGGGTATTACACCACAACGGTGGCCCCAACCAGTAAGACCCCGTGTCTCTTTTTGTGTTGTGAGCTTCGCGAGTTCATCCGCAAGATCTTAGCGAGCTTGAGCGTAGATCGGTAGGAGGGAAAGACTTCGCGCGCACCCCAGTATTCGAACCTTAAGGGTTTGCCGGAACCCCACATCTGACATTTGGCGCGCCAGGTAGGGGTGCGCCGTGGTTTTCCCTTCTGTCGGTTCATCGCTCCATCGCTCCGTCGTTTCCATGGCGGACGCCCGCCATGCTCGAGCTGACCGTCGGGCTGCCCTCTCCGCCCGCGTCGCTCAGATGGCTCCAGTAGGCAGGCCACCTTGTCGTTCTCCGTCTCCCGTCGCCAACGCTGCAACCGGTCTGGCGGGGAACGAGCAGCAGGCGTCCTTGCTGCACCCCTCGGTGCGTCAGGACGGCCGCACCGCTACTCCGTCGCTCACCCCTGCTGGTTCTTCGTCCCGCGCGCACCGCGCTCCCATGGAGGCACGAGCCGCGCTCATTGCAGCGAATGAGCTCCTCCGCTACCGCCCTGTCGACGACGTCTATGAGGAGTGGCTCGACCACGTTGCCGAGCTCGTCCATGCCGCAGGGGGCTCTCCAGCGCCGCCCAACTATCTGCCTCCCCCTCAACCAGCCGTGGCGATGGGGCTCATGGCATGCCTCCACCACCTCACCCCCAAGACGGTGCCTTGGCGCCAAGACCCGCACCTCCGCGGCGTGATCCACCGCGCCTGGCGCGCGCACGCACGAAGAAAGAAGCTGCCAAGAAATCCCTCGGCCGCAAGAAGCTGCACCCGCGCTCCCCGCGCCACCTCATCAAGACCATGCACCGCCCGCAGCGGCGCAACGCGAACCCTGTCAAGAACAAGTTCCACCCCCGAAGCAAGCCTTGGCAACCACAGCCGGCTGCCGCACCTTCACCCCCGAGCTGCGTAGCGTCGCCTGGCCAGGCAAGTTCAAGCTAGACCTGCCTCCTTGCTACGGTGACACAACGGACCCCGCGGAGTTCTTGCAGCTCTACGAGCTGAGCATCGAAATGGCCAACGGCGATGAAAAAGTCATGGCGAACTGGTTTCCCATGGCTCTCAAGGATGGGCCCGCTCTTGGCTCCTGAACCTGCAGCACAGCTTGATCTCCTCCTGGGACGAGATGCGCGACCGCTCCATCGCCAACTTCCAGGGCACTCGCGACCGCCCATCGGCCGCGGGTGACCTGCGCTGCATCAAGCAACAGCCAGGGGAAACTCTCCAGAAGTACATGCAGCGCTTCAACAACACCCGCCTCAAGATCCCCAAGGTAACGGACGAGGCCATCATCTCCGCATTCTCCGACGGTGTCCATGACATCAAGATGAAGGAAGAGCTGGCTATCCACGACGAGCTCTGCACCTCTCAGGAGCTGTTCAACCTGGCGACCAAGTGCGCAAGAGCTGAGGAGGGGCGCCTCTCTCTCCTCGAGCTGCCAGCTGCAGGAGCGGAAGAAAAGAAGACCAAGGCCAAAGACGTGAAGCGCGAGGAGGCAGTTGTGCTCGCAGCAGAGCCCACACCAACAGAGGCAGAGATCAGCCTGAGTCATCGAAGAACAATCGGCCATTCTACGCCTTCCACAACCTGAACACCCACAACACCAGCGACTGCCAAGAGCTCAGAGCCATACGAGAAGGACGCTACGGTCGATGCCCCGAGCGCAACGACCGAGGCTACAGCCGCGGAGGAGGACGTGGAGGCGGACACTGGGATGACCGTGGCCCGCGTCAAGAGTGGCGCGACCGGCCTCGCAAGGACCGCTGGCAGGACCAACCTCGCGAGGGCGCCTGGAGAGACCCGCCTCGTGAGGATCGCCCTCAGGGAAACGCCGGTCTTCCCCCGCTGCCACCACCAAGAAGGAACGACGACCACCACCAGGACGAGGGGGCTGGGGGCTTCCAGGAGCCGCGTGCGATCGCTTGCATCTTGGGCGGCGCACAAGCCCCAGCCTCTCAGCGCATTTTCAAACGCGGTTCTCCCCAAGCTCGAGGCCACACGCCCGCTCAGGTGGTCCCAATGTGCCATTACCTTCAACTCGGCAGACCAGCTCAAGTGCGCGGCCACCGCAGGCGCACTCCCTACGCTATGCTCCGTACTCATCAGCAATGTGCAAGTCAACAAGACACTCATTGACGGCGGCGCAGGGCCCAACGTCCTATCCGTCGACACGTTCGACAACCTTCAAGTGCCCTATGAGAAGCTCCAGCCAACCAAGCCTTTCTCAGGAGTGGCTGATGGTTCCACCACACCGATAGGGCAAGTCTGCATGCCCGTCACCTTCGGCAAGTGCGACAACTATCGCACCGAGCTCATCGACTTCGACGTCGCGCACATCCGCCTGCCGTACAGTGCCATCCTTGGGTATCCAGCCCTGTCCAAGTTCATGCCGGTCATTCATCACGGCTACAACGTCCTCAAGATGCCAGGAAGTGGAGGAATCATCACAGTCCCGTGTGAAGAAAGGGATGCGGTGTACTCTCTTGAGCGTGCCTTTCAAGCTGCAGCAATCGACGACCCCGACAGCAGAAGCGAAGGCCCTACGGAGATCATCCCCAAGAAGAAGTTGCCGCGTCATGCAGGACCCCAAGGAGATGGCGCCGCGTCAGGAGCCTCGTCAGGATCAGCGCCCGTTCCAAGGGCGCCTCCCTCCATCGCATAGGAAGGCGTGCCCGGCGCCCTCCTCGGGCAGGGCTCGTGGGCTCTCTTCTGGAGGGCCTCAGACCTTGCCAACCTCACGAGGGAGGCGCTTGGGCACCACTTGGAGGCGTGCTTCGCGGCACGTTTCCCTCAGGAGAACACAGGGCAAGGCGTGCCCACCACCCAGGAGTTCATCACCAAGACCACCCAAGAACTGCAAGAAGCAAGAGCCATGCGCGGCCACAGCCAAACACAGGGCACAACACCCAATCCGCGCGAGGATGCCGGGCTTTGTTTCTGCGTCGACGTCCCAGGGCTCAGCAGGGCCGCATCTTAGGAGCGCTTCTGGCCATCACGTGCGGGCTGATGTCTACTACGCAACCTTCTTCTTGTGGACGTTGTTGGGCCTCCAAGTGCAGAGGTTTGTAGGACAGTAGCAAATTTCCCTCAAGTGGATGACCTAAGGTTTATCAGTCCATGGGAGGCGTAGGATGAAGATGGTCTCTCTCAAACAACCCTGCAACCAAATAACAACGAGTCTCTTGTGTCCCCAACACACCCAATACAATGGTAAATTGTATAGGTGCACTAGTTCGGCGAAGAGATGGTGATACAAGTGCAATATGGATGGTAGATATAGGTTTTTGTAAACTGAAAATATAAAAACAGCAAGGTAACTAATGATAAAAGTGAGCGTAAACGGTATTGCAATGCTAGGAAACAAGGCCTAGGGTTCATACTTTCACTAGTGCAAGTTCTCTCAACAATAATAACATAATCGGATCATATAACTATCCCTCAACATGCAACAAAGAGTCACTCCAAAGTCACTAATAGCGAGAGAACAAGCGAAGAGATTATGGTAGGGTGCGAAACCACCTCAAAGTTATTCTTTCCAATCAATCCGTTGGGCTATTCCTATAAGTGTCACAAACAGCCCTAGAGTTCGTACTATAATAACACCTTAAGACACAAATCAACCAAAACCCTAATGTCACCTATATACTCCGTTGTCACCTCAAGTATCCGTGGGCATGATTATACGATATGCATCACACAATCTCAATTCATCTATTCAAACCAACACATAGAACCTCAAAGAGTGCCCCAAAGTTTCTACCGGAGAATCAAGACGAAAACGTGTGCCAACCCCTATGCACAGGTTCATGGGCGGAACCCGCAAGTTGATCACCAAAACATACACCAAGTGAATCACGTGATATCCCATTGTCACCACAGATACGCACGGCAAGACATACATCAGGTGTTCTCGAGTCATTAAAGACTCAATCCGATAAGATTACTTCAATGGCAAAACTCAATACATTACAAGAGAGTAGAGGGGGAGAAGAAACATAAGATCCAACTAAAATAGCAAAGCTCGCGATACATCAAGATCGTGCCAAATCAAGAACACGAGAGAGAGAGAGAGATCAAACACATAGCTACTGGTACATACCCTCAGCCCCAAGGGAGAACTACTCCTGCCTCGTCATGGAGAGCGCAGGTATGATGAAGATGGCCACCGGTGAGGGTTCCCCCTTTGGCGGTCTGAACAGGTGGTCCCGATTGGTTTTTGGTGGCTCTAGAGGTTTTGCGGTGGCAGAACTCCCGATCTATTCTCTGTTCTGGAAGTTTTAGGGTACGTGGAGTTATATAGGCGGAAGAAGCACGTCAGGGGAGCCACGAGGGCCCCACGAGGCAATGGGCGCGCCCTAGGGGGGTGGGCACACCCCCCACCCTCGTGGCTTCCTCGTTCCTTCCTTGACGTGGGGTCCAAGTCCATCGGGTAGCTTTCGTTCCAAAAATAACTTCTCTAGTTGATTTCATTCCGTTTCGACTCCGTCTGATATTCCTTTTCTTCAAAACACTAAAATAGGCAAAAAAACAGCAAATGCAAATTTGGGCCTCCGGTTAATAGGTTAGTCCCAGAAATAATATAAAAGTGGATAATAAAGCCCAATATTGCCCAAAACAGTAGATAATATAGCATGGAGCAATAAAAATTATAGATACGTTGGAGACGTATCAAGCATCCCCAAGCTTAATTCCTGCTCGTCCTCGAGTAGGTAAATGATAAAAAAGATAATTTTTGATGTGGAATGCAAGTTGACATAATTTCATTGTAATTCTTCTTAATTGTGGTATGAATATTCAGATTCGAAAGATTCAAGACAAAGGTTTAATATTGACATAAAAATAATAATACTTCGAACATACTAACAAAGCAATTATGTCTTCTCGAAATAACATGGCCAAAGAAAGTTATCCCTACAAAATCATATAGTCTGGCTATGCTCCATCTTCACCACACAAAGTATTTAAATCATGCACAACACTGATGACAAGCCAAGAAATTGTTTCATACTTTTGACATTCTCAAACTTTTTCAATCTTCACACAATACATGAGCGTGAGCCATGGATATAGCACTATATGTGGAATTGAATGGTGGTTGTGGAGAAGACAAAAAGGGAGAAGATAGTCTCACATCAACTAGGCGTATCAACGGGCTATGGAGATGCCCATCAATAGATATCAATGTGAGTGAGTAGGGATTGCCATGCAACGGATGCACTAGAGCTATAAGTGTATGAAAGCTCAAAAAGAAACTAAGTGGGTGTGCATCCAACTCGCTTGCTCACGAAGACCTAGGGCATTTTGAGGAAGCCCATCATTGGAATATACAAGCCAAGTTCTCTAATGTAAAATTCCCACTAGTATATGAAAGTGACAACATAGGAGACTCTTTATCATGAAGATCATGGTGCTACTTTGAAGCACAAGTGTGGTAAGAGGATAGTAGCATTGTCCCTTCTCTCTTTTTCTCTCATTTTTTTGTTTTTGTTTTGTTTTTTTGGGGCCTTTTCTCTTTTTTTATGGCCTCTTTTTTTTTGTCCGGAGTCTCATCCCGACTTGTGGGGGAATCATAGTCTCCATCATCCTTTCCTCACCGGGACAATGCTCTAAAAATGATGATCATCACACTTTTATTTTTCTTACAACTCAATAATTACAACTCGAGACTTAGAACAAAATATGACTCTATGTGTATACCTCCGGCGGTGTACCGGGATATGCAATGATTCATGAGTGACATGTATGAAAGAATTATGAATGGTGGCTTTGACACAAATACGATGTCAACTACATGATCATGCTAAGCAATATGACAATGATGGAGCGTGTCATAATAAACGGAACGGTGAAAGTTGCATGGCAATATATCTCGGAATCGCTCTGGAAATACCATGATAGGTAGGTATGGTGGCTGTTTTGAGGAAGGTATATGGTGGGTGTATGATACCGGCGAAAAGTGCGCGGTATTAGAGAGGCTAGCAATGGTGGAAGGAGGAAGGGTGCGTATAATCCATGGACTCAACATTAGTCATAAAGAACTCATATATTTATTGCAAAAATCTACAAGTTATCAAAGCAAAGTATTACGCGCATGCTCCTAGGGGGATAGATTGGTAGGAAAAGACCATCGCCGTTCCCCGACCGCCACTCATAAGGAAGACAATCAATAAATAAATTATGCTCCGACTTCATCACATAACAGTTCACCATACGTGCATGCTACGGGAATCACAAACGTTAACACAAGTATTTCTCGAATTCACAACTACTCAACTAGCATGACTCTAATATCACCATCTTCATATCTCAAAACAATCATCAAGCATCAAACTTCTCTTCATATTCAACACACTCATAAGAATTCTTACAAATCTTGTATGCTTAGCATATTAGGATTATTTAAGCAAATTACCATGCTATTTAAGACTCAAAATAATATAAGTGAAGCATGGGAGATCAAAAGTTTCTATAAAACAAATCCACCACCGTGCTCTGAAAGATATAAGTGAAGCACTAGAGCAGTAACAAAACTACTCCGGAAGATATAAGTGAAGATCAATGAGTAGTCGGATAATTACGCAACTATGTGAAGACTCTCTGAAAGTGCTAGTTATCGACTAGAGGGGGGGGGGTGAATAGGCGATTTTTAGGAAAGTCTTCAAAACACGGATGTTTCGAAGACAAACAATAGAAATGACCTAATTGATATGCAGCGGAAGATAAACTACAACAAGCAAACCATAGTCTAGTATGCAATAACGTGAAAGTACGAGACTAATAGCAGCTTGGTAGAAGGATCAAGATGGAAGATAGTGAGAAGCCAATCAACAAAAATTAGTCAAGCAATGAAGTCAAATAGGTATGATAGATAGGCAATGACTTCACGAAGACAAACTCAAGGTAAAGAGAGGGAGAAGATAGAACCAGTCACTTGTTGAAGACATAGGATTTGTTGGACCAGTTCCAGTTGCTATGACAACTGTACATCTGGTTAGGGAGGCTGAGATTCAACTTAGAAGACCGCGTCTTCACCTTATTCCCCTTGAGCTAAGGACACACAGTCCTCGCCCAATCACTCTGGTAAGTCTTCAAGGTAGACTTAGAACCTTTCACAGATTGCGTTCACCGCAATCCACAATGACTCTTGGATGCTCAGAACGCGATGCCTAACCGGCTAGAGGATTCACAGTCCTCAAGTGTAATAAGTCTTCGTGTCACATGCATGTAAAGACTTCAAAGATGATGCCTAACACTCTTTGGCTCTGGGTGTTTGGGCTTTGTCCTCGCAAAGGATTTCTCTCTCTCAAAGGCTTCGAGGTGGGTTGCTCTCAAACGACAAAAGCCATGTACTAACTCTGAGAAGCCACCAATTTATGGTGTAGGGGGTGGGCTATTTATAGCCACTAGGCAACCCGACCTGATATGTCCGAAATGACCCTGGGTCACTAAGGAACTGGCACGTGTTCCAACGGTCAGATTTCAACACACACGGCAACTTTACTTGGGCTACAAGCAAAGCTGACTCATCCAACTCTGGATAAGTTTTGCTCTCATTGTCTTCGCTCGAAGACATAGGATTTGGGTTGAGCATCACTTCAGTCATTCTGACTATGATCACTTGGACCCCACTTAATAGTACGGTGGTTCCTATGACTCAACAAAGAAGAAAAGGAAACAACGAATTGACACAGTCTTCGCGCTCCATAGTCTTCACTCAATGTCTTCTCATGTCATAGTCTTCAATGTGAATATCTTCACATACCACAATTGTCGTCAATGTCTTCATACATTTTTAGGGGTCATCTCCGGTAGGTAAACCGAATCAATGAGGGACACCACCTGCGTTATCCTGCAATTCTCACAAACGCATTAGTCCCTCAACCACATTTGTCGTCAATACTCCAAAACCAACTAGGGGTGGCACTAGATGAACTTACAATCTCCCCCTTTTTGGTGATTGACGAAAAACTGGTTGAAGTTTTCAACGGGGATAAAGTATGTGAAATTGTTAAAGGATAGGGCATTGTCTTCATAAGTAGCAAAGGCTCCCCCTGAAGATGTGCATATAAGTAGTTTGCTTTTGGAATGCAAATGCACATGGAAGGTTGTACTTGTGGAGATCCTCTTAAACTTATGAAGATAATTCATCATGCATGAAATGATATAACTAAGAGAATGACATGCATAATGAGAAATGGACGTCTGCGGAATGATGTAAGTGCGGAAGTTATCGTCGCACATGAGGAATTTATCATCGCACCAGAGTAAAGCAAATAAGTAGCAGACGACCATCGAGTTGAAGTGTTACAACTCAAAGAACCAAATGTATCAAAAGCGAGAGTTGTAAACACTAGGCAAAATATTATGCAACCGCCCTTATGAACCCGCTTGAAGACTATCAAACTCATATGCTTCTCCCCTTTTGTCAAGAAGGACCAAAAGGTTTGAAGACATAGAGCATCTACTCGCCCTCTTGTAAGTAGAAGATGCAGCAGGGATGTCGTTGTTGGTTGGCGGTGCGAGCTTGGTGCAAAGGTCGATGCGTAAGTAGGGGGCGGTGAAGTAGCATCGGCTTCATCATCGATCACTCTGGCATTGACAGTTGCCGCGGAGGAAGAATAGTCAGAGTCTTCAAGTGATGGAGTTCGTCGTAGGACTGCAGTCCATGGAGGAGTGGCGTCAAACTTGAAGCGTTCAGTGAAGCCATCGTCTTGAAGATCTGCTTCAGCACTGAGCAGGGTCAAACTCTTCCATGATCGCCGACAGGTCTCGTGAGTGACAAAAGCATTCTTGGTGGCAAGGTTTCTAATGCGATTGATGTCCACCAAGAGGCTTTGCATTTGTCGCTTGAGCCAGGAGTGATGCTTATCTTGTTTCTGATGCAGTGCGACAAGAAGTTCTCGATCATTGAGGACTCGAGAGCGCTTCCGAGGCCTTTGGCCAATTGTGTTCTCAGTGGCTTCAGTCAGCGCACGGTGAGGCAGACGTGTGTTCCCAGCCAGAGGATAGACACGAGATATTGCTGGGACGCCTTCCATGGGTTGAGAGAAGCTATGGTGATCGGCATTCTGAAGACAAAGTGGCGTTTTGGCAGGCTCAGGGTATATGGCTTCAACTGACATATCAACCTCTGGTAGAAAGATCAGATGATTGCGAGCAGAGGGCTGATAGTTGATAGCAGAGTGCATCTTGATGAGGCGCATGACCCATGGAGCATAAAATTTCAGACCAAACAGATCAGATCCAGATGCAGCCAATTGTTGGATGAAGAATTATTGCGTATTGAAGCTGATGCCATTGAGGATGTAAAAGACCAATGTCTTCATTGCTCCTTCAAGTTTTGCAGATGATGAATGCCCTTTGATAGGCCATAGAGTTCGCCTGATGATGTGATATATTGTACGAGGCAGATACTCAAGGTCATCAACAAAGAAGTTCTTAGGGTATTCAGCGTCATGTGGCAGTGGCTTCATCATGCTCAACATCTGACTCGTGTCGGGTTCTGGCTTATGAAATATGCTCTCCAGTGCATCGTGGTGGAGTTGACAACCAGGTTCGAACAGCTCTCCGGGAGTGGGTAGGCCTGTGGTCTCGATGACGTCAAGAGCTTTGGCTTCATGATGAACATTTCATGTCATCCACTCGAGAACCCATGTCTTCGTATCTCTGTAGTAGCCGCGGATGTGGAGGGTAGCATAGAATTGAAGCACAAGTTCTTCATTCCAGTGTTCTTTGTCTGTAACGAAGCCGAGCAGGCCTGCATCATGAAAGCAATCAAGTGCTTCTTCTAAGCACGGCAGTTCGGCAATGGCTTCAGTGTCGAGGCGCATATGAGGGAAACTGCGCCCTTGATCATACATAACGCATGAATAATAGCTTCGTTGCTGATAGCTCCAGAAACGGTCAGATGATATACTTGGCCTTGTGTAGGGGTTCTTTGCTCTGTCAAAGAAAGTGTTGTGGGCTTTGAAGCCATTTGCATTGAAAGAACCTGTGGAGGTGGCAGTGCCTGGAAACCTTGGCAGTCTTGGCTTCGGCTTCTGGACCTGAGGCCTATGCGCAATATGATATTCAAACTGAGGACCAGAGGCATGAGGCGGGGGGACCAGAACAGGCCATCTTACTGTGATTAGCTGACCATAGTTGTATGCTTGCTCAATTGTGTAGGGCCTTGGTGGCGGAACTGGAGCAATGGAAACAACTGAGGCTTCAGGCTGCTCAGCAGATGCTTCGGGAGCGGTTGCCTCATTGGCTTCAGGCACATTTCCTTCATTGGTTTCAGGAGTTGTTGGTGCAAGCTCCACATTTGCTTCAGCCATGACTACGTCATTGGCTTCATTGGTGTTGGAGGTGGCAACCTCAATGTTTTCAACCTCCACTTGAGGAGCTGGAGGGTCGGGCACTGGCACGTTGATATCAGGAATAACTTCTTCAATTACAGGGGGTGTAGGGACACGTTCTTCTTCTTCTTGGGTGTCTTCGGCTGATGCAGCCGGATTGTGTTCAGCAGCTTTGGCTTCATACTCGGAGACATTCACAGTTGGAGTGGCTTCTGAAAACACTTGACGTGCAACAGGTTGGTGGTGCACTTCTCCTTCTGGAACTCTCGAGACAGGTACTTGAGGCCTTTGACCTTTGCGAAGCCTGCGAAATGCTGGCGACGCCTTTGGAGATGGGGTTGTCTGGGCCTCAAAGTCTTCCTCTTCTTCTTGCTGTTGTTGTTGGGGAGTGACTTGTTGTTGGGGAGCACTAGGGGAGTCTTCTTGTTGCGGGCGATCAGCCCATGAAGCATCTGAGCAATTGGCGCCAGAGGGCGACCAATGTCGATGAGTTCGCTGTTAAATTTAACAGGCGATGACACCACATTGTATTCAATTTGAGGTAGAACTTCATCATCTTCAACATTGTCATGGAGACCAATGTCTTCAGCAGTGATGGGATCAACTGCTGGAATCTCTTCAGCTTCAGGAGCCTCTGTGGAAGCAGGCTCATGAACAGTCATGCGAAGTTCTTGGGTTGCGACGGGGACGAACCAGAAATGGGTTCAACAACCAAGGGCTCTGTGGGAGCAGCCTGATTCTTCTTGGTCTTGAGCTTCTTCTTGGAGGGAGCAGCATCGGAGGCTTCAGGAAGTTTCCTTTTCGGCTTCAGCCTCGGCAACCCTCGTCTTCTTCTGCTCGAAGCGGTTGACCGGACCTTTGGCTTCGAGCTACCATGCTGCTTGGGAAGACTATGCGGGGTTCTTCCTGCCTTGAAGGTGCAGCTTGGTCAGTTGAAGACTTCTTTTTCTTTGCAGCCATTCAGGGGTCAATGCCAGGATGGCCAAGAGCCTTGCGCTTCTCAGCCACATTGTAGGCTAGCACACACTTATCAGCCAGACTCTTCATGCGCTCACGAGAGCCTCTGGCTTCTTCGCGCTTCTTGAGAAAGGCTTCTTTGAGGTCGTGCAACATGACCTTGAAGTTTTTGACGTCTTGCACGCTGAGTGCAGCCATATGCTTCTTGAACTGAGCTTTTTCATAGTCGATTTTGTTCTTCAGTTCAACAATGCGCTGAGCAAGAGCTAGCTCAGAAGCAATGGCGCCATTGAAGGAGACACTGAGGCCAATAGGAAATTGCGGATCTTCAAAGCTGATGTTCGGGGTGTCAAACCACTCATCAGTGAAGTGATGGATGATTGCCACATCAAAGAGAGGCAAATTGTTGACGATTTCTACTTCTTCTTTGCTCTTGATAAGTTGCTCAAGAGCATCATCTGCAAGATCTTCATCACTGGACAGATCAATGTGCTCTTCACGCAGAATGGCAGCAGGAGTCAGTGTCAGTTCAGTATTCTTGACAATTTTCTTTCTCTTCTCCGTCTTCTTAGAGATACGGGATTGATCTTCAGATCGCACAATCGGCTTCGTGGAGGTGCAAGATGCTGGCTTCACACGTGAAGCTTTTGGAGGAGCAGCTGACTTTGAAGCCTTGACTTTCTTTAGCTTCTGCGGCTTTGGAGCTGGAGCTGGGGCTTCATCAGACTCAGCATCGTCATCAGAGTGATCCACTTTGGCACCTTGGACCAAGATGTAAGTGATGAGGCCATCAAGGTTTGAAAAGGGACTGATGACATTGGGTTCAAAGATCACGTGAGCCGTCAGCACGGGGAGCAGAGGGACCAGGGTTGAAGTCTAATCCCAATGACTTCTTGTTTTCCTTGGCCGAAGCCTTTGCATGTTGGAAGTTGCGCTTGAAGAGATTATCGTCACGACACCAGAGCAATGACATTGGGTCGGCATTTTCAGGCTGAGGTCCATGGACCATACAAGGATAGAAACCTTGTGCAATAGCTTCAGCCATGTTCTTGGGTGGAAGGCCTCGAAAGAGAATATCACCCCAAGGGCTTCTGATAGCATTCTTCTCGGCATATTCTTGGGTCACGAAATTGTACTTGAACCATTGTTCAGCCCAATATCGATTTAATCCATTGGATTCGCGTCTTGCGCTGATTGTAATTCTCTTCGGGATCTGTCTTGTAAAGCTCTGCGAGGTCATCAAGAAGATCTTTTGAGGTTCCCCCACGACGCTGTCTGCCGCCCTTCCTGACTGATTTATCTGCAGCCATGAGCTTCAAACTGAATGGCTTCAATACGCTCAAAGGCTTCAAAGGCTTGCGTTCTTGGACAAACAGAACCGGCTTCGGAGAGTTATTTTGATGCTGTAAGAATTATGCAAGCGAATGCGGACTATGAGAACCAAGGGATTCTCCCACGGACATGTACCGTGACAAAGATTAGAGATGCGAGGGAAGGGAAGAGGTCATATGCATTCTCGTAAGATTTTGAAGATAAATCAGTTTGAAGACATTGACCTCATGATGCGAAGACATTCACTTATACCGAGAGTTGGTTCCAGATTTGTACGAATCCGTGAATAAGTACAAGTGAGGAATCTAACTAGTTGTGAAGCTTAAGTGAATATACTAGGCAGTATGAGATGCAGACAGAATAGATCTAACATTGTATGGGCAGAAACCGATTTTGGTAAGTAGGATGAATCTTGAAGATCAAAAAGATGGTAAAAATGGAGTTATATTTACCAGTCGAAGAACTGCTAGACGGGAAGAAGAGGAAGCCGAGCAGTTCAATCCACCGTGCCCTAACTTGGCGACGGAAGACACCTACGGCGGCGGCGGAGCTGAGATGATTTATGTTCGCGGCGTGAGGACGTCGGAGAAGTCGCGGCAGCTAAGCGCTTCGTTGCCGGCGTCGTCGAGGGCTAGCGGTGGCGCTAGGGTTTTGACGAGGTGGAGAGGTGGCGCTAGCGATACCAATTGTATTTATAAGGAGGTGTGCGGCACAGCGCAATTACGCAGGTGCCCCTGGCGGTTCACATCTGAGGGGCACGTGGCAAGCATGCAACATACTCTGAGTTGTCCCACGTTCCCACGCCCGCCAGTTTGGTTTGGATGGTCGTTCCGGTTTCTTTGGATTTCAACAAGAAGGATGAATCATTTCAAACAGACTTAAAGTTTGTCTCGTGTCTTCTGGCGACAAGGACGCAGAGAAGACATTCGACAGTTTCAATAGAATGCATATGATTTGGACAGATAGAGTTTGAGATAGAAAGCATAGAGAGATTGGGGTCCGATCACATTCACTTAATTCAAAGGATTCAACTTGGAAGACATAGCTATAAGTGAATCTTTGTAGAGAGGATGAACAATATATATATATATATATATATATATATATATATATATATATATATATATATTAGAAAGCAACCAAATCAACATAGTGAAGAAAATCATGAAGATAGGTTGAAGTTGATGACAAATCAAATGCGAAGATATTGCAGAAATAACGCCATGAGTGAAGCACTTAGAACAAAGAAATTTGGTGGTGGCGTTACCCACCGTATAGGAAGTATTAGACCCAGACATGGTGCACAATTATCTTGGCGCTCCGAAGTCAAATTCCATGTTAATGTATTCACACTCAGAATGTAAGTCTTCATTGATTGAAGATATACGTTACTTCGTGTGTTTCACATCTAAGTCATCAACATGCACAAGTGTTAGGATGTGTGCTTGATCACAGGACATTTGAGGATTCCAAGATATTTTGCTCACACCGTAACTTGCAAAACCTTTTCTCATCCAAGGGCTTTGTGAAGATATCGCGATTGCTCTTGGTGTTGACGTGAATGATGTCAATATCTTTCTTCATGACATGATCCTTGAGAAAATGATGACGAATTTCAATGTGCTTTGTCTTCGAGTGCTGGACTGGATTGTTGGCAATCTTGATGGCGCTTTCGTTGTCGCAGAAGAGAGGTACTTGTGTCAGATTGATGCCATAGTCCTTGAGAGTTTGCTTCATCCATAGAAGCCGAGCATAGCAAGATCCAAAGACAATGTATTCAGATTCAGCGGTTGAGAGTGATACGATTACGCTTCTTTGAAGACCAATCGACGAGTGATCGTCCCGAAAGTGACATGTGCACGATGTAGAATTGCGATCCACCTTGTCACCAGCATAATCAACATCCGAAAATCCAACCAAATCAAATTTTGAGCCCTTTGGATACCATAATCCGAGTGTTGGGGTGTGAGCCAAATATCGAAGAATTCGCTTCACAACTAAGTGATGCGATTCCTTTGGTGCCGCTTGGAATCGAGCACACATGCAAACACTAAACATAATATCTGGCCTAGATGCACATAGGTAAAGTAAGGAACCAATCATGGAGCGGTATACCTTTTGATCGAACTCTTTACCATTGTCGTCGGGACCCAGATGGTGTTTGGCTGGCATTGGCGTCGTGTATCCTTTGCACTCTTGCATTCCAAACTACTTCAGACAATCTTGGAGGTATTTTTTCTTGAGATATAAAGATGCCATTCCTTTGCTGACGAATTTGAAGACCAAGGAAGAACTTGAGCTCTCCCATCATGGACATCTGATATTGTTCTTGCATCATGTATCCAAATTCATCACTATACTTCTGGTTGGTGTAGCCGAAGATAATGTCATCCACATATATTTGGCATACAAACAGTTCACCATCATATGTCTTCGTGAAGAGTGTGGGATCAAGAGATCCAAGTTTGAAACCTTTGCTCTTCAGGAAGTCTTTGATCGTATCATACCAGGCGCGAGGAGCTTGTTTGAGGCCATACAGTGCTTTATTTAGCTTGTACACCATATCAGGATGTTTTGGATCTTCAAAGCCAGGTGGTTGAGCGACATATACTTCTTCTTCAATCTTGCCGTTGAGAAATGCACTCTTCACATCCATTTGATAGAGCAAGATGTTGTGGTGATTAGCATAGGCTAGTACTATGCGAATAGCTTCAAGCCTAGCTACAGGAGCAAATGTTTCATCGAAGTCAATTCCTTCAACTTGAGTATATCCTTGAGCCACAAGCCGTGCTTTGTTTCTGACGACTTGACCATGCTCATCTTGCGTGTTTCGATATATCCATTTGGTGCCAATAATGTTATGCTTGTGAGGGTCAGGGCGCTTGACAAGTTCCCAAACATTGTTTAGCTTGAACTGTTGAAGTTCTTCTTGCATAGCTTGAATCCATTACGGTTCCATAAAGGCTTCAAAGAACTTTCTTGGGTTCTGATATTGACACAAAAGAAAAGTGCCCACAGAAATTTGCTAGCTGTGTTGCTCTTGAGCGAGTAAGCGGACCAGGTGCATTGATGCTATTGATTATCTTCTCAATCTGTACTTCATTTGCAACTCGAGGATGAATCGGATTTAAGACTTTGCTCATGCTGATCATTGTCATCATTGGGAGGATTGTCTTCAGGCTGAGCATTGTCTTCTGGTTGGTTAGGTGTAGAAATGATAAGTTCCTCTTTAGGCTGTGCTTAAGAAGGCATGATTTCACCAGTTCCCATTAGCTTGATAGACTCATTTGGGTGGAGCTTCGTCTAGTGTACTTGGCAAGAACTCTCTTTGTGAACCATTGGTTTCATCAAATCGCACGCCCACCGCTTTTCGACGATTTTGTAGAGATAAAGGTTGAAGATTACAGAGGAGGGCGAGTCCTTTCCGTGAATCGAGCATGAAGCCTTTGTGAGCTTTGGGTTCAAATTTTGACTTGTGATGGGGATCCTTGATCCAAAGATTTAGCCCCAAATACTCAAGTAGGCGACATTTGGCTTCTTGCCAAGAAGGAGCTCATAGGATGTTTTGTTCGTAAGCTTATGGATATAAACACGGTTGATGACGTGACAAGCTGTATCAATAGCTTCGTGCCGTAACTTTCTTGGTGTCTTGTACTCGTAGAGCATTGTTCGAGCCATCTCAATGAGGGTTCTGTTCTTGCGCTCCACCATTCCATTTTGCTGAGGTGTGTATGGAGCAGAGAACTCATGAGTGATTCCCATGGTATCCAGATAAATATCAAGTCCGGTGTTCTTGAATTCAGTGCCGTTATCACTTCTGATATGCTTGATCTTGACGCCATAGTTGTTCATTGCTCGATTGGCGAAGCGTCTGAAGACATCTTGCACTTCAGTCTTGTAGAGAATTATGTGCACCCATGTGTATCTTGAGTAGTCATCAACAATGACGAAGCCATAGAGACAAGCAGTTGTTGTGAGGGTAGAGTAATGAGTAGGGCCAAACAAATCCATGTGTAACAGCTCGAAGGGTTGAGATGTCGTCATGATTGTCTTCGAGGGTGCTTTGCCCTAGTCATCTTTCCACTTCGCAGCACCACACAAATGATCCTTCTTGAACTTGACACCTTCGATGCCTATGACATGCTTCTTCTTGGCGAGTGTGTGTAAGTTCCTCATGCCAGCATGCCCCACCTCCAATGCGAGCCAAAGATTAGAAGCTTGTGCAAGAAGACATACGGCAAGCTATGGACCTGCTGAGAAATCTACCATGTATAGATCATCTTTCCTATACCCTTCAAAGACTAGAGACTTGTCAGATTCCATTAGTACAAGGCAACGATATTTTCGAATATCACAATCATGTTCAAGTCACAAAGCATTGAGACAGACATCAAGTTGAAACCAAGGGATTCAACAAGCATCACTTTATCCATGTGTTGATCCTTTGAGATTGCAACTCTACCTAGAACCAATACCTTGCTTTTACCAAAGTGTCAAGAAAATGTGATGTGACTCTTGTCCGATGGACGTAAGGTTGAGTCCATGAGAAGACTTCGATCACCAAATATATGATTAGTGCATCCACCGTCCATAATCCATTCTCAAGCATGAGGTGTCATACCCTACAAAGACAGTTAGGGGATAGGCTTCACCAAGAGCATTGTGAAGCATAAACATTTGATGGGCAAGTGGATTATTGAAGCTTAAATCAAGCTTAGGACTGATAGGATGAATGGCAAACGATTCAGGAACAAAATACATAGTGAGACCATTTTGGCATTTGATCTTGTGCCCTACAAGATGTTTTAGGTCCCCAGCTATAGCATCAGACGCCTTTGATTTTTGGCTGGAGACCCTTTCCTACAAAAGAGAGTTAATTCTTCTTAACCACCAACATCTTTAGGGGTGGCTTAGAAGCAATGAGTCTAAGTGCAGCATCTGAGAACTTCGGCTTTGGAGCCCTAGCAAATAGCCTTGCAGGAGATGAATGATACTCATATGAATAAGCAGAAGAGTTCTTAGTTCTATGAACATAGCGGTTTGTAGACACACGCTCATATTCATAAATTTGAGTACGGTTTCCCTGCAAAACATTGGCGTTAGGGTGACTCAGGTGAGTCCTCTGTCTGTATGAAGACTTTGGACCATATGACGCCTTAGGTCTGGGGTTTGTCTTCTTCCTGTGGTGTCATGATGACATTCACCGGAAGATTCTCAAGACAGCTTTTGGGAACCCAGATCTTCTTCATAGGTGGTCCATTCCTGCAGTTAGTACCAATATACCTGGCAAACACTTCACCATTCTGATTCTTGAACAGCTTATAGTTTGCATAAAAGGATTCATCCATGATAATAGGGTTAGCACAGGTAAAGCCAGATAAGGTGGAGGGATGCACTGAAGGTCCTTTTGCAGCAACCCATGTGGTTTTGGGATACTGCTCAGGCTTCTAGTAGGAACCATCAACATTCATTTTCCTCTCGAACCCAACACCCTCTTTCCTAGGGTTTCGGTTCAGAATCTACTTTTTGAGGACATCGCAAAGTGTCTGATGCCCTTTCAGACTTTTATACATCCCTATTTCAAGCAATGTCTTCAACCTAGCATTTTCATCAGCAATAGCAGTGGTATCCTCCGCAGAGGGGTTAGTTACCACATTAGTAGTTGAAGACAATGCAACAAGATGTTAGCTTGAACATTCAGCAACAGAGGTAGCGATATCACACTCAAGACATTTTAGACATGGTGGTTCAAATCCATCCTGAGCGGAATTGATTTGTTGAGCGCGAAGTGACTCATTCTCTTTTTGAAGATCTTCATGAGCCGCTCTCAATTTCTCAAGCTCTTGCTTCCTTTGAAGATAATTATAGCAGAGATTTTCACGAGTAGTTGAGAGCGTTTCATGACGACTTTCAAGTTCTTGGTACTTAGCATGAAGATTTTTAATGTCTTCAACTAAGGACTGTGAACGTGTCATTTCCGCGTCCAACAGGTCATCGCTTTTGTCTAACAGTTTTTGAGTATGTTCCATAGCTCTTTGTTGTTTGGTTGCAATTTTAGCAAGTATTTTGTAGCTGGGTTTGGATTCACAATAAGAGTCATCTTCACTTGATGTTTGAAAGTAAGCATCACGTGATTTTACCTTGGCACCGCGTGCCATGAAGCAGTAGGTGGGAGCAGGGTCATCCTTGTCATCGCCTTGACGTTGGTGTAGAAGTCATTGTCTTCGATGTTGAAGATGGACTTGGCAACATAGGTTGTGGCTAAAGCCAGACTTGCAACGCCATGGTCGGACTCCTCTTCAGACTCCACCTCCACCTCCTCAGAAGCAGACTCCTCCTTTGAATCCATTTCCTTGCCAACAAAAGCACGAGCCTTGCCAGATGAGCTCTTCTTATGCGATGAAGACTTAGATGAGGACTTGGAAGAACACTTTGAAGATTTCTTCTTCTTCTTGTCATCAGAATCATATTCCTTGTTCTTCTTCTTCTTCTTCTCATTGTCCCGCTGTGGACACTCAGAGATATAGTGTCCAGTTTTCTTGCACTTGTGACAGGTTCTCTTCTTGTAGTCATGAGTGGAAGCTTCATCACTTCTTGAGCTGGATCGTGAAGACTTTTTGAAGCCTTTCTTCCTAGTGAACTTCTAGAACTTCTTCACAAGCATAGCAAGTTCCTTTCCAATGTCTTCAGGATCATCAGAACCGTAGTCAGATTCTTCTTCAGATGAGGAAACAACTTTTGCCTTCAAAGTGCGAGTTCGGCCATAGTTGGGACCATAGATATCTCTTTTCTCAGAAAGCTGGAACTCATGTGTGTTGAGCCTCTCAAGTATATCAGACGGATCGAGTGTCTTGAAGTCGACGTTCTTGTATCATGAGGGCAAGGGTGTCAAAAGAGCTGTCAAGTGATCTCAGTAGTGTCTTGACGATTTCATGCTTGGTGATCTCAGTGGCGCCGAGAGCATGAAGCTCATTTGTGATGTCAGTGAGGCGATCAAACGTGAGCTGGACATTTTCGTTGTCGCTTCTCTTGAAGCGGTTGAAGAGGTTGCGAAGAACACCGATTCTTTGATCTCTCCGGGTTGAGACGCCTTCGTTGATCTTGGATAGCCAGTCCTGGACTAGCTTCGACGCTTCGGAGCACTCACACGGCCATATTGTCCTTTGGTCGATGACCACAGATGATGTTCTTTGCAAGAGAGTCTAGTTGAATGAACTTCTTGACATCGGCAGGGGTGACACCTTCACCAGATTTGGGAACGCCGTTCTCGATTTACATACCAGAGGTCGACATCAATGGCTTCAAGATGCATGCGCATCTTATTCTTCCAAAGAGGGATAGTCGGTTCCATCGAACACGGGCAAGCAGCGGAGACTTTGATTATCCCTGCAGTCGACATAGCTAAAACTCCAGGTGGTTAAACCAAATCACACAGAACAAGGGAGTACCTTGCTCTGATACCAATTGAAAGTGCTAGTTATCGACTAGAGGGGGGGGTGAATAGGCGATTTTTAGGAAAGTCTTGAAAACATGGATGTTTCGAAGACAAACAATAGAAATGACCTAATTGATATGCAGCGGAAGATAAACTACAACAAGCAAACCATAGTCTAGTATGCAATAACGTGAAAGTACAAGACTAATAGCAGCTTGGTAGAAGGATCAAGATGGAAGATAGTGAGAAGCCAATCAACAAAAGTAGTCAAGCAATGAAGTCAAATAGGTATGATAGATAGGCAATGACTTCATGAAGACAAACTCAAGGTAAAGAGAGGGAGAAGATAGAACCAGTCACTTGTTGAAGAGATAGGATTTGTTGGACCAGTTCCAGTTGCTGAGACAACTGTACATCTGGTTAGGGAGGCTGAGATTCAACTCAGAAGACCGCATCTTCACCTTATTCCCCTTAAGCTAAGGACACAAAATCCTCGCCCAATCACTCTGGTAAGTCTTCAAGGTAGACTTCCGAACCTTCACAGACTGCGTTCACCGGCAATCCACGATGACTCTTGGATGCTCAGAACGCGACGCCTAACCGGCTGGAGGATTCACAGTCCTCAAGTGTAATAAGTCTTCAGGTCACACAGATGTAAAGACTTGATGATGCCTAACACTCTTTGGCTCTGGGTGTTTGGGCTTTGTCCTCGCAAGGATTTCTCTCTCTCAAAGGCTTCGAGCTGGGTTGCTCTCAAATGACAAAAGCCGTGTACTAACTCTGAGCAGCCACCAATTTATGGTGTAGGGGGTGGGCTATTTATAGCCACTAGGCAACCCGACCTGATATGTCGGAAATGACCCCGGGTCACTAAGGAACTGACACGTGTTCCAACGGTCAGATTTCAAACACACACGACAACTTTACTTGGGCTACAAGCAAAGCTGACTCATCTAGCTCTGGATAAGTTTTGCTCTCATTGTCTTCGTCGAAGACATAGGATTTGGGTTGAGCATCACTTCAGTCATTAGACTATGATCACTTGGACCCCACTTAACAAAGACGGTGGTTCCTATGACTCAACAAAGAAGTAAAGGAAACAACGAAACGACACGATCTTCAAGGCTCCATAGTCTTCACTCAATGTCTTCTCATGTCATAGTCTTCAATGTGAATATCTTCACATACCACCATTGTCGCCAATGTCTTCATACATTTTAGGGTCATCTCCGGTAGGTAAACCGAATCAATGAGGGACACCACCTGTGTTATCCTGCAATTCTCACAAACGCATTAGTCCCTCAACCACATTTGTCGTCAATACTCCAAAACCAACTAGGGGTGGAACTAGATGCACTTACACTCTACCATTTAATAATTTCAGATCTTGGTAATTGATTCAAACAGCAAGCAAAACTAAAGAAAACAAAATGACGCTCCAGGCAAAACACATATCATGTGGTGAATAAAGATATAGCTCCAAGTAAAGTTACCGATGAACGAAGACGAAAGAGGGGATGCCTTTCGGGGCATCCCCAAACTTAGATGCTTGGTTGTCCTTGAATATTACCTTGGGGTGCCTTGGGCATCCCCAAGCTTAGGCTCTTGCCACTCCTTATTCCATAGTCCATCGAATCTTTACCCAAAACTTGAAAACTTCACAACACAAAACTTAACAGAAATCTCGTGAGCTCCGTTAGCGAAAGAAAAAAAACACCACTTCAAGGTACTGTAATGAACTCATTATTTATTTATATTGGTGTTAAACCTACTGTATTCCAACTTCTCTATGGTTTATAAATTGTTTTACTAGCCATAGATTCATCAAAATAAGCAAGCAACACAATGAAAACAGAATCTGTCAAAAACAGAACAGTCTGTAGTAATATGTATCAAACGCAAACTTATGGAACTCCAAAAATTCTAAAATAAATTGGTGGACCTGAGGAGTTTGTCTAGTAATCATCTGCAAAAATAATCAACTAAATAGCACTCTCCAGTAAAACGTTCTAGCTAATCTCGTAAGCGCTAAAGTTTCTGTTTTTTACAGCATGATCATAAAGACTTCACCCAAGTCTTCCCAAAGGTTCTACTTGGCACAAACACTAATTAAAACACAAAACCACATCTAAACAGAAGCTAGATGTATTATTTATTTCTAAACAGAACCAAAAAGCAATAAACTAAAATAAAATTGGGTTGCCTCCCAACAAGCGCTATCGTTTAACGCCCCTAGCTAGGCATGATGATTTCAATGATGCTCACATAAGAGATAAGAATTGAAACATAAAGAGAGCATCATGATAAATATGACTAGCACATTTAAGTCTAACCCACTTCCTATGCATAGGGATTTTGTGAGCAAACAACTTATGGGAACAAGAATCGACTTGCATAGGAAGGTAAAACATGCATAACTTCAAGATTTTAAGCATATAGAGAGGAAACTTGATATTATTGCAATTCTTACAAGCATATGTTCCTCCCTCATAATAATTTTCAGTAGCATCATGAATGAATTCAACAATATAACCAGCACCTAAAGCATTCTTTTCATGATCTACAAGCATAGAATTTTTATTACTCTCCACATAAGCAAATTTCTTCTCATTCGGAATAGTGGGAGTATCATAAGAGACTTGAATACTATAAATTGTTTCCACGTTAAATGAGTAATGTTCAGAAAGGGTACTCATAATCATGACAAGTTTTATAAATATAATCATCATTACTCTTTATAGCATAAGTTTTATCACAATAATCATCATAAGTAGCAACTTTGTTCTCATCATAATCGATTGAAACCTCTTCCAAGATAGTGGAATCATTACTAAATAAAGTCATCACCTCTCCAAATCCACTTTCATAAATATTATAAGATTCAACACCCTCCAAAATAGTGGGATCATTACTTCCTAAAGTTGACACTCTTCCAAACCCACTTTCATAAATATAATCATCATAACAACTTTGCATATCAAAACTTGAAAGGCTAAAAATATCATCTTCATTAAACATAGCATCCCCAAGCTTGGGACAAACATTAATTGCAGAAAATATATTCTCAAATCTGTCATCCTCATCAAACATAGCTTCCCCAAGCTTGGGCCTTTTCATATCATAAGCATAATCACTCTCATCATTAATAGTATGGATAGCACCAATAGTATAGCAATTATTATATTCTTCCAAGCAAGTGCCAAAAAGATTTTCAAGATCATAAGAAGTATCATAATCTTCCCAATCATAATCATCACAACAAGAAATAGGCATAACAAGATCATCATCAAGTGCATCATCTTCCATAATTATTTTTGATTCATTTTCATGAGGCACAACAATAATAGGAGCAACATTATTTGGGAGGGATACCTTTTCACCTCTCTTCCTTTTTATTTTCTTCTTTTTCACCTCATGTGTGGGTTCAATCCTCTTTTTGGAGCTCCTTATTAATGAGATTGGTTGAATAGAAGGCTCCTCCTCGTTACCTGATTCATCATAAGAAATAATAGGAGGATATTAAAGTCTCTTCCCTTTCGTTAGTATTCTCTTCACCTTCTATTTGTTTTCTTTTCTTTATGTAATTGGCAATATAAGGATTTTCAATACAATTCACCGCACAATACATATAAATTTTCTCTAGATCAAAATGAAGAACTTTATCAAGGACAAATTTTGGAATATCCTTAGTTATACGTTTAATTTCTTCATAACACAAGAGCAAACTAAGTTCATTATGATGTGCAACATAAATCAAGTCATCACAATTTTTGGACACGACGATCATGAAACAATTTGCATTGGGTACTAAAATGATCACGTTCATTGCAAAGTTCACAAGTAGGTCTAAGAAAAGATAAATTTTCAGCACATTCATCTAGATCTTCTTGCAAAAATTTGGTTTCTAAGTACTTATGCCTCTTGCAATATCTATCTTCCCTATTTGGTGTGTACTTACAAACCAAATGCACTCCACAAAAATTGACATGTTTATAGGAGGCATTTTCATCATAACTAGTGCAATCATCATTAGTACTATGGATATTAAAGGAGTTCGTACTAACAACATTGAAATCATGCTCATCATTCAAAGATTTAGTGCCAAACAATTTAATGCATTCTTTTTCTAACACTTTGGCACAATTTTCTTTTCCATCATACTCACGAAAGATATTAAAAAGTGAAGCGTATGAGACAAACTCAATTCCATTTTTTTTGTAATTTTCTTTTATGAACTAAACTAGTGCTAAAACAAGAAATAAAAAGATTCGGCTGCAAGACCTAAAGAAATACCTTCAAGCACTCACCTCCCCGGCAACGGCGCCAGAAAAGAGCTTGATGTCTACTACGCAACCTTCTTATTGTAGACATTGTTGGGCCTCCAAGTGCAGAGGTTTGTAGGACAGTAGCAAATTACCCTCAAGTGGATGACCTAAGGTTTATCAATCCGTGGGAGGCGAAGGATGAAGATGTCTCTCTCAAACAACACAGCAACCAAATAACAAAGAGTCTCTTGAGTCCCCAACACACCCAATACAATGGTAAATTGTATAGGTGCACTAGTTCATGAAGAGATGGTGATACAAGTGCAATATGGATGGTAGATATAGGTTTTTGTAATATGAAAATATAAAAACAGCAAGGTAACAAGTGGTAGAAGTGAGCGTAAACGGTATTGCAATGCTAGGAAACAAGGCCTAGGGTTCATACTTTCACTAGTGCAAGTTCTTTCAACAATAATAACATAATTGGATCACATAACTATCCCTCAACATGCAACAAAGTGTCACTCCAAAGTCACTAATAGCGGAGAACAAACGAAGATATTACGGTAGGGTATGAAACCACCTCAAAGTTATTCTTTCCAATCAATCTGTTGGGCTATTCCTATAAGTGTCACAAACAGCCCTAGAGTTCGTACTAGAATAACACCTTAAGACGCAAATCAACCAAAACCCTAATGTCACCTATATACTCCGTTGTCACCTCAAGTATCCGTGGGCATGATTATACGATATGCATCACACAATCTCAATTCATCTATTCAAACCAACACATAGAACCTCAAAGAGTGCCCCAAAGTTTCTACCGGAGAATCAAGACGAAATCGTGTGCCAACCCCTATGCATAGGTTCATGGGCGGAACCCGCAAGTTGATCACCAAAACATACATCAAGTGAATCACGTGATATCCCATTGTCACCACAGATACGCATGGCAAGACATACATCAAGTGTTCTCAAGTCATTAAAGACTCAATCCGATAAGATTACTTCAAAGGAAAAACTCAATCCATTACAAGATAGTAGAGGGGGAGAAGAAACATAAGATCCAACTAAAATAGAAAAGCTCGCGATACATCAAGATCGTGCCAAATCAAGAACACGAGAGAGAGAGAGATCAAACACATAGCTACTGGTACATACCCTCAGCCCCAAGGGTGAACTACTCCTGCCTCGTCATGGAGAGCGCAGGTATGATGAAGATGGCCACCGGTGAGGGTTCCCTTTAAGGTGGTGCCGAACAGGGTCGGATTGGTTTTTGGTGGCTCTGGAGGTTTTGGGGCGGCGGACCTCCCGATCTATTCCCTGTCCTGGAAGTTTTAGGGTACGTGGAGTTATATAGGCGGAAGAAGCACGTCAGGGGAGCCACGAGGGCCCCACGAGGCAGGGGGCGTGCCCTAGGGGGGTGGGCACGCCCCCCACACTCGTGGCTTCCTCGTTCCTTCCTTGATGTGGGGTCCAAGTCCATCGCGTAGCTTTCGTTCCAAAAATAACTTCTCTAGTTGATTTCGCCTGCTTCGGTCCGATATTCCTTTTCTTCAAAATACCGAAATAGGCAAAACAAAGAAATCTGGGCTGGGCCTCTAGTTAATAGGTTAGTCCCAAAAATAATATAAAAGTGGATAATAAAGCCCAATATTGCCCAAAACAGTAGATAATATAGCATGGAGCAATCAAAAATTATAGATACGTTGGAGACGTATCACGGGCCGCTGTGGGGGCCCACCACACAGCTACATTCGCATGCCCTTCGGCTTGCCAAGCGTGGCGTCAGCCCGTCAGCGCAATTTGCGGCAGGTCCTAGCGTCTTAGGAAGCCAGGGTCCGCGCCGTTCAGGAGGAGATGCTCTTCAGGGAACCTCCCGAGCCCCCAGAGCCTCCCGAGGCTCAGGGTCCCGGTGGCTCATGAAAAGTCATTCCTTTAACGTGTGACTTGAGCTGCATCAACTCTACTTCGTCTACAGAACCAGGTGACATCTTCCAAGTTCTTTCAAGCTGGGAGCGCCCCTCGGGCTGCGTTATTCCCAGGCCGCACGGGTCCGTCCCTGTGGCATGTACCCCTCTTGTTTAAGTGTTTAGCTTACCTTGCTGGGGGCGCCCCTCGGGCTGCATCATCCCCAAGACGCTCGGGACGGACTCAGTGGCGTGTATCTTCCTGCATTTATCCAAGTCGATTTTCTCCTTATGCTTAACCTGCAAACGGCTATTGCCTGCTTGATCATCGCCTCCCCCGGGGCCTTCACACAGGCACAACGCTGGTGCATGGGTCCGTCCCTGCCACGTCCGACAAATCTAAGTGGTTGAGCTCTGGCTCGAGGCACGCGCCGCACACATCATCTCACCAGGCCCTCGGTGCCTTCGCCTCACCCAGAGCAACCAGCGGCGGGCTAACAGCTGTAACGATCAACCATGTTCGTTTTTGTGCTTATTCATAGGAGTGCCGAGGGAAGCATAGCACATGGCACCGCGAGCCTCCTTTTCCTCGTGCAATCCGCTTGCACGTTTAAAGGGGGGGCTCCTGAGCATCGCCTCTCAGGAGCTCTTACTGGCTCTCCAGCCCTCACACCCTGGCCTTGACGACGGCATCGCGACCTGGCATAACAGCGGCGCCTGAGCTCGCTCGAGGGCCGGGACCTGAGGACGTAGAGCACTAAGGAGAGCACGGGTAATGGAAACTCGTATGGGCCAACCTGTCTATGCCACACGAGATTGGCGCGCAGTTCTAGCGCCACGTCACGAGCCGTCACAAAATCAACGAGATAAGTCCTGCACCCGGATTGACTAAGTGTTTTGGGCCTCATGGTCGCTCGTGCCCTGCCGCAACCCCGTTGCGGCCATGTCAACTCCCTTTCTCTCCTTACCATGGCTGCTTGGGCGCTAAGGGGGACCTCCTGAGCATCGCGCCTCAGGGGATCTTACTGGACCTCGGGCCGTGCACTTCCTGGCCTTGACCACGGCACGCGACCTGGCATACCAGTGACGGCTGTAACCGCCTTGGTACCGAGACCTGTCAGCGTAGAGCGACAAGCTGTCGCGAGGAAAGAAAGAGAGAGACCGAGCCTGAACGGGACATGCGTTCACCAAATTCTTATAACAAGGAAAACAAACACGAAAGACATTACAGACCCTTACATGCCCCCACGGGGTGATTCGTGATCCTTCGCAGGGAACAAAAGTTGTTACTAAGAGGACTCCTATCTATACCTCCCCGACGCGGACGCCATCATCCACAGTGCTCCACAGAAGGCCGGCGTCAACCCCATCCAGATCAGCGGCGGCGGCTACCGGACGCCGCGGCCTTGCTCCAAGCGCGTCGAGAGCTCGGAGGGACGTAGCTGTCTTCGCTCGTCTCCGGAGTCTCGTAAAGCTCGGGAGAGCTGCTGGACTCCCAAGGGCTGCTGTTGCTGGAATGCTCGCGATCGGAGTGCGCGACAGCCTGGCGCTCCTCTCCAGGGCAGCACTCCAAGCGGCGGCCCACGGCGTCGAAGACCTTGAAGAAGAGCGTGGAGACGCCGTCATACTCTAAGTGGATCGCGAGGGCCCCCCTCGCACGGCAAACCCGCGCGATCTCGGCCCAGCCATGGGTCATGAAGATCTTGTCGGTGGGGATCGCTTTGATCTCCACTCCGGTCGCCGGGGCACTGAAGTCGGCGTGCTGTAGCCAGAGCTCGAGCGACCCCCTCAGTGGCATCACGTCGGAAAAGAATCGCGGGAAGCGGATCCAGGAGCTTGGAGGCATCGGTGCCCACAGCACCAACTCGCGCGAGGAGTCAGTGGCATGCACCCCAGGGGCAACGGCGTGAGGCACCGTGGCGCGGCGACCCCAGACGCGGCGCGGGCGATGCTCGTCCCTCCGTCCTCCCGAGCCCTCAGCTCGGGCGTACAAGGGGAGCGGGTACCCCGGAGGAGGCCGCTCGCACCAAGGCCTCGCCACCACCCGCATCACCGCCTCGTCACGGCGGTGGATCGACCGTTTCTTCGGCGGGAGTGGCTCTGGATTGTCACGGGGAGCTTTCCCTTTCTCTTCGGCCGAAAACCTTCTAATGGGAACCATTGCTGCCAGCAGGAGGACGAAGCAAGCAAGCAAGGAGAAAGATGGGCAATGGGGGCTCCGCCCCCCTCCCCATTTATAGCAAGGGAAGGCCAACCGGCGTCTCCCACGATCGCAGGTAATGATGGTTTTCCTTGCATGTCGCAGGTACTCATCAAATCATGCAGTTACCGAGGCAGCGTGGGGAAGCGGAGACGCCCACGTCCAATCAACCGCCACGCGTTGACCAAGGCCGCGGGCTTTTGGGGCCCGCGGTGCTCCTAACTTGACCCTAGGCTTCACCGTACCAAACCCGAGCGCGCCTTGGGCCCGGGGGCTACTATCGGCATTCTAGGAACGGGGGTCCCCAGACTTGCCTGCCTGCGGCCCACAGCGTGGCTAGGCAGTGGGCCGTACGGCCCATCTTCATCAACAAGGCACCCAAGACCTTCGCGAGGGTCCAAGCCTCGTGAGGCGGACGACACAAGAGTTCCTCTAGAGTGGCCTAGCCAGGCGGGCTCACAAGGAGTGGAGATATCAAGGGGGGCAAACCTCATGAGGGACTCGTGACGTGAGCCATGATGAACGGTGCCAGGCGGGTACCAGGCAGGCGCCAGGCGGGCGCAGCATCCCATTTCCTCTTTGGTGCTAAGGAGGCAAGCACAGACGAAGAGTACCGAGGCATCAGGCAAAGGTTGCCATATTGGTGCAACAAGACCAAGACTAGGAGGACGGCAAGGCGGTGGTCATCGTGGAGCCTAAGACATCGTCATCCCAGTGCTTTTCGCAGGCGAAGACCGATTTTGTCAGGATAGCTTGTACTAGCTGTCCCCCTTCAAATTTGCCCGCCGCTGTTGGCTCCCTTCCCGCTCAACATTTGGGAAAGAGGACCAGGGCCTATATAAGTAGAGCTAGCCGCCACAGTAGAGTGATCGTACCTTAGCTTGATGGAACCTTAGCTTGATCCAATCCGATCGAGAGCCTAGCCACAAGAACACCCCAACCTCAGGAGGTTGTTCTTCTCTTGTACTGTTCATCATCAGCCCAAGAGGCAATCCACCACCACCACACTGGAGTAGGGTATTACACCACAACGGTGGCCCGAACCAGTATAAACCCCGTGTCTCTTTCTGTGTTGTGAGCTCGGCGAGGTCGTCCGCAAGATCTTAGCGAGCTTGAGCATAGATCGGTAGGAGGGAAAGACTTCGTGCGCACCCCAGTGTTCGAACCTTAAGGGGTTGCCGGAACCCCACATCCAACAGCCGGCCCTTCGACGGTGGCGGCAAGTGTCTCTGCTCGACAGCGCGTCCCTCCTTCCGAAGAGCTTGCGGCGGCGGAGCCGGCCATAAGAGGAAGGGGGAGGGGGCGAGGCCAAGGTCATCATGGCGCTCGGGGAAGAGGGGACGGGCCGGCGCACCGGCCTTGCCTCCGCCGGCGATGTCTCCCGCAACGGAGGGCCATGTCGGGGACCGGCCCCGTGAGTTCTTCATCAGGCTCTACCTGCCATCATGTTGTCGTCTTCGTCACCACTCCATTTTCTCGAGAGATGGAGCTCGACCCGCCACAGACCCTCAGGTTGCATATGAGGGGCTGCGGGAATGGCGGCACGCGGGTCGACGTCCACTTTCCCGCTCCTCACGTCATCTACCTTCACCGTGGATGGAAGACTTTCGCTCGTGTCCATAGCCTGACGGCGAGGCTCGTTGTCTACTTCAAATTAATGGAGAACGGCCTGCTCTCCGTCAAGGTCTTCGGGGACCTTGGAACTCTCCTAAAGTGCTGCGTGGAGAGATCTTCCGATGATGAAGACTCCTCCTGAAGCGGGAGTGACGAGGAGGACAGCGACAATGATGATGAGGGCATCGAGCGGGGGGACACCAAACTCGACTCTGACTGACCGCATCGCCCCTCCCTTGGCCACGCGCCCTGCCGGGGGCCTTCCTCGTCAAGCTCTCCATAGGCGCGTTCCCCGTTGCCTCATTGGGTAGCTGGCATAGGAAGGCCAGAGAAGATGAACAAGGCGGGTGGCGGGCCGTCAAGTCGGAGTATGCGGGCACCGACGCCTTCGTCGCGTATTGTCGGCCCGCTGCCTCATCTTTCAGCTCCTCTCAAGGTGTCTTCTGCTGCTCGTACCTCGCCTAGGTGTTCTTTTTGCCCTCCTGCTATCTCGTTCCACCTTCTGAGGAGAGGGACAAGAAAGGGATTACGGGCATCTTATCTCTTTCTAGTTTGTAAGATTGCGGGCATTTGTTAAATTTAGAATTTGTAATCCCCTTGCTCATGCTTTTCATTCCATATGAACTGTACCTGTATGGGACATTTTTAATGAAAACGGGTGATTGCCGGGTTCTTTGTGCGTGAGCGAGGCCCATGCCAAGGATTGAATCCTTGTTATTTTTAAGATAAACATTGTCACCCGGCAATAGGCCTTGTTGTCCCCTTACTTCATTCGACCATTCTCACGCTTTTGGAGGAGGCATGGGTGAAGTAGGGTTAGGCCCTTCATTTATTTCCTTGTCACTGAGACTACGACCCATTTCCGACCCAGGGAATAGTTCTCGAGTACAGAAAAAAGGGCAAGCGCGATGGCCTAGTAATAAAACGAGGTTTCATACGTCTCAACTCCATACGGTAATGCATAATAGGGGATAAAAGACTTATCTGGATCTGCAGCCCCAAGCCGCCTTGGCTTGTCGTGGTTGGATTCTTATGTCTGCAGCCCCCGGCAACCTTGGGTTGCCGGGGCCGGAGTGCCAGCTTGTTCTCTTTCTTCCAAACAACTCAGCAGAAACGTTCATGTACCCTATGAAACAAAGAGGACGGAATGGAACAGAGAGATGCATACTCGACCTCTATGCTAGGGGTTAGTCGCTTCTAAGCACTATCAACCCTAACCGAGGGAGAGACTTGACCTAGCATGCACGCTAAAACTTAGGGCGCCAGTGCTTTGTTTATTTATGCTCATGGTCTGCGCCTGGCTTTGTACAGAGGGTTACATGCCTTGCCAGCAAGGCTTGTACAAAAGGTGGTTTGCCGGGGGGGCACCAACCGCGCCTTCTGGGTAAAACTTGCGAAGATGTTCAATGTTCCAGGAGTTGCTCAATGCAATAGCATCTTCGATCTCCAGGCGGACTGCGCCGGCCTGGTGACTCGTATTACTCGTTAAGGGCCTTCCCACTTCGGCATCAACTTGTTGGAATTCTTGGCCGATTGAACACGCCGAAGAACAAGGTCGCCTTCCTCAAAGCTTTGGGCATGAACCTTGCGGCTATGGTAGTGGTGCAAGGCTTGCTGGTAGCACACTGCTCGCACAGCCGCCCGCAGTTGATCTTCCTCAAGGAGCGTTGCGTCATCTTGCCGCAATTGCTCTTGCTCAAGCTCGTCATAAGCGAGAACTTGAGGTGACCCGTATGTGAGTTCCGTTGGGAGAACTTCTTCTGCCCCGTATACCAGGGCAAAGGTTGCCTGGCCGGTAGCTCGATTTGGCATCGTTCTGATTGACCAAAGAACCACCGGCAACTCATCAATCCAGCGCCTTCCACTCTTGTGTAGCCTGTCAAAAGTCTTTGTCCTCAGGCCTCGCAGTACATCAGCATTTTCCCTCTCCGCCTGGCCGTTGCTCTATGGGTGTGCCACGGAAGTGAAACTGACCTTGCTGCCGAGCTCTTGGATGTATTGCATGAAGTTTGGCTTGTGAACTGCGTGCAGTTGTCGGAGATGACTCTGTTTGGCACACCAAAATGGCAGACTAGCCCCTTGAAGAACTTGACGGCTGACTGCGATGTCACCTTCCTCAGTGCTTCCACCTCCGGCCACTTTGTGAACTTGTCGATTGCAACGTACAAGTACTCAAAGCCCCCGACAGCGCGGGGGAAAGGGCCAAGATGTCGAGCCCAGCACGTAAAATGGCCAGGAGAGAGGAATTGTTTGAAGGGCTTGAGCTGGTTGATGAAGCTTCTTCGAATGGAACTGACACGCTTCACACTTGGTGACTAGTGCCTTTGCATCCTGGAGGGCAGTGGGCCAGAAGAAACCTTGCCGGAATGCCTTGCCGGCAAGGGCCCTCGACCCTATGTGGGAACCACATATGCCTCTGTGTATCTCTGCCAACAGCTCCAGTCCTTCCTCCCTGGGAATGCACTTCAATTTCACATTGTTCGATCTTTTCCTGTACAGGACGTCGTCGACGAATTGATACACGGCAGACCGACGGGCTACTTTCTCCGCTTCTTCCTGCTCCTGAGGGAGTTCCCCTGTTTGGAGGAATCAAACGGTATGTTGTGCCCATGCCGGAGCCTGGGGATCGACGGCAAGGACTAAGGGCATTTCCTCCGCCATGGGGGCGGCTGTCTCTACGGCCAGGGCTTGATGCCCTGCCGGAGTCGGTTGCCCCTTGGCAGGCTCAATTTCCACGGCAACATCCTTGTCGGCGGCTCCCGGGGGCTCGGCTGGGAAGTACTTGCCGGGGCCTGATTTCCTTCGCTTATTCTGCTCTGTTGATGGTTCAACGGATGGTTGAGTTAACCGAAGCAGAAAAGTACCTGGTTCCACGGGTAGTTTGAAGGCAGCGCGCTTCGACAAGTAGTCGGCGATGTCGTTCTCCACTCGGGGAACATTCTCCGCTTGTATACCGTCAAAGCGCTCCTCCAGCTTCCTCACCTCATCTACCTAGGCCTCCATCAACGGGCTTTGATAATCTTTGTTGACTTGCCTAACGACAAGCTGTGAATCACCTCTGACGATGAGCTTCTTGATCCCGAGGTCTGTCGCGATCCTGAGACCGGCAAGCAACCCCTCGTATTCAGTAGTGTTGTTCATGGACATCTCCCTGGGAAAGTGCATCTGGATTACATACTTGAGGTGCTCTCCGGTGGGCATAACGAGCAGCACACCAGCACCAGCGCCTTGTAGCGAGAAAGCCCCGTCAAAGTACATAATCCAGTTGCGACTTGCTTCCTTGCCGGGGAGAGTGGTCTCCTTGATATCTTCGTCATTTGTTGAGGTCCACTCTGCAATGAACTCTGGCAAGACTCTGCTTTGGATTGTCGAAGTACTTTCAAACTTCAAACCAAAGCTCGACAGTTCCAAGGCCCACTCCACGATCCTCCCGGTCACCTCTGGGTTATGGAGTATCCGTTGCAACTGGAGGCGGGTGACGACGGTGATTTCGTGGGCTTGGAAGTAATGACGCAGCTTCCTCGAGGCCATAAGGAGGCCGAAGAGCAATTTCTTCACACCGGAGTACCTTGACCTAGCCCTCGCAAGAGGGAGTCGACAAACTAAACCGGTGCCGCATCATCTTCTTCTTCAAAGACCACTTCATTTGGTTGCTGGGCCCGTCTGGCCCCGATGGCATCAGACTCTACCGAGGGCCTTGCCTTGCCAGCAACAGGCCCTGCCGGGGGGAGATCTGGCTCGCCATCTACCAGTCCTGCCGTTGCCACTACCTCTTTGTCGACCTCCCTCTGTGCCACTAGTGCGGCTCTGACTACTTGATTCGTTGCCGCTAGATACAGCAGCAATGGCTCTTGTGGCTTAGGCGCAACTAGTATCGGTGTAGAGGAGAGGTATTTCTTCAAATCCTGCAGTCCTGCTTCGGCCTCTGGGTACATTCCATTGGGCCAGCCTTTTTCAAGATTTCGAAAAAGGGAAGGGAACGCTCAGCAGACTTGGAGATGAATCTAATCATGGCGGCAACGCAGCTAGTGAGCCAATGCACATATTTGATCTGCTTGGGCGCCTCAATCTGCTCAATAGCCTTGATCTTGTCTGGGTTCGCCTCGATCCCAAGCTGTGACACAAAGAACCCGAGAAGTTTGCCGGACTTAACACCGAAGACACACTTCTCACGGTGCAACTTGAGGTTGATCTTGCGCAGATTTGCAAACATCTCTTCTAAATCTTGTACAAGTGTTGCCCTGTCCTTGGTTTTGACCACTATGTCATCCATATAAGCTTCCATATTTCTATGTAGCTGGGGCTCAAAACCAATTTGGACTGCTCTTGCAAACATTGAGCCAGCACTCTTCAACCCGAAAGGTATTCGCAAAAAGCAATATGTACCACACGGGGTGATGAATGATGTCTTCTCTTCATCTTCTGTCGTCATGAAGATCTGGTGGTATCCTGAGTAGACGTCAAGGAACGATAACAAGTCGCACCCGGCCGTCGAGTCAACAATCTGGTCAATGTGTGGCAACAAGAAAGGGTCCTTTGGACAAGCCTTATTAATATCCATGTAATCAATACACAGCCTCCACTTCCCATTCGCCTTGCGCACCACCATTGGATTGGCCAACCACGTCGGATGGAGTACTCTCCTCTGTGATGAACTCCTGCCGCTCCAAAGCTTGCTTCCTGACCTTTTGCCTGACGGGTCGCGCATGAGGACAGACGGCAAGATGGTGCTCAATCACCTCCCTCGGAACGCCGGGGATGTCGGATGCTTACCATGCAAACACATCAACATTCGCCCACAGGAAGGTGACGATCACGCTTTCCTATTTACTGCCTAGGGAGGAGCTTATGGTGAAAGCCCCTCCTGTGCCATCCTCCTTGACGGACACCTTCTTGGTCTTTCATGGTGCAGCTCTGGATTTCTTTCTCTTGCCGGTGGAGCTCTCTGGCACGTCCTCGAAGGAAGCACAACACTCCAAAGAGGTGCACTTACCGGAGCGGGTGTGAGAGGTCTTGTCGGTCTTCTTCCCTCCCGGAGCTTCAGCGGCAGGAGCAAGTGCATTGGTGGCAGCCGCTGCAACTACTTCCCGGTAGAGTTGGTCGGTGCAGATCAGCGTGTCCTTCTTGTCAGAGGGGACTGTGATGATGGTCATCGGCCCAGGCATCTTCAGTGTGTTGTAGGCTTAATGCGCCGCTGCCATGAACTTGGCTAGTTCCGGGTGGCCGAGGATCCCGTTGTAGGGCAAGGGGATCTCGGCTACATCAAAGACAATCCTCTCTGTCCTATAGTTCAACTCACCTCCAAATGTCACAGGCAGCGTGACCTTACCCTTCGGCTGGCTCCTTCCCGGGTTGACCCCTTGAAATGTGCCCGTCTCCTCGAGGTCTCCATCTGGAATCTGCAGCCTTTTGATCACAACGGACGAGATCAAGTTCAGACCGGCCCCACCGTCAACTAGCACCTTTGTCACCTTGAGGTTGCGTATCGTTGGTGAAACCAACAACGGCAGACACCAGAACGCAGTTGTGTGATCAGGGTGGTCCTCGGTGTCAAAGATGATAGGCGTGCTGGACCACTTCAGTGGCTTCTGAGCATCGAATGATGGCTCCGCCGCTGTGATCTCACGCGCCCACTGCTTGAGCTGGCGGTGAGAGGTATGCAGCGAGGCGCCACCGTCGACGCACATGGCCTCTGTTGCTTTCTGGAACTCATGCTCGCCGGACTCGTTGTCCTCGTCATGATCATCGTCTTCCTGCTTCTTGTCGCGGCCCCGAGCGGGCCTCTCCTACTGGTTATCCTTGCCGCGGCGGCCTCCTTGGCCGCCATGCTTCTTGCCGGATCCTTCGGCACCATCCTGACCCTTCTCCTTGTCCCGCCTCTCATACTCGGCTTTTTTCTTTTCAGAAGCAGTTCTGGAGGTCGTGGCCCTTGGTGCGGTGGATCTTGCAATACTGCTTGTCGGAGCTTCCTGGCTTGTCGGCAGCCACCAAGGCCCGGCAAACGGCGCACCCGACAATCTCCTTGCTGGGGTCATGTGCCTTGGCCTTCTTGGCAGCGCCGGTGTCGTCGGATCCCTCGACGGCAAGCACGGCCTTGCCATTGCACTTCCTGTTACGATGCCGGCCCTTCTTCGTCGAGGCGGCGGTGTCTTCGTCTGTAGAGTCGGTTTCCGTGCCGGTGTCCTCGCCGGGGTACTTCCTCCCCTCTTCAGCTCGAGCGCATCTGTCGGCCATAACATAAAGTTCAGCCACATCTTTGACCTTGTTCATCGCCGGCTCTTCATGCATCTTGTGGTTGTGCACATTCTGATGGAATGCGCTAATCAAGGCGGCAGGATGAACAACTGGTTGATGTTGTATTGCGCCAGGCTGAACCTCTGTATTTACTTGCGCAGGTTTTCGCCTTCCTACTGGGGAATGATATGCAAATCGCTTGCCTGGCCATGAGCTTGGTGGCCTCCGGTGAAGGCACCAACGAATTCATGACACAGATCCGACCAAGAAGAAATGGAATCCGCCGGCAAGTGCATCAACCATGACATGACACTGGGATTTAGTGCCAATGGGAAGTAATTGGCAAGCACCTTGTCGTCGCGAGCTCCAGCGGCTTGCATCGCGATGGTGTAGATGCTGAGGAACTCCGACGGGTGGGTCTTGCCATTGTACTTCTTGCCGACGTCGGGCTTGAACGTGCGGTGGGACGGCCACTGGAACTGCCACAGCTCACGAGTAAATGCTGGGCAACCCACCTCGTACGGTAGGCTACCGGAGCCTCCCGGTGCTGGGTGGTCCATAGTGGGCCCTGCCCACCTATCTGACTGGTGGCGTGCATCGCGTTGACGCTCGATGGTGGTTCGAGCATCTTCATGGGCTCACTCCCGAAGAACTTGGCGCTGATCGCGGTGGGTCCGCGGGTCGGACGACGCTATGGAAATTTTATCACAAGCGTCATCACGACGGTTCGACACCCGCGGTGGCTGGCGTGGAGGAGGAGAGTGCACCGTGGCTGCACCATCTCCAGTCCTTCCACCACTGGCATGCGGTGTCTCGACAGAGCGTCGGCCTGAGGGCCCCGCTGGTCCCGGCTCATCTTTGTTGGCGACGCTGACGAGCCTCCGGATGGTGGCTCTCCACTCGTAGAGCTCTTCCGCAGCAGGAGGAAAGTCGAGGAGCAGCTAGGCGCGCGCCAAAGCTTCTACTGGTGTGGGTGGCGGCGAAAGCCACGTGGACCTTGACGCGCTCCGACTTCTAACCACGTTAGAAGGAGCTATATCACGGTCTTGCGGCCGCGCGCCATTTTCTCCAGCACTACGGCGTGCATGCTAGCCTCCTTCGTCCCGCGAATGATGCACGGGACTCTTCCCACGGTGGCGTCTGGGGTCACCAGCGTGGCGACGCTACTCGTCGCGCACAATCTAGGAAGAGCGCGTCGCGGCACCGATGTAGGCATCTTGGAGGTCGACGCGCCGCCCGTAGCTGGCACAGCGCCGCCCCTGGAGGGCCCCGCACCTCCTGCGAGGGGCCCAACTCCGTCTTTGGACTTGGCGGTGTGCGGCCCGCTGTCTCGCGTACGAACGATGCTGCTCGCCAGGCTTTAACTGCTAGAACGATGTGGGTGTTCGCGGGCCGCGCCTCGGCTCCCATCCGCGACCGCCTCGCTACTCGCCCGCACTGGCATGGGCCGTTCGGCTCTGGACGAACCGATCGCTGTGATCGTCTTGTTCTTGGGAGCCATGGCGATGAAGAACTGCTAAACTAACTGCTAGACCGGATTTTCACAACTGTGCCCCCTACCTGGCACGCCAAAGATGTCGCGGGAAATCGACACCTATGGAATCACTGGGATCCCTTCTACGGTTGGCGGGCGCGAGGTTGTGCAAAGATTGGGTCTGGCGGTCAGCACAAGGATCGTTTACCCAGGTTCGGGCCGCGAAGGTGTGTAATACCCTAGTCCTGCTTTGGTGTATGTATTCGAGTGTTCTTGAGTTCTTGAACTAGCTATGGGGGTGTAACTTGTCCAAAAGATCCGAATCCTTCTCCCGTACGCCTCGGGCATCCTTTTATAGACAAAAGGGGTTGCCACAGTGGCACACAGGAGGTGGAAAGGTGTACAGTGGATGAGTATATCCTCTGGCACCGTCGGAGAAACGCATTTAGTGTGTTGCCAATGTGCCCCTCCTGCTTTATCGGGGACGGCAAGGAAGCTCGTCCTAGCCTTCGCCGCCTTGCCTGGCTCCCACACGGGTCTGAGCTGATGAGGCGTTGCAGCGCCACGTTAACTGGCTACTGGGCTGGAGTGGTGGTGGAGTCTTCACGAAGATCTGCATGCCACCACACAGGTGCTAGCTGAGTCAGCGTAGAGGCCGCATGCTGCCACGCAGGTGCCTGCCCAGCTGGTTGAGCTAGCAGCTGCATGGGAGCGGCAGTGTAGTCTTGGCACACGTGGGCCTGGCCACGGCCCCGCTGACGTCCTCGGCAAGGGTCTTGCCGGGCCCCCGGCAAGGGTCTTGCCAGGCCCCTGGCAAGGGTCTTGATGTGGCACCGCGGTTGACCCCGGCAAGGATCTTGTCGGGGGTCTCGTGGGTTTACTCAGCAAGGATCTTGCCGAGGATCGTCATCTTCTGGTCCTCATCTGATCTTGAGTGCTTATGATCTTGACAAAGATCTGCATGCTATCACGGAGGTGCCTCCGGAGCCTTGGTTCAAATGTGGTTGTCGGTGGTGTTGGAACCCTTGGGCTCAAGGGTAGCGCACTCTACTGGCATCGGACAAGTTGCCCCGGCAAGGACCTTGCCGGGGCTGCGGAGGCCGCCCCGGCAAGGGTCTTGCTGGGGGAGTCCACCTCGCCCTCTTTCTCTTATTGATCTCTGGTCTTGGCGTTGCTCTAATTGCCTTGTGCTCCGGCTCCCCTCTTCTGCCCTGCTTAGTGTGGCCGCGGGCGCGACTCCGACTACCCGTGCACAAGTAAAGGGGTCAAAAGAAGAGCCCCTACTTTTGTACTACGACAACAATGATCTCCTATTTTAGCAGAAATAACAGGCATGCCTACAACAGTTCTATGTTCATTTTTAGTATCTGGTCTAGCAATTCTAGCAGCTTCATTACAGAAGTAAATAACATGCCCATCAATATTGCCGACCAAGAGATATTTAACCATAGCAATACTAGGTTCAACTTTAATTTTCTCAGGGGGTGTAGGTGTTCTAGTATTACTCTTATGAATCACAGTTGAAGCTTTAGCATGATCCTTTATTCTAGTAGGGAAAGTTGGTTTCTCAATTTAAGCCGTAGGAACCATAGGATCAACATTATAAGTGATAGTATTTTCTTCAGCTTTAATAGGTTCAACTACTTTTACTTCAATGGGAGGATGATATTTAACCCACTTCTCCTTAGGGAGATCAACATGAGTAGCAAAGGATTCACAGAAAGAAGCTACTATCTCAGAGTCAAGTCCATATTTACTGCTAAATTCACGAAAAGCATTGGTATCCATAAAAGATTTAACACAAGCAAACATAGGTGTTCTACCTGACTCCTTACCTTCGTCGAGCTCCCAATCTTCAGAGTTGCATTTAATTCTTTCCAATAAATCCCTTCTGAATTCAATAGTCTTCATCATAAAAGAACCAGTACAAGAAGTATCGAGCATGGAGCGATTATTGAGAGAAAGCCAAGCATAAAAAATTAGAATAATAATTTCTCTTGAGAGCTCATGATTGGGGCATGAATATAACATTGACTTAAGCCTCCCCCAAGCTTGAGCGATGCTTTCTTCTTCGCGAGGCCAAAAATTATATATATAATTACGATCACGACGAACCAGATGCATAGGATAAAACTTCTGATGAAATTCCAATTTCAATCGGTTGTAGTTCCATGATCGAATATCATCGCATAGCCTAAACCATGTCAATGCCTTTCCCTTCAAAGATAAAGGGAAGACCTGCTTCTTGATAACATCCTCGGGCATACCTGCAAGATTAAATAATCCACAAACTTTATCCACATAGATTAGGTGCAAATCGGGATGTAATGTTCCATCTCCGGTAAAAGGATTAGCTTGCAGTTTCTCTATCATACCCAAAGGAATTTCAAAGTAAACATTTTCAGTAGGTTCAGTAGGTTGAGGAGCAACTCTTTGCTCTACTGGTTGGGGTGAAGATACACCAAACAAGGCCCTCAAAGAATTACTTTCCATAGTGACAAGTGAAAGTAAATTTCAGCACACTATATAAATGTTTCCTTACCAAATTCCACTTACCAAAGGCACTTCACTCCCCGGCAACGGTGCCAGAAAAGAGTATTGATGACAAAACAGTATAGGGGATACAGACGGAAATGACGGAAATGACAAGCAGTTTTCAGTAAGGTATTCTCTGCAAGCACTGAAATTATCGGTAACAGATAGTTTTGTGATAAGGTAATTCGTAACGAGTAACAAGTAACAAAAGTAAACAAGGTGCTGCAAGGTGGCCCAATCCTTTTTGTAGCAAAGGACAAGCCTGGACAAACTCTTATATAAAGGACAATGCTTCCGAGGACACATGGGAATTATCGTCAAGCTAGTTTTCATCATGCTCATATGATTCACGTTCGTTACTTTGATAATTTGATACGTGGGTGGACTGGTGCTTGGGTACTGCCCTTCCTTGGACAAGCATCCCACTTATGATTAACCCCTCTCGCAATCATCCACAAGTACGAAAGAAGTATTAAGGTAAACCTAACCATAGCATGAAACGTATGGATCCAAATCAGCCCCTTACGAGGCAACACATAAACTAGTGTTTAAACTTCTGTCACTCTAGCAACCCATCATCTACTTATTACTCCCCAATGCCTTCCCCTAGGCTCAAATAATGGTGAAGTGTCATGTAGTCGATATTCACATAACACCACTAGAGGAAAGATAACATACATCTCATCAAAATATCGAACGAATACCAAATTCACATGACTACTTATAACAAGACTTCTCTCATGTCCTCAGGAACGAACATAACTACTCACAAATCATATTCATGTTCATAATCGGAGGGGTATTAATATGCATAAAGTATATGAACATATGATCTTCCACCGAATAAACCAACTAGCATCAACTACAAGGAGTAATCAACACTACTAGCAACCCACAGTACCAATCTAAGGTTTTGAGACAAAGATCGGATACAAGAGATGAACTAAGGTTTGAGAGGAGATGGTGCTGGTGAAGATGTTGATGGAGATTGACCCCCTCCCGATGAGAGGATCGATGGTGATGACGATGGTGACAATTTCCCCCTCCCGAAGGGATGTTTCCCCAGCAGAACAGCTCCGCCGGAGCCCTAGATTGGTCTCGCCAAGTGCCGCCTCGAGACGGCGGCACTTCGTCCCGAGAGCTTCCTCCTAATTTTTTCCAAGGCGAAAGACACCTTATACCAGAAGATGGGCATCGGGGGGCTGCCAGGTGGCGCACGAGGCAGGGGGGCGCGCCCACGGGGGTAGGGGGCGCCCTCCACCCTCGTGGACAGGGTGTCGCCCCCTCTGGTGCTTTCTTCGCCCAATATTTTTAATATATTCCAAAACTAACTTTCGTGGAGTTCCATGACTTTTGGAGTTGTGCAAAATAGGTCTCTAATATTTGGTCCGTTTCTAGTCCAGTTCCAGCTGCCGCCATTCTCCCTCTTCATGTAAAGCTTGTAAAATAAGAGAGAAAAGGCATAAGTATTGTGACATAATGTGTAGTAACAGCCCATAATGCAATAAATATCGATATAAAAGCATGATGCAAAATGGACGTATCAACTAACACGTTTTGTTCCTTTTCAGATTAGATTAGGCCCCGTGGTAGATAATCTGATACAATATAACAATCACGTCTAATGCCTAGACCAGCATCTCCCAGAAATTACTTTGAAGTCCTACCGAGGGACCTTACTGGAGATTATATTCGCTAGGTTCTTTGTTGTCAGAGCAAGGGTGATGAAGGTAATGAGGTTTGCCCTACATTTATTTCATGAAAATGAATGGTTTGTTGATCAGTGTCGGCGCCTGCGGCAGAATGGAATAGGCTCCAAAAATGCTGAGTAATCTGAAGTCATCGTGTCGACCGCATACATGACTTCTCAGTGGTTGACTCCTTTGCAAAAATTATGAGGTTTCAAAAGCAAACTTAGAAGTTGTAATATTAGTTTGAACCTCTCTAATATCCATGTTCAGCGGATCAGCGCGGGGCTTTGCAGCTTATGAGCTGAATTTCATTTCTAATATCAGTTTGAACTTTGTAATCTTCGAATTTGATCCATATAACTCTGGAATTTGAACCTTGTAATATTTTGAGCTTTTGTGGTACAATCATTTAAATGGCATCGTATGAGACTCGTATATTGTAGCACTATTTTGACCTTAATATGCAATGGTCTTAGAGTTTATTAACCATTCTTGAATCTGTTTACCTTGTCGGTCTCACATCATATGATCTGTATTGCTAACTCGACTGCGATTTCGACATTATTGCACACAGTTGGTTTCTTCAACCCTGTGCCCTGTAGAGCGCGGAATTAATTATCGCACTCGAGTGTCCATCATCACCCTTCTATTTAACTCTGACCTCATCATCCACAGGTAAACTTATGACCGAAGTTATTCCACACACTTCGTTTTTACAAAGCTTTTTGCCAATAAACGCCCATGATTTGTCCCTCTTCTAGCCGACGTGTGGCCAAACTAGCCGGGCGGGAAGCTTGCAGGGTAAACCACGCGGTAGCGCAGGAACAGGCTCATCGACAATACATTTGGCGCCTCTTTGAGCCCACGCGTGGTCAAATGAAACGCGTGGGGTGCGGTGTTGTCAAGCGTGCACTGGAATCTTCCGCTATGAACGTCGTGATAAGATGTGACGATTACAGGCCAGCCGGCCCCCATTTATTACAGCGGCCATTTAACTCTTGTGTCTCTTCAACCTTTCGATCGCGACCCACCATTGCAAGAAGCACACCCACCACGAGAAATTCTAAGAGGGTATCCCGCGTGGCTTCAATGGAGCTCCGAGCAACTGCCCACGACGAGCAGCAGTTCACCGTGCATGCCGTGGTGCACACCCACAGAAGGTTCACAGACCTCTCGCTGGTGTACACCAACGAACTGGTCTGGGAGGAGCACTCCATCTACATCATGGAGTTGTTGCTTGCCGAGGAGAAGTAAAAGGTGTTTGGGTTCGACCTTGAGTACACCCACGCATGTGCAGGGTATCGTTCGAAGGTCGTTGACGGTGTCCTGGACTAGGGGGTACTCACCACGTCATCTCTCGATCTGTTAAATTGGGCCGAGGACCCCCATGGTCGTATACTCATGGGCCAGTCCGGACAGCTGCCGCATACAAGGAAGATTCCGCAAGACTTGGTGATCAATACAAGGACTCCTCCGCCACCGGCGTATTCGGCTAGGACTCTTGTTATCCTAGGCCTCTGGTGCATTATATAAACCGAGGCCGGGCTAGTCGATAGAGATATACAACAATCATACCATAGGCTAGCTTCTAGGGTTTAGCCTCTCGATCTCGTGGTAGATCTACTCTTGTACTACCCATATCATCAATAGTAATCAAGCGAGTAGGGTTTTACCTCCATCGAGAGGGCGAACACAGGTAAAAACATCGTGTCCCTTGTCTCATGTTACCATCCGCCTAGACGCACAGTTCGGGACCCCCTACCTGAGATCCGCCGGTTTTGACACCGATATTGGTGCTTTCATTGAGAGTTCCGTTGTGTGTTCGGCAAAAGGTCGATGGCTCGCCTGCAGATCAACTGCGACTTCGTCATCTTCATCACCAGCTCGACTGGTCACCTTGGTTCGACCAAGGACTGCGCCCTTCCTCCGATCGTCATGTTCGGATGAGGGCCTTCATCAACACCCGCTGCGATCTCTATCAAGATCATGGAGGAATCATCCAGGGAGCCCGGGGGCTCAACGTCAACATTGCCCTCGGGCGACCGTGCTGTTTTTCTGGACAGTGAACTTGTATCCGCCATCACCGCCTCCTCGAGCGTCGGTTTGACGATTGCTTCAGTGGAATAGTGCGGAATTACGTCTACAACAGCCACGCTAAATTTCGTCGAGTTCCGATGGAGGAATCTCCGACAATCTACAATATAGCAGAGCCCTGTCAAATTTGGACGAGAATCTGGACGAGTTTAGGGCGTGGTGTCCAGCTTCTAGCTCGGACCTCCTTTGGAAGATCCAGCCGTTGATCGACTGCGGAATTCCTATATCTACCATCCCTCAAAATTTCAGCTCGATCCAACCGTCCAAACTCTGGGAACCTTCCGATTAGTGCATCACTTTTTGGATCTGTTTTCTGCGCGAAAACAAATCCGACCCGAGTTCGTCCTTTTTACGAACGGGATTTCGGACATCCTTTTTGAAGGAAGTTTTGTATGGGGTATTGTGTTTTGTTCCCGAACACATCCCACTAACTTTAAAATCTTTTGAACATGATCTTCAACATCATGCAGGTGTCAAACCAGTCCGGCAATAATGCTCCACGACCGCCGACTGCGCTAGACACGTCGTCACTTTGTTGAGCCGAGCTCAACTTCTTCGGATCATCATCTCGGCAAGCAGAACAAGAGTCCGGCATCGTGAAGGATAAATCATCACCAACATCGCCGCCCCATGGATTACACGGAGCAGGCATACCGGCATCGCCGCACGGTCGCTTCATCAAGCCGACATCGACCACGTCACGACCTGCATCGGCAGGGCCGCACTATTGCTTCTTCAAGCTGGTGTCCATCACGCCGACCTACTTCGACATCTCGGCTGGACCGGGGGCTTCGCCATCTCTTCATCAACCTACTCCGGCCACTTCGGCGTCGCTAGCCGACCAGCTATGTCATGTTAGCTGGACCGAGGGCTTTGCCTCGGCGAGCCAACTTTTGCCAGCATTGCCATGCCGTCGTTTTAACGGCCATCAAGCAATGGGTGTGCGAATCGAGTCCCAATTTTGGGAATCACCTTCCTTCGGATTGCTACAACAAATAACCAGGTGCTATTAATCCCAGTATTTTTTGCTTGTTTGGGTTAATTTTTCCCAAGGAATTATTACTCTGGTTTGTCCATCATATGTACACAGGTCTATCAAATGGTGGCCGCATTAACGACAATCGCATGGTGATTCGGTCAGTTTCCGTACATAGTCCGGCAAACGTCGCATCCGGAGCTCCGACCGACCTGTGAATTCAGGCTTTTCCACGCCTTTACCGCATCACGCCGACGCCCTGCATCGACATTGACTTCGGCGCCAGGCCATATTTCTTTTATTACTCACTTTGCATAAATTATTTATTATGCAACAATTTTTCTAATTACCATTATTACTATTATCTCCAGTTTGCACCATTTTTTGTGCACAGGAAAATGATCCGGGGACTTCGGTGTCACTCTGTCGGTCTGCATTGACCGTGCTATGTCACCACTTCGGCGTGTCGAGCTCTCCGCTCCGCCGCCTCGGGACCGGCTTGGGGGATGGAACCTTGTCCCGTATCAAGCTCGGACCGCGTCATCAATACCGAACACATTAACCAGCTAAGTCGCTTTCATGCTCAAAGCTTTAATTTCTAACTTGCATTCGGTTCGGCCAAGCATTATACTTTTTTGGAAAAATGTTGCTTGTAAAATTTTTCTTGTCCAAACTTTGTTTGTGACGCATAAATTCAAATACCCAATTCATTTGGGGGCTTCCTTCATTAAGCTTTTCCTCTTGCATATAATTATACTTGTACGGCTTCGTTCCTTGTTCGTGTATTACGCCACAATATGCACCATATTGACTTAAGCGATTTGCAAGCTAGGTTGCCTCGCTCTGTGTTTACCCTCACGTTCCCGACTGTTCGGCTAGGGAGTAAAGGGAGCACCTCTGCGATTGTCACGATCGGGTCATCCGAGCCGGACCTCGACTGGTGAAGCCGAAGCTAGCGCTCTTATAGTTTTCAATGATGGTCGGCACACAACGGAACTCATGAGTACAAAAAATATATTGCACAAGTCTCATAATAACAATGAGCACCGAAGAAAGGTATCGGCGGGGGTACTATTTTCTTCGAAGATGCTTCTTACACTTTGCAGTAATATAGCATAAGTTCCCTGAGCGCTTTATGCATTCTGACCTTATGGCCTGATTGCCTGGTTATTGGAAACACCGTCGATATTCTCGATAGATGGAGTACATAACACTTTTCGGTCCTTGACTGAAGAGGGAGAAGCCGACGGTCGGTTAAGACGCGTTTAAAGTTCGGTTGAACATAGGTATGATATAAGTACTTCGGTACATGCAATCATTCTTTTACCCAAGTCACTTGGGGGCTCTTAAATTTATATGAGCCGTTTTATGATAAGTGTTCTTCTTCTTAGTCGTTGCAAAGTTTTATTATTATTATTATTATCTATCACTCCTTTTTTCGACACGAGCGTGTGGTCACTAGCCGGGGAACCTAATTTCTCTCTCAAAGCCGCTAGAGTTTAGTTTGCTAAACTGTCCTAATGAGAAGTACTCCGCCCTCGGATTAGGAGGTTGAAGCCGTAGGCTGACCCGCTTGAATCTTGAGATAGGATGTATCATGTTAAAGCACGACAGAAGCACTTCTTATGCTAAGGCCAATTTTTGGATTGGCACCAAACACTTGATCTCGTTCAGACGTCAAGTTTTTACTAACGTTTTTTGGTTTTCCAAGCTTATGGCACTTTTTAAACTATTTGTGTGTTTTCAGCACAAGTCTCGCAGTGCAACGCCGGACACCTTTAGAGATTCGGTAAAAACATTCTCGGATATTGCTATATATGCATCGGTTTCGAATTGTGTATTCGGTCAATAGTTGGGTTGCCCGGCTCCTGCGCTTGCCTCCTACGTTCCGCTTTGTTCGGCTAGGTGTGCAAAGGGAGAGCCACTGCGATTGTGCTTCCAGCTCACATGGATAAGCACCTTAGTGGAGAAAGCTGAAAACTGACTGTCACAATGAGCGTAAACTGGTCAGTGATCCGATGACGGTGTGAAACGACGGGCCATTCATAACAATGGCCGAAGTGTTTACGGCTTGACCTCGACTATCGCCGAACACTACCGGGGGCTATTAACTGGCCTCCCAAACTAAATCCTCGATATTTTGCTCTTACATTGGAGCTGAGGTTTCATGATCATGCTTAGCATGACAACCCAAAGAAAGGAACCGATAGCGGGACTATTTTCTTTGGAAGACATTTCTTCTGTTAGACAGTAATATAACATATCTCTCTGCGTGCCTTCGTTTATAAAACTGTATGGCTAGATTGCCTTGTTTGTTGTAAATCTTTGCTTCATAAAGGCTTTATAAAGTAGAACAAACACTCCTCGGCTATTGGCCGAGGAGGTGGAAGCCGATGGTCGGTCAACAAAGTTTTGTACAATGCGGATCCGAGCATTAATGACGTAAAGTACTTGGATACATAGAGTCATTATACATAATTTGTGATTTTACTATGGATATCAATCCTTAATTGACCACCCGTGCCTGCATTAAGGCTCGGGGCTCTTGGGCTTCGGGCTTATTATTTACAAATATTAAAGGGCACATCGATCCTCGATGCGGTGTTGCCACCCGACCAGTGTCTCGGGGAGCTCTTGCATTGCACATCCAATGCGTAAAATTTAAGTGTATACTGATCTCCGAGGAGATTTTGATCCTCAGGTTGGTCGGCCGCACCCAACCCGAGTCTTGAGGATCGAGGACGCTGCTTTTTGTGTCCTCAAGTATTCTGCCGAAGTTAGGAGTTGATCCTCGGACCGATTTTGCAAATCAACCCGAGTCTCGGCTGACTCTGAGGATCAACGGTCTTATGTCATCCATCATGTGCATCTCGGGTTTTAGACCGATACCCACCTTGAGGGCTACTGGCTATGTATCTCGGCAGATAATAAATTCCACCAATCAAAAATATTGACAAAAATTGGCCCACATTCGGGGTGTTGCACCACCTCGGAAGTAGTCCGGCATAAAGCTCGGGCGCTAGTGGCTGGCTCCATAGAGGGCATTTCCGGCATTAAGCTCGGCTAAACTCCTTCAAACTTCTTTGAACCAAGGTGATTTACGACACCTTGGATACAGTCCGACGTTGGAGCTCGACATAGTCCAGCGTTGGAGCTCAGATAAAGTCCAGAGTTGGAGCTTGGATACATAGTTCGGCGTTGGAGCTCGGATACATTCCGGCGTTAGAGCTGGGAAGCGGTCCGGCGTTGGTGCTCGGCTGCAAAAGATGCCTCGAATGCAGTCCGGCGTTGGAGCTCGGACGCAAGAGGACGCCGTCACCGGGAACAACTTCAAACCCGAGGTGTGGCATAAAAATAACAAGGCATTGTTAAAGGCCGGAAACTTAAAGGGGCTCCTCGGGTACCCGACGTGTAAACTCGTCGAATGCATTTCGGTGATCCTCAAGATCGAAGATGAGAAGATTTGTTGAACCAGTTTTCAAGACCAATGACTGAAGATGAAGAATGGTTCGGAAGAATCGAGGAGCGTCCCTAACTTGAAGACCAGTTCAGGGGGCTATTTACGGTGTCCTGGACTAGGGGGTACTCACCACGTCATCTCCCGATCTGTTAAATTGGGCCGAGGACCCCCATGGCCGTATATTCATGGGCCAGTCCGGACATCTACCGCATACAAGGAAGATTCCGCAAGACTTGGCGATCAAGACAAGGACTCCTCCCCCACCGGCGTATTCGGCTAGGACTCTTGTTATCCTAGGCCTCTGGTGCATTATATAAACCGATGCCAGGCTAGTCGATAGTGATATACAACAATCATACCATAGGCTAGCTTCTAGGGTTTAGCCTCTCTGATCTCGTGGTAGATCTACTCTTGTACTACACATATCATCAATATTAATCAAGCAGGAGTAGGGTTTTACCTCCATCGAGAGGGCCCGAACCTGGGTAAAAACATCGTGTCCCTTGTCTCCTGTTACCATCCGCCTAGACGCACAGTTCGGGACCCCCTACCCGAGATCCGCCGGTTTTGACACCGACAGTCGTCGTTGCCCAAATGTGTGTGTGCCACCATGTCCTCGTCTACCACTACTGCCTGGCCACAAGGCCTTGCGAGCGTTTCGCCAAGTTTGTCAAGAGCCCCCACTACATGTTTGCTACGGTGGACATCACCAAAGATGTAAAGGTGCTCGAGAATTCGGGCATCGCCTGCCAGAATCTTGTCGACATCCCGGGCCAATACAAGATCTGGGGCAGCAAGGAGCGTGAGAAGGACTCACTGGTTCACCTCGCTGAGGCAATCATCGACCCCTACTATAGAGACATGAAGGATTCCTGCAACAAGGACAAGCGTGCTTGGCACTCGACCTGGATGGAGAAACTCGACAAATCTCATGTCGTGTACGCGGCCAAGGAGGCGTACACGAGCTACGACATGTATAGGAGGATCGTTGACATGAGGAAGTGCCTCCTTCCCCAAAATGGCCAGGAATCTAGCCGAAAGCAGAGTAATGGCAAGCGTCGTCGCAACAATAAGTACATGATTAAATCCTCGTTTCTCCTAGATTAGTATGCATGTAATTGCTTACTTTGGTGTGTGGAAATGTTATGTGTGTAGTCACTTGTGTAATTGTATGCTTAATTTGGTTTTGCGATGCTGTCTTTTTAAGTATATATGTTGATGCTATATAGACAGAGCAAATCGCATCGCACACGGACTAAAAAATGGAACACATCGATGATGATTTCATCAATCACTGACAATTGTATACCAGCAATCATTTGCTGAAAACACACACGGCTTGTTAACAAGAATCGTCGGTGTTGTTATCGGTCTTCCCACATGTTTACGATTACAGATATGTTTGTCACGTATCCCACACAGCTTCTTAAGTTGAACCGCTTATGTTCTCTTGGCTCAATGCAGACAGTTCATCCAAGTGAACTGTATGCCGCATATCGCACACACCTTGATCTGGCTGACTGTTTCTTTTGTGTTGCCTAATCACAAATAGTTCATCCGAGTGAACCGTATGTTGTATATCGCACACACCTTCATCTGGCTGCCCGTTTCTTTTGGTCCTCCTCATCGCAAACAGTTAATTGAACTGAACCGTATGCCCTACATCGCACACACAACTAAAATCTGAACCGTGTTTGATGCATTCGTCATCGCAAATGTTTTGCACCTTTTTGACGGTTTTTTTCACCACTGTTTGCGATTATTGCATCGCATACAGTTTCGTCAAAGGGTCTCTGATCGTAGTGTCATGTTAGCAGCATCCTACAGTAGTGTATTCAGAAAAAAATTGTATAAAGTTTTTAGGGAATTCTGAGCACTTTTATTTTTCGGTCATTTTTTATTACACCGCAAATCTAGAAAACACGATAAACATCGCATTTTATTTTATTTAACTAAGAAAAACAAAAAACAAAAGGTGAGGACAGAAGGTAGCGCCGACTAAATGCATCAACTCCATCCCTCTCAAAAGTTATCCATTAATAACGTTGATCACGTCTTACTAACAACCACTTCCGACTAGCATCAAACCAAAGAACTTACATAAAACACTAAGTTACCTCAACGGGAATATGCATATCCCCAACCATAAGCATTTCATATTTATTTTTGGCAGTAGGTAGAGGTAGTTGAAAACTTCCAATAGTGAGTGTCGGAGAACTTTTAATAACATCAATACCATTCACATAGAATTGTTTCTTCGGAAAGTGCACCGTATGCTCATTACCATTGATTTGAAAAGTGACCTTGATTTTATTGCAATCAATAACAACCCCTGCAGTATTCAAAAAGGGTCTACCAAGGATAATCGACATGTTGTTGTCCTAGGGCATCTCAAGTATAACAAAGTCTGTTAAAATAGTAACATTTGCAACAACAACAACAACAACAACAACAACAACAACAACAACAACAACAACAACAACAACAACAACAACAACAACAACAACAACAATAGGCACATCCTCACAAATACCGATAGGTATGGCAGTTGATTTGTTAGCCATTTGCAAAATTATTTTAGTAGGTGTGAGTTTATTCAAGTCATGTCTTTTATAAAAGGAGAAAGGCATAACACTAACACCAGCTCCTAGATCACACAAAGCAGTTTTCACATAGTTTCTTTTGATGGAGAAAGGTATAGTTGGTATTCCGGGAGCTCCAAGTTGTTTGGGTACCCCATCCTTAAAATAATAATTAGCAAGCTTGGTGGAGATTTCGGCTTCACGTATTTTCTTTTATTAGTGATGATGACTTTCATATATTTTGCATAAGGTGCCATCTTTTAAATATCAGTCAAGTGAGTACGCAAAAATACTGGCCTAATCATTTGAGCAAAGCATTCAAATTCTTCATCATCTTTTTTCTTATTTGATTTAGGTGGAAAGGGCATGGGTTTTTGAAACCTGTCACATCCCCAGTTCAGCCCTTGCTTGACTTTGCTTGTTCATCATGCCATCATGTTCTTTCCAAAGAAATTTGAAATGGGGATTGTTGAAACCCTAGCACCAAATGAAATTCAACTAGGTTCAATAAAAATATTTTCAATGACCCAGAATGCCCTTTGGAAATGTTCATGATTCCTGTTGAAGGTGAAAACCTCTTCCAAAAATGATGAACATATTTATAGGCCATTCTGGATTTTTGAATTAAATCTTATTGTATTTGACTTTGGGCATTTAAATACTATAAATAATTTGAATGTTCAAATAATGTTGGAACTATTTTTTGGGCCACTGAAATAATTCAGCAAGTGTCCACGAATATTTCGGGATTTTAGGAAATGCCTTGGTATTTTTCCTAAGCTCAAAACAGAGGCAAATAATTAAAAAACAAAAACAAAATAGGAAATAGTTTGAAAGAGAGAGAAGGATTACCTGGCGCTCACCTGGCAGCCCATCTGGCCGGCCCAGCCCACCAAGGGCAGGGAGGTCTTCTTCCTCCCGCTAGTCGGATGCACAGCGCGTGCTCGACGCGCGCACGGCCACCGCACGCCACCTCCTGCTTGCCGCTTCCCTCTGGTCGTCCTGGTACTCCCTCGCGATGCCACGCACCCCCTGGACCTCTCTCACCCTCTCCCGTGCTTCTCCCCCCTCCTCTTCTCTCTCCATGGCGCCACCGAAACCTTTGTCGTCGCCGACCGTCACCATGACCAACGCCGCCCGTCGCCGTTTTCCTCGCCGCCACCGTGGATCTCGCCGTCGATTCGGGAGCTACTGGGCGTCCCGACCTCGCTCTCGGCTCATTGGATTCTGTGAGCTTCTCCACCTCCTCCTTGCTCCGTGCTCGACTTCTCGCCGCGGTAGTCATTTCGACGATGACCGAATCGCGCCGCCGCTGAGCTCCTCACCGCTGTACCACGGTCACCGTAGTCTCCAACCAAGCTCACCCACGTGCTCGCCGTGCCGTGTAGGTGCCGTAGGAGCCAAGCACGCAACTCCACGGCCACCATAGCCTCGTCCCCGAGCTCGGCCGAACTCCGGCCGCCGCTGCCGTTGCCACCGCCGTCGTCTTATACCACCCCGGCCCAAGCTAACACCACCAGTCGATGCATGTGAGCCCCAGCTCCTCGTAGATGGGCTCAGCCGTTGATATGGTCGCCGGAAGCCAAATCCCGAGCCCCTCCACCGTCTCTGGCCTCGCCGGCGACGAGCCCCGGGTCAACTCCGACGAGTTTGACCTGGGTTGACCAGTTGACCTCTCCTAGGTCCGGGCTAGTGGGCCCAGAGCCCTGCTAAATTAGTTTAGTGCTAATTAACTTTTAGTTAACCAGCTAAGTCACTGACATGTGGGCCCATGCCCTAATCAACTTAGGTTAGCATCTAACTTAGCACTAATTAACTCCGTTAATTAGCTGTGAATCTGACACGCGGGACCCGCTGGCCAGGTTTGACCTGGACCGGGTCTGTTGACCTGCTGAGGTCAGCATGACGCAGTGCTGACGCAATAAACCCTTTTCTGGATTTTAAATAAATCTAAACGATTTATTTATTTCAGAAAATAGCTAAAACTTCTAAAAATCATAGTAATTCAACCGTAGCTCCAAATCAAATAATTTATATATGAAAAATTATCAGAAAAATTCAAGGAATCCATCTATACCATTTTCATGCATGTTTGAACAATGTTTGTCCTCTGTTTTGGACAAAACAAATAAAGGGCATTTAAATAATCATATATGGAGTTGGAATTTGAATCATGTATGCAAACCAACTTCATTTAAATCATAGCTAGATGCATTAGCTCAGCATATTGCCATGTCATGATCATGCATCATATTGTGGAATTGCATTGATTGTGTTCTTTCTCAGTTGTCGGTGTTTGTCCCCTCTTGATAGACGTGGTTCCGACGATGAGTTCGATGACACCGATGAAGAGCTATATTATCTTCAGAAGTGCCAGGCAAGCAAAAACCCCTTGTTCATTATGATATAATCTCACTCTCTCACTCCTGCTCTCTTTTACTGCACTAGGACAACAACGATTCATCTGTTACCTGCTGCGGTAGCAGAACCCCTTTATCCTCTGCATGACCTGTCATTCCACAGTAATTAGATGAAACCCACTAGCATGAGTAGGAGTTGTTTGAGCCCTGTTGTGCCTACTCATTCATGACTGTTTGTCATGCACACTCGCTTAGAGTTGAGTCAGGTTTGATTCATCGGGAATGAATTGGAATGGTGTGTGAACATGTCCTACTGTGTGAGCTAAGTGTGTGAACACGATTTGGTAAAGGTAGCGGTGAGAGGCCATGTAGGAGTACATGGTGGGTTGTCTCATTGCAGCCGTCCTCAGGAACTGAGTTCTGTCTTTGTGATCCATGAAACAGTTACTACCACGCATTGGGCCCAAAACCAATGAACCCTCTCGACTTATTAACTGCCCTTGCCCTCTGTCCAGGAGTTGCAACTAGTTTCTGGTGTTTGTAGGATATGTGTTGGAGGCCGTGCGTAGCGCTGACCCTAGTGGTGGGCTATGATGCGGTAGATACACCGTGGCATGCTGTACCGGCGCCCGATTGGTGTCTCGGGAACCTCGCACACATCGTTTGGGGCTGTGAGCGAAACTCCGGCCGGATCTCCTCGCGGATGGAACTCGAATAGGCGATAAACCTGGACTAGAGACTTGTGTGGTTAGTCAGGTCGTGGCCGACACCCTCGCCAGGCTTCCGCTTGAAGGTTGCCGAGATATATGACGTGTATATGGCGGTAAGTGGCTAACGCGTGTGTGAAGAAGTACACCCCTGCAGGGTTAACATAATCTATTCGAATAGCCGTGTCCGCAGAAAAGGACTTCTGGGTTGCCTATAACAGTTCATAGACAAGTGAAAGTGGATACTCTAAAATGTGCAAGATAAGCGTGAGTGCTATGGATGGTGTTCTCGTAGGAAGACATTATCGGATCCATAGTGGTGTATTGATTGGTGAATATGTGGACTCGTGTGCGCCACCTCAAAAGAGTTACTTGCAGTCGTAGTTCAGGATAGCCACCGAGTCAAAGCTGGCTTGCTGCAGTCAAACTCCACCACCCCCTTTGTTGATAATGATGCATATGTAGCTAGTTCTGATGTAAGTCTTGTTGAGTACATTTGTACTCATGTTTGCTTATTTTATGTTTTGCGAGAGAGACTTCGGTCTCGCTAGTAGTTCCGCGTGGACTTGACGTTTAGCTTGTTACCTCGGCTACGATCTTGTGCCCTCGGCAGGACTGGTAGATAGTCAGGCTTCTCGGCCTTTTTCATTTGTAGATGTACGTACTCAGACATGTTAAGCTTCCGCTTGTGCTTTGACTTGTATGTTTCGAGTGTTGGGTCATGAGACCCATGTTTGTAATATCTCGCTCTTCGGAGCCTAATGAATAAATACTTTGAGTCGTAGAGTTATGTTGTGATGCCATGTTGTATTACACATATTGAGCATATTGTGTGTATGTTTGAAATGCTTGGTATGTGTGGGATCCGACAATCTAGTTGTTTATCCTTGGCAACCTCTCTTATGGGGAAATGTAGTCTAGTGCTTCCTGAGCGATAGTAGTCCGCTACAGCCCGGTTCACCGGAGTCCTGCTAGCCTAGCACTACCGCTTCCGGACACTTGACTGGCCGGCATGTGTTTCACTTCGTTCGTGGTTCTGTCTTCGGGGAAATGTCACGCGGTGACATCCGGAGTCCTGCCTAGCCTGCTACAGCCCGGGTTACCGGAGTCCTGTTAGCCCAGTGCTACAACCCGGATTCACACGTTGATGACCGACATGCTCGATGTGATTGATGTATGCCTGTCCCCATGGGTTAGTGACGCTTTGGGTTCACGACTAGCCATGTCGGCCTGGGTTCTCTGTCATATGGATGCTAGCGACACTATCATATAGGTGAGCCAAAAGGCGCAAACGGTCCCGGGCCATGGTATGGCGACACCCGTGGGACTACCGTGCGTGAGGCCGCAAAGTGATATGAGGTGTTACCGGCTAGATCAATGTGACTTGGAATTGGGGTCCTGACAGCGTTGGTATCGAGCCTGTTGCAGAGGATTACCAAGCCAAACCGGTCGAAGTTGTGTCTAGAAATGCTTTAGTTATGTAAGGGAATTGATTGGGGAAGGGCACGTAAGGCTCTTTTTACTCCTTATACCTCATGGCCTTCTGATCTAAGTCATCCTCTTCTCTTCTATGGGGTTTAAGAACTAGGCTTCTCATCTATCTATCAGGATGACGTGTTACTAATCCATGGACCTTTAAGATTGTTGGTTTTAATCCTCAGTTCAGTTCCTACTATTTCTGTATGTTAACTGTTGATCTAGGAATCTTGTTATGATGTTGTAGAGTGGTTATGCCACCATTTTGCATGATGTCTCAAATCATTTTGAGCATTTACAGCCGTTATGCTCTCCGAGTCATCCCAGGTTTCTAAATAGTCTGATGCATTTGCAAATCCCTTCTTTCCGTTCCCGATGTACTTTTGGGTCAGGATAAGCACACTAACCGGTACGTTGAGGTAATTTATTGCCTTGACATATATGTTGGAGCTATTATTATGACCTAGGTGTACTAGGAAGTCACCTAGTAATCTAGCCTTGTCTGTGTTCCGGTGTGATGATTCTGGCCACCATTCTCAAAAGCATCCCGTGATGCCATTAAGTAGTAGATATTCTATTCCTGGGTTCCTGAACCCGAGATTCACCCTACTTACCTCCTGTTGATAGCGTTGCTAGTTCCTTTAGGATATTAGTAACCTTGCAATAGTCATCGAGGTCCATGGTATTTCCTTCTTCCGAATACCATGAACCGCTTATGGCAGAAGTTCCTCGCTGAACCGAAGGATCACAGTCAGAGTACTCTTGAGGAGTTCTCCATTCATAATTGTGAATCTGCCAGTTCTACCCTTTCCGCATGGGTTATCCGGAAGAAATGTTGAGCTCCGCTTGACATACTAATATATGCATCCACAACTCAGAAAGTGATATGTTCCTCGAGTTGTTCCTCCTTAGTTGTATTCTGACCCCCGTCTGTCAATTGATAGTCAGGAATAGTCGTGCAATCGTCATCGATGCCTATTATTCTTGTGGTCTGTCAAGCCATTCTATTCTGGAATGACTAGGAGAAACAAACTCCAGTACCTCATCCATATCAAGGAGTGGGTCAAAGCAGTTGTAATCCATGGTCAAATGCAATCAAGCTTTTGATTATGTTCTATCCTGAAGTATTACCCACTTTATGTCAAGAACGTCATGAGAATTGCACCTTCTCTTATGAATTCTTGATGCAGTGATACTCTCGCCATCATCGTTCATTCCTCCATCTCGTGTTGTTGTAACCGAATATTAGACAAGTGAACGGTGATGTGTGAAATCGATACCCCTAGCAACCTCGTTGCTTGGTAGAGAATGGACAATATTCTCATTCTTAGCATGTTTGTTATTAAATCATCATCCTAAGATTGATCGTGCTACCTAGTCCTTATTCCGGTGCACTCTTCGATCAATGAGTTAGGAATATGTCAATCCCTTGCTCGTTTGATCATATCGCCTTGCTCCGAAAAGCGAGATTGTTCTCGAGCTTAGTAACATATCGGTGGTTCGTGATTTTCTAAATATCTTCTCGGAAGTATTACCAGGTTGTCCCCTAAATGTTATGTTGAGCTCGTGATCAAGTTGGTTTCCCTATGAACCACCCCTTCTCCAAGAATCCGTGTTGGATACCCCTGAGCTAGTTGGTTAAGCTAAACGACAACTTGTCGAGTTGGAAGATAAAAGCTTACCTAACTTAGTTCGATTCAAAGGGATATCCTAGTGTTGGTGTGTAGTTGAAGAAAGATGATATCTTCATCGATTGGTCCCTGTGATCAGTTGTGGAACCTATTGTCTTATAAAAACTTTGATTTGGGTATGGCCTATCACCAAATCAACTCAGTACCATCGATGTTCGTAATGTTGTCTTACTCGTGGTTGATCCCCCGAGCATACACCATTACATCCTTTGGTCTGACCAATGCTATCACCGTGGTCACATGATGGTGGAAGTCCAGTGGTGTGGAAATTCCGTTGAGTTGTTGTTGAACCCATCAACAGCATTTTGTCTCCCCCATGATTCATGCTGAACATCAACCTAGTGTTGGAAACTTTGTAAGCAATGCCTTCATGTTCCGTTCATGAAGCTTATGCTTGGATAGAAGAAGTGACTTCCTCTAGTTCACGTGCATTAGGTGTAAGTTGCCGCCATGAATTTGAGAAAGGTTTGTTTTGTTTCCCTTGGAATCATCCCAAGTCAGTCATGCATACGTGCGAAGTACTCTATGGTTTGGTAGATTAATTACCTCCATTCCATATGTGTCCCTAGCACACCAAGCCACTGATTGATTTGTTCAAGGAGAAGAAGTTCCTTCTTAAGACCACGGCTTAAACAAGGACTTCGATATCCTCGATGATGGCTCCCCACCTGGACTCGGTAGTGTTTTATTTGTGAGACTACTACGTGGTCATGCTTGTCTTGGACAGCGTGTTCACACGTTTGTAGCAGAACCAGCTCATGTTTTGGAGCTTACTACCGTAGCTCATTTCCCGAGGATCTTGCAACACCATCTCGTCGATTTGGTTGCAAACTTTCATTTATCTTCTAGACTCGATGAGTCTGGATTATTCTGACACCAATCGGATCCGAATCTCAGGCAGATATGATGGTTGGAACATTCCCAACAGTTGCATGTTGTTCCCAGCTCGCACCGCCATGGCGCCAATTCCCATGGGCTGCCCTCTCAGTAATTGTTGTTTAGGATCATCTTCAAAAGTGGTCCTACCATGGGTCCCATCCATTTTCGATGTTAAGCAAATCATCCATCGCGTTGTCTTCAACATGGTAGTCCACATCATCCATTCGAAACCGGATATGTAGTTTCTTCGAATTACTTCAAATGATCGTTTGTGATTGCCTTAGGCTGGTATAAAGAGTTTCAATGATCTAGATATCAAAAGTAATTCTTTTTTCCACTTAAGGGAATAGTTCATTGAGTCACCTCCCCTGAGGTGCCCCGTTTTGGAATCATGGCAATTTCCCTCGCTACTTTGAAACCCTCGTCAAATTGTTTCTTCTGTCGCTCCTGATGCAGGTTTTGCCTCTCAGCTCCAGAGATGGTGATCATGTCAACGTTCCTATGAAGTGTAACCTGGATCCTGAAGAGCGTGTTAGTTTGTGCCCCTCTGTCTTCTTACCTCACGTCTTGAATCTCGGGACGAGATTCTTGTTTAGTGGGGGTGAGCTGTCACATCCCCAGTTCAGCCCTTGCTTGACTTTGCTTGTTCATCATTCCATCATGTTCTTTCCAAAGAAATTTGAAATGGGGATTGTTGAAACCCTAGCACCAAATGAAATTCAACTAGGTTCAATAAAAATATTTTCAATGACCCAGAATGCCCTTTGGAAATGTTCATGATTCCTGTTGAAGGTGAAAACCTCTTCCAAAAATGATGAACATATTTATAGGCCATTCTGGATTTTTGAATTAAATCTTATTGTATTTGACTTTGGGCATTTAAATACTATAAATAATTTGAATGTTCAAATAATGTTGGAACTATTTTTTGGGCCACTGAAATAATTCAGCAAGTCTCCATGAATATTTTCAGGATTTTAGGAAATGCTTTGGTATTTTTCCTAAGCTCAAAACAGAGGAAAATAATTAAAAAAATAGGAAACAGTTTGAAAGAGAGAGAAGGATTACCTGGCGCTCACCTGGCAGCCCATCTGGCCGGCCCAGCCCACCAGGGGCAGGGAGGTCTTCTTCCTCCCGCCAGTCGGATGCACAGCGCGTGCCCGACGCGCGCACGGCCACCGCACGCCACCTCCTGCTTGCCGCTTCCCTCTGGTCGGCCTGGACCTCCCTCACGATGCCACGCACCCCCTGGACCTTTCTCACCCTCTCCCGTGCTTCTCCCCCCTCCTTTGCTCTCTCCCGCGGCGCCACCGAACGCTGCCGTCGCCGCCGACTGTCACCACCGCGGCCAACGCCGCCCCCGTCGCCGTTTTCCTCGCCGGCCACCGTGGATCCTCACCGTCGATTCGGGAGCTACGGGCGTCCCGACCTCGCTCAAGGCTCATTGGATTCGCTGTGAGCTTCTCCACCTCCTCCCTTGCTCGTGTTTCGACTTCGCCAGCCGTCATTTCGACGATGACCGAATCGCACCGCCGCTGAGCTCCTCACCGCTGTAGCCACGGTCACCGTAGTCTCCAACCGAGCTCACCCACGTGTTTCGCCGTGACTGCAGTGTAGGTGCCGAGGAGCCAAGAACGCAACTCCACGGCCACCATAGCCTCGTCCCGAGCTCGGCGAACTCCGCCGCCGCTGTTGCCACCGCCGTCGTCTTAGACCACCCGGCCCAAGCTAACCCCACCCGGTCGATGCGCTGAGCCCCAGGCTCCTCGTAGATGGGCTTAGCCGTCGATTTGGTCACGGAAGCCAAATCTGAGCCTCCACTGCCTCTCTGGCCTCGCCGGCGACGAGCCCCGGGTCAACTCCGGCGAGTTTGACCCGAGTTGACCAGTTGACCTCCCCTAGGTCCGGGCTAGTGGGCCCAGAGCCCTGCTAAATTAGTTTAGTGCTAATTAGCTTTTAGTTAACCAGCTAATTCACTGACATGTGGGCCCATGCCCTAATCAACATAGGTTAGCATCTAACTTAGCACTAATTAACTCCATTAATTAGCTATGAATCTGACAAGCGGGACCCGCAGGCTAGGTTTGACCTGGACCGGGTCTGTTGACCTGAATGAGGTCAGCATGATGCAGTACTGACGCAATAAACCCCTTTTCTGGATTTTAAATAAATCTAAACGATTTATTTATTTCAGAAAATAGCTAAAACTTCTAAAAATCATAGTAATTCAACCGTAGCTCCAAATCAAATAATTTATATATGAAAAATTATCAGAAAAATTCAAGGAATCCATCTATACCTTTTTCATGCATGTTTGAACAATGTCTATCCTCTGTCTTGGACAACACAAATAAAGGGCATTTAAATAATCATATATGGAGTTGGAATTTGAATCATGTATTCAAACCAACTTCATTTAAATCATAGCTAGATGCATTAGCTCAAATCACAGCATATTGCCATGTCATGATCATGCATCATATTGTGGCATTGCATTGATTGTGTTCTTTCTCAGTTCCCGGTGTTTGTCCCCTCTCGATAGACATGGTTCCGACGATGAGTTCGATGACACCGATGAAGAGCTATATTATCTTCAGAAGTGCCAGGCAAGCAAAACCCCCTTGTTCATTCCGATATAATCCCACTCTCTCGCTCCTGCTCTCTTTTACTACACTAGGACAACAACGATTCATCTGTTACCTGCTGCGGTAGCTGAACCCCTTTATCCTCTTCATGACCTGTCATTCCACAGTAATTAGATGAAACCCACTAGCATGAGTAGGAGTTGTTTGAGCACTGTTGTGCCTACTCATTCATGCATGTTTGTCATGCCTGCTACTTCTTAGAGTTGAGTCAGGTCTGATTCATCGGGAATGAATTGGAATGGTGTGTGAACATGTCCTACTGTGTGTGAGCTAAGTGTGTGAACACCATTTGGTAAAGGTAGCGGTGAGAGGCCATGTAGGAGTACATGGTGGGTTGTCTCATTGCAGCCGTCCTCAGGAACTGAGTTTTGTGTTTGTGATCCATGAAACAGTTACTACCACGCATTGGGCCCGAAACCAATGGACCCTCTCGACTTATTAACTGCCCTTGCCCTCTGTCCAGGAGTTGCAACTAATTTCTGGTGTTTGTAGGATATGTGTTGGAGGCCGTGCGTAGCGCTGACCCTAGGGGTGGGCTATGCTGCGGTAGATACACCATGGCACGGTGTACCGGGCGCCCGTTTGGTGTCTCGGGAAACCTGCACACATCGTTTGGGGCTGTGAACGAAACTCCGGCCGGATCTCCTCGCGGATGGAACTCGAATAGGCGATAAACCTGGACTAGAGACTTGTGTGGTTAGTCAGGTTGTGGCCGACACCCTCGCCAGGCTTCCGCTTGAAGGTTGCCGAGATACATGACGTGTATATGGCGGTAAGTGGGGAACGCGTGTGTGAAGAAGTACACCCTTGCAGGGTTAACATAATCTATTCGAATAGCCGTGTCCGCGGAAAAGGACTTCTGGGTTGCCTATAACAGTTCATAGACAAGTGAAAGTGGATACTCTAAAATGCGCAAGATAAGCGTGAGTGCAATGGATGGCGTTCTCGTAGGAAGACGGGATCAGATCCATAGTGGTGTATTGATTGGTGAATATGTGGACTCGTGTGTGCCACCTCAAAAGAGTTACTTGCAGTCGTAGTTCAGGATAGCCACCGAGTCAAAGCTGGCTTGCTGCAGTCAAACTCCACCACCACCCCTTTGTTGATAATGATGCATATGCAGCTAGTTCTGATGTAAGTCTTGTTGAGTACATTTGTACTCACGTTTTCTTATGTTATTTTTTGCAGAGAGACTTCAGTCTCGCTAGTAGTTCCGCGTGGACTTCAACGTTTAGCTTGTTACCTCAGCTACGATCTTGTGCCCTCGGCAGGATCTGGTAGATAGTCAGGCTTCTCAGCCTTTTTCATTTGTAGATGTATGTACTCAGACATGTTAAGCTTCCGCTTGTGCTTTGACTTGTATGCTCTGAGTGTTGGGTCATGAGACCCATGTTTGTAATATCTCGCTCTTGAGCCTAATGAATAAATACTTTGAGTCGTAGAGTTATGTTGTGATGCCATGTTGTATTTACACATATTGAGCATATTGTGTGTATGTTTGAAATGCTTGGTATGTGTGGGATCCGACAATCTAGTTGTTTATCCTTGGCAGCCTCTCTTATGGGGAAATGTAGTCTAGTTCTTCCTGAGCGATAGTAGTCCGCTCTGACCTGGTTCACCGGAGTCCTGCTAGCCCAAAGACTACCGCTCTGGACACTTGATCGGCCGACATGTGTTTCACTTTGTTCCTGTGTACGTCCTTCGGGAAATGTCACGCGGTGACATCCGGAGTCTGCCGCTTAGCCTGCTATAGCCGGGTTATCGAGTCTGTTAGCCCAAAGGTTACAGCCTGATTCACACGTTGATGACCGATTTGCTCGATGTGATTCATGTATGCCTGTCCCCATGGGTTAGTGCCACTTTGGGTTCACGACTAGCCATGTCGGCCCGGGTTCTCTGTCATATGGATGCTAGCGACACTATCATATACGTGAGCCAAAAGGCTTAACGGTCCCGGGCCATGGTAAGGCAACACCCGTGGGAATACCGTGCGTGAGGCCGCAAAGTGATAAGAGGTGTTTCCGGCTAGATCGATGTGACTTGGAATCGGGGTCCTGACAAAACCATGGTTATCTTTCCCTTCCATGTTTTCGAGCAACAAAGTCTCTTTTATCATATCTTTTATTTTTGGGTTGTGGGTTATCAAGATCAATAGCCGGTTCTATTTCCACATCATTATCTGGTTCTTTATCTTTATCTAGTTGAGTGTCTTCATGAACATCATCATTATCTTTTTCATTATCACTACAAGAATGTTCATTGCCAGATTGAGTTTCAGCATCAGAAATAGAAACATCATTATTAGCTCCACGAGGTTTTTCTATTTCAGGTTCACTAGAGGTATGCAAAGTCCTATCACTTTTATTTTTCCTCTTCTATTTAGAAGGACTAGGTGCATAAATGTTAATTCTTTCAGAGTCTTGTCCAGTTCTTTTAGGGTGACCCTCAGGATAGAGTGGTTCCTGAGTCATTTTACCTCCTCTAGTTGCTACTCTAACCGCAAAGTCACTTATATTATTGCTCATTTCATCAAGCAATTCTTTTTGAGATTTAGCAACTTGTTCCAACTGAGTATGAACCATAGAGGCATGCTTTCCTACACCTCTAACAACATTAGTGATTCTAAATAACAAGTTACTCAATCGAGCAATCATATCAGAATTGTATTTCAATTCTTTCATAGCATTTGTATTGAAGTGATCTTGTTTTCTAATATAGTTATCAAACTCATAAAGGCATTGACTAGGGTGTTTGTTGTAAGGGATGTCACTTTCATCAAATTTCATTAAATAGTTTACCTCTACCACCTTCGGTGGTGTATCAAGCCCATGTATTTCTTCAGTAGGAGGTAAATTGTTGACATCTTTAGATTTAATAAATTTTTCCTTCATACATTTCTTTGCCTCTTACATATCTTTAGGACTGAGATATAAGATACCCCTCTTCTTAATTTTCAATATGTTATTCAATAATTCCTCAGCTTGTTCAACAGTTCGTTCCCTGAAAATACAACTTGCACAACTATCTAGAAGTCCCTAGAAGCATCGGTTAGTCCATTATAGAAGATATCAAGTATTTCATTTTTCTTAAGAGGATGATCAGGCAAAGCATTCCACAATTGGAGAAGCCTCCCCCAAGCTTGTGGGAGACTCTGTTCTTCAATTTGCACAAAGATAAATATTTCCTGTAAGGCGGCTTGTTTCTTATGGGCAGGAAAATATTTTTCAGACAAGTAGTAAATCATATCCTGGGGACTACACACACAACCAGGAGAAAGAGTATTATACCAAGTCATAGTATCACCCTTCAATGAGAATAGCAATAACTTGAAAAATATAATAGTAGCAGATTTTCTCATGATGAGCAGATAGGGTGGCTATATCATTCAGCTTGGTAAGATGTGCCACAGTAGTTTCAATTTCATAACCATAGAAAGGATCAGATTCAACCAAAGTAATTAACTCTGGGTCGACAGAGAATTCATTATCATTATCATCAACGAAGATAGGTGAAGTAGCAAACTCAGGATCGTATTTCATTCAAGCATTCAAAGATTTTTCTTTCAGTTTGCATAGTAATTTCTTAAGATCATTGCTATCATTGCAAGAAAGAAAGTCTCTAGTTGTCTCCTCATCCAAAACATAATCCTCAGTTATCTTAGGCAATTCATATCTAGGAGATCTAGGCCTAATAGGTGTTTCTAGATTTTTAGTTTCAAGTATTTCATCAGTTTCAGCATTCTCAATATCCTTAGCTCTAGCAAGTTGTTCATCAAGAAATTCACCTACTGGCACATTATCATCAAGGAAGGTACTAGCAGCATCATAAGCATTATCCATAGGAGAAGTAGCATCATCAATAACTTGCGACATATAAGAATTAATAGCATGTGGTGGCGTTGCAAGTTTACTCAAAATAGAAGGCGAATCAAGTGCGGAGCTAGATGGCAATTCCTTACCTCCCCTCGTCTTAGAGGGAAATATCTTAGTCTTGGTATCCTTCAGATTCTTTAGAGTGATAAATGGATAATAATCCCAAGTGAATCAACAAATATAGCTATGCTCCCCGGCAACGGCACCAGAAAAAGGTCTTGATAACCCACAAGTATAGGGGATAGCAACCGTTTTTGAGGGTAGAGTATTCAACCCAAATTTATAGATTCGACACAAAGGGAGCCAAAGAATATTTGCATGTAGTAGCAACTGAGTTGTCAATTAAACCACGCCTGGAGATTAATTATCTGCAGCAAAGTGATCAATAGAAAAATAATATGATAGTTTTGATAATAGTGTAATAGAAATAGTAGCGGTAATAGTGATAGCAATGATTTTGTAGCAAGTGTAACAGTAGCAGCAGAAGAAGTGACTTAGCAAGAATAATATAAGAGAAAGTTGTAGGCATTGGAGGCATATTATCGGTGGATTCGTTGGATGATATTCATCATATAAAATTCATAACCTAGGGCGATACAAGACTAGCTCCAGTTCATAAATATAATGTAGGCATGTATTCTGTAAATAATCATATGTACTTATGGAAAGAAATTGCATGACATCTTTTGTCCTACCCTCCCGTGGTAGCGGGGTCCATAAGGAAACTGAGGGGTATTAAGGCCTCCTTTTAATAGAGAACCGGAACAAAGCAATAACACATAGTGAATGAATGAACTCCTCAAACTACGGTCGTCACCGAAAAGTATCGCGACTATTGTCACTCCGAGGTTTATGGATCATAACACGTAATAGGTGAATATAACTTGCAAGATCAGATCTAGAACATAGATATAATGGTCAAAACATAAACGATTCAGATCTGAAATCATGGCACCCAGGCCCAAAGTGACGAGCATTAAGCATGGCAAAGTCATATCAACATCAATCTCAGAACATAGTGGATACTAGGGAGCAAGCCATAACAACACTAACTCGATTACATGATGAAACTCATCATTCTCCTCACTAACCAGTGAGCCTACGAAGGAATTACTCACTCCCAGTGGGGAGTATCATGGAATTGGCAATGAAGGAGGGTTGGTGATGACGAAGATCGAAGATCCCCCTCTCCGGAGCCCAAAACGGACTCCAGATCTGGCCTCCCGATGAAGAACAGGAGGTGGTGGCAGCTCCATGTTGTGAAACAAGATAATTATTCCTCCCTAATTTTTTTCTAGAAAAAAGGTATTTATGGAGTTGGAATCAGGGTCTGCGGGGCCACCCGGTGGGCACAACCAACCTGGGCCCGCCTAGAGGGGTGTGCGCCCTAGTGGGTTGTGCTCACCTAGGCCCCCCTCCAGTGGTTCTTGGCTCCATGTATTTTTCTCTTATTCTGAAATATATCTCCAAAAAGTTTCATTCCAATCTTAGAACTTTTATTTCTACACAAAAATAACACCATGATAGTTCTGCTAAAAACAACGTCAGTCCAGGTTAGTTTCATTCGAATCATGCAAATTAGAGTCCAAAAAAGAGGAAAAACATTAGGAAAAATAGATACGATGGAGACATATCAGGGACCGAGTCATTCTAATCGGTATCACCCAGATAAAAACCTAGATCAGTCTAGTGCTTTCGGTGTGACTGAGTTGGAATTGTTGGTTTGACCGAAACGTGCAAGAATGTTTTGGAAAGTATCCCTTGACGAATCGGTGGCTCCGAGTGCTCCTCAACCGGAGGGTCTGAAAAATACTTGTTCAATTTTTGTGATGTAGCATGAATAGAGTTTGAGACAAGAAGATCATAGATAGCTAGAGAAGATTCTTAGGCATTCTTGTCCATCCATTTGGCCAATAGAAAACAAGACGGTCAAAACAAAAAATGGATGTCCTCGAATGGAGAAATTATGCAACCAACATGGTCACACAATAAGATAGCAAATGAAACATGTGTCAAATCATACACAAACAATTCTAGCATCTATCAAGCAATTCGCGATGACTAGGTCATCAGTATATGAGTATATTGACTGAGGAGTCAAATGAGAACATTTGATGTTAGGTCATACTCGTCATTTAAGCACAAGTGGGGTTACCACTTTTACATAAATCATTGTTGTATTCAGACCATTAAAGTTGCTTTAGCTCAATTCTTAGAGCAAATTTCCCACTAGATGTGACATCCCCCCTAAGAGGGATGGACTAACGTTGGGTTTTGTCGATGATGACTTCTTGTAGATAGTGAAGATATGGATGCTCTATGTTGATGTAGATCATTTGGAGCAATCCATTGGAGTGTTGCACTTTCGATACCTACACGGGTTAGTCCCACAAGGAACATACAAGGATACCCATAGACATAGAGTGAATTGCACATATGATGATGTCCATGAAAACATTAGGTTACCTTGTCCCTTGTCTTACCAACAAGAGGGTTTGTGGCTCCATGAACTAGTGCAAGATATGAAAGTTGATTGCACAAGCCCTTGCCAAAATGAATATGAGTGACGTATGTTGGCAGAGTCACCCTCAAGAACACTTTAGTTCTTCTTCTTTGGGATCCACATCAACTTTATGGGAATCCTTGGAGTTGTAGTTGAACTTGATGATGTAGAGCTTGACGTACCCTTGGGAACCCCCTTGACCATTGCCTTAGGAGCTTCTTAAAATGAGTCAATGTCTTCTTGAAACTTGTCCTTTCCTTTTAACATGTGGTCTTGTGGTGGAAGATCATCTTGAGCTTGTGTTCCCTTGAAAGAAGTAGGGTCATAGTTCTCTTGTTGAGGAACAAACTTCGTCTTGGGGTATTAATCTTCTTCCCACTCAACTCCATTGGCATTGAACTTTCATTCAAAACCAACACCTTGTTTCTTCCGATGCCTTCCTTGCTTGCGTACAATTTCCTCAAATTGCTTACTTCCGGCAAGGTTCTTGTAAACACATTTCTCTATAATTCCGTTCAATAAGCTATTTTCTTGCTCAAGTGTAACTTGGATAAGGGAATCATTAGTGGAATCAAGAGAAATACCAGTAGCAACAATATTGGATTTAACATGGTCTTTGTTACTACTAGAGGAAAAATCTTTCTTGCTCTTGTTGCTAGATTCTACTTGTGGCATATAAGTACACAAGAGGAGACGTTTGGCAAGATAAGAAGAACTCTTCTTTCGAAGATCATCATTGATAGGTTTTAGAAACTCATGCTCTTGCTCTAAATTTAGCTTCTCAAAGCGTAGCTTCTCATGAGTCCTTAAGATCTCTCTATGATCCTCTAGAGTTGTTTCATGAGCTAACTTAAGACTTGTTAGTTCTTTAGTTAGACGCTCACACTGGTACAGTGAGGTGCTATACAAACGTTTTTTAACCCCTTTTCGCGATGGCATTTGGAACCGTTGCCAAGTGAGTGACTGTGATAGGGGGGTCCTTCCCACATGACCCAGAAACCGTTGGCTATAGGGAGCCTTGATGCATATACAGTACTCCTACTCGTTTCTACTCGCATTGCCATCGCAGTCAGTATTTTGTGGTGCTACGTTTACGATGCGTGGCCCACCACAAATGGTTCACGATTATAGAACGGGTATGATAAGCAGACAGTCACACAGATTCGCTTTTCCCAAACCGTATGCGATAACTAATTAAAAAGATTAGCTAATCGTCGTACGAGTGTCGGGCAGGATTACAAAACGTCAGACCATCGTAACATCGTCGTACATGACAACTATTTTACACGCTATTATGTGTTGCAATGTTTACAATGCATACCATATTAGAAACAGTTCATGCTTGCGAATCGTGTACGATAAGGCAACTATCACAAATGTTTAGTTTGCCCGCACCATTTGTGATATTATCTAACATCGCACACGCTTTGCAAACAGCAACTGTGTGCATGCTTGCACACATTTCCTTTCTGTGAACCATGTTGGATTATGGTGTATATCGTAAAAGTTTATGTTTTAGCAATTGTGTGTGCCGTAGAGCATGATTTCACCGTAATTTAGTTGCTGCTATTTCAAATTGTACCGGTTTTGAATTTGAATATATGTTATAGCTTCATTCATATCCATCAGGTTCAAACAACCAATGCATTATTCGATTCATAGGTACATATGTTCAAGAATTACGTAAGAACCAAATAAAGAATGATGAACCATAGTTGTATACCTGTACTATAAAAGACGGTAAAGAAAGAGGCGAAATACATTCTGGTTGCTGAACAAGGTGGAGCGGAATGCCCATATTGTGCCCTCCTCCATGCAGAGGGGCACACAAAACTCTAGTCCAACCCCTTGTGATGGCCGACCGCCCATCCTTCACGGTCTTCATGAAAACATCTAGATAATCATCGTGTTCTGGTACAAATACTTTAACCTTTGCATGCCCACCAATCACGTAGTTTGAGAGGTAATCCTGAGTAAACTGCAAAGGAAAAAGATTTAGACATTGTCATCTAACACAACTTATTATGGGCAGTAAAAAGAAGGCTAGAGAGTTCTTACTTACCATCCTGCAGTTCGCTGTTGTCTTGGATAAAGTGTAAAAAAGTAGTTTAATTGCCATCTTTTGACCCATTTTACTAACAATCTTTATCGGCTTCCTCACTCGATGCTGGTTCATCGATATCTCACTGCCCCATACGCAGAAAGGGTCGAAACACGAATCTTCACAGTGACATACGTACCTAAAAGCACCAAGTTAATATTAGAAGCTAAACAACAATTACACAATGATGTAGTACAACACTTTTATAATATCTTATAACATCCAATATACTCACATATTAGATGAATTAACATCATATATTATGGGTCGGAAGGAGTTTATTGCATTTTTACAAATTATCGACTAATTAACTGTTGTTGTATCCATTGGTTACAGTTATTTTGAGCTAGTTCGGGCTCAAATAGCCCTAAAGTATATCCAAAACTGAGGCCTAGTTTGAGCTAGTTGCTTCTAACCCACCCAAAAAAACTATCGCACCCAAGATGTGCTAATTGGAGCTAGTTCTCCTAGTGCATTTATTGTCAATCTAACCGTGTCATCCAAACACCTCTTTGGATGGAGTTAGTTCAGGGTTAGTCATGAGCTAGAAACTAAGTCTAACCTCTACCTAAGTTGAGTATCCAAACAAGGTTGTGTTGGTGTTGTTGTTGTTGTTGCTGCTGCTCTTCTACGTATATCTAGACATCATCAGAACATTAAGGTAACACTATTCCTTGTTGTTATGTATACTACAAAAAAGTACACTTCTGTGACGATACGTGTTTGTCATAGTAGATCATGTTTCTGTCATGCATGTACATCCATGATGATTTTATGACAGAATCAAGATAGTCATACCTGTGATCTCGTAGAAGTGTTCCATGACATTACCAAAATTATCATCACAGAAGCGTCCACTTCTGTGACGATAAATCGCGCGTCATAGAAGTGCTTTCGTCAAGAGTAACCGACACGTGGAATCCACCATAACAGGTTGCCGTTAAGCTATTGGGTACCGGTTTGGATCTGTTAACCCATTAATAGCCTGGACCAAAGGGGATTTTCCACATGTAAAATTCTCATTCGCCAGCAGATCCACGTGTCGGCCCAGCATTCGGACAGTTGTGATTCAGCGAATGGACGGGACGCGCCTATGATACGTTGACACGTGTCTTGTCCCAATAGTGGCCCATTTATGTTAAAAGGCCGGGCTTGTCAAAATAAGAAGGCCGGCCATTAGCGTCCTACTTGATACATGCCCATTCACAAGCATAGCCCATACAAGTTACACAGAATCGGCCCATCAATGGCCCATTCTCGATTTGACAATTTCGAGCCCATCGTCAGTTTCAGCCCATTAACGGCCCGAGCTTATTTTGGCCTGTTAGCAGCCCATCGTCAGTTCCAACCCGTCAACGGCCTGGAACGTCTCGGCCCATTCTGCAGTTGGGCCAATTCTAGCCCATGGTGAATTTAGGCGTGTCCTCGGCCCATTTGGTAAATGGGCCAATTCCTAGCCCATTTTGTCTTTCGGCTTGTTAAAGGCCCACACAACAGTTGGGCCTTTGACTTTGGGTCCATTATGGGCCCACGTTCCGCAGGGCAAAAATTCAGCCCGACGCGACTTTTTGCCTGTTAAAAGCCTAGTTTGCAAATTGGGCCTCCTCTAGCCTATAACACTTTCGGCCTCTTACTGGCCCGTAAAGTAAAAGGCCGAGACAAAATTGACATTTATTACGGTCTGCTAGAGGCCCGCGGGCCATTTCCATTTATACGGCCCTATCGAGGTTTCGGCCTGTTAACGACCTGCTAAGAGTTGTTGCTACGGTGGGCCACATCATTTGGGATCCACTAAATATTATTTTGACCAGCCCAATTAAGGCCCAATTTGACTACACATGTTTGTTCGTTATGGCATCCAAGAATGTTTGGGCGTATTGGCCCCCATTTCAACGATATAGCATATTCAAAGAATTAACCTACTCTATACTATCGCCTCTAAAAAATATACACTATACAATAAAAAGACTAAGGCATAGAAACGTAGAATAATCCTACACTATACAATAAAGAAATTATAGCCGACTATACCCACTGGGCATTATAGTTCGGCACCAGTGATAATAAAGCATACACAAACAGCAAATTACATACACTGGGCAAATAAATCTTATACATCATGGGCACGCATCAACAGAACTTACCATTTGAACTATAATCTCTTCAGAAAATAGGATTGGCCGGATTCAGATAGCACAAATTTCAGTCTGCCAAATCTCCAATTCCTTCATTGTTACCTCAGTGTCTCGTTTCATTTTTTTTGGCTCCTGCATCTAATACCTGCAAGTCCAGTCTCAACTTGTTGATTGCATGTTGAGAATCATGTACACGTTGTCTTGCCACCTCTAGTTGATGCTCGACAACATTAGCACATTCCAATTCCAATCCATAATCATTTGGTAACGGCCATGCCGCACTGCTCGTAGATCTTTGTGTTGATGTCACTTCATCCTGAAATGTTTCTTTAAGTACACATGATTAGGGAAAAAATAATTACAACAGTGAAGCAAGCATGACAAACTATTTTGCACATGGAAAAACAGGACTAACAATAATGTTACACGTCATGAAGCATAAGCAGGTGATATTTTAAAAAAAAAATGGTAGTTTGTGCAGCTCGCATACAGAAATCTCTCTTAGCTCACTAGAGGACCATTGATGTTGGGGCCAAATCCAAAACACAGACAGGTTACAAATTTAGATAGCACGTTGCGTATAAGTAAGCAAGCAGTTGGCCATTCTGTAGCTCAATTAAAGTCTTAGGGAGCATAATGAACAACAGAAGGATTCATACAAACCTACTACAGCAAGCAAAACTATGCAATCATTAGCCTAGTACAAACAAGATTGTGAGCCTCATGCAGTAATAGTTGCTTAATAGACTTTAAAGCTTCACGAACACTTCGCCAGAGTAATTAAATGGTAAGGCCTTTAATTATGTCAACTAATAGTTATACAAGTACCCAACATCATGCATCATTGTTTGGGCATCTCATTAATTGAGGACAAATAAAGCAATTGAAAAGAGCAATTTAACTGTTGAGTCGGCAGCATGCATACATGCACATCTCAATAACATCCATGGCCTAGCTACATTTACTATATAAAGGAACCAGTAATGTAATATTGTTTGCCCCCTACGAAGTATATTGACTAGTATGTAATCAATATCCAAGTAATGATAGGGAGGCTAATGATGTGAATATGCGTTTGGTTATATGACATTTATGACATCAACAACTCTACCATGGCAGGAAGCAGTTTCACACTGTTCACTACTATAAGATGTTTTAGATATTTAAAAGTAGACTACATCCGTAAGAGAGAATAGACATGATAAAATCTGTTTACATATATCTGATTTACAAAAAAGTTGGAACATCATATAATAGTGAGTGGAGGGGGTTTTAATCAATGGCCTAATGACTGGGTTAGAGGTGAAGAACCCTACGCAAGCACAATGTCAGACAAATAGGATGTCACAGTAATTGTAATGTCTGATGACTTACCTTAAGCTGGTTCAACAAGCTCGGCCATTGCTCCTCCTTCTCTTTCAAGGCTCCCTCCTAACATCTTGTACGTGGAAATCCTCAATCTTATCTTCATTGCATCCCTCTGCAAGGTGACACAAACTAGTTACTGTTCTCCTTGGAAGATAAATATGCTTACTTTCCAGTCTGTGAACAACACAAAAGGATGAGATTATAAAAAAACAACACCACATAATGAAACATGCCACATCTCTTACACACAATGAAATGAGCATTTACTATGTGTGCACTATGTAAAAACTAGGCATACCTTAGAACTGGATCTCCAGGTACTCTTGAAGAGCCTAATTTAGTGTACAACCAAACCTTTATGTCACTTATGAGTTAGACAAGCCCCCACTATGGCAGCCCTTAGTGTTTAAATCGTTCACAAGCTCTGTTAGAGTGTTAGGTCAAGAACAGCAAGTAATCAAAGAAAACAGTCCTAGTATGGCTGGCTGATACAAACAAGCAATTGAACAGATGTGTGAGCAAATCATACATATCAAGAAAAGAAGCAAAGAAGGAGGCTTAAAGACCATCACTTGACTGACAAGATTTAAGGGGCATTTAAACATCATGTGCAACGTATGAACTAACATAAACATTGCATATTTCAGATTCTATAATTAAATGCACATGTATTAGGTTATGCCATGTATGATGATGCCTAAATGTACACTATAGCAGGTAGGAGTTATTCATCATTGCACGCCCAATTGAATTGCAGGTTAAGGGCCAGTTCTATTCTACCTTTTCAGAGCTTATTTTGAAAATAAGCCATAAAAGATGTAAAGAAGTAATTTTTGAGTTATGGGCTTGGGCTTAACTTTTTTTGCTTTGGAGGGGGGTGTTTCAGGTAGAAGCTCACTAAAAGTTGAAGGGTAGGGGAATAATGAAATGACTGTTGTCTGCCTATATTACACTCAAAATGCCACTGCTCACGCCCGCGTCACACCTGACCCTCAAGTAAAAACAAACACGCAAGCATTCATTGCACTGCCCACTTGCATCTTCTTTCCTCTTTCCCTCTACCTCAATCCCCTATCTGCAGCGCTAGGGTTCCTCCAGTGAGCTGTCACCACTGGTCTCATCTGGCCTGGTCCTCGATGATGCTTTGTCCAGCTAGGCCACATGGCCGGCGGGTAGGGCCAAATCTCTCAGCTGCTCCTCTCTCTAGCGCCATCCCTCATTCTCATGGTCTCCAGTAGCTGCTCCGCTGTGGTCCGTCCAACGCACAACTACAGTTGATGCCACACTGCGGCAGAAGGCACCACGTTCCCTCTCCCCTATTGCCAGGCGGTGGCCTTGAGGTGCAGTTGAAGGATGAGCTCATCCAACAAGGTGAAGATATCCTCTGATTTTTTCCCAAATGTTCATTCTAATCCAATATACGATGAACTACTATGAGCTACTTCGGCTGCTGCTATATGACGCATTGCTATGAGATGCTCCTGCTGCTGCTATATGATGAATTGCTATGAGCTTCTGCTGCTATATGATGAATTTCTATGAGCTGTTGTTGCTGCTGCTATATGATGAGTTGCTATAAGCTGCTCATGCTGCTACCATATGATGAATTGCTATGAGCTGCTCCTCCTGCTGCTATATGATGAATTGCTATGAGCTGCTCCTGCGACTGCTATATGTTGAATTACTATGAGCTGCTGGTATATGATGAATTAACACTGCTGCTACTGCTGCAGTATGATGAGTTGTTATGAGCATCTGCTGCTATACGATGCTTTCAGGTGGTGCTCCTATATGATAATAACCAGCCACTTGGACCATCAAATTTCGATAAATAATTGTTCTTCATTTACATTTGGGTCATGTGTTCTTCGTTTAAATTAGGCAATGGAATCTCTATGGAAGACATTGATCAAAGTAGATTGTGCCAAGTAGATGGTATTTTTCTATTTGCATTTTCAACACATATTGATGGTCTGTTTTCTTATCATATTAATTACTTCACTGGGTTCAATTTGTGATGTTTGTAAGTCAAATTAATTTTCATATGGGCAGCAAAATGACAAAATATAATGCAATCTAGACTTTTCACTAATCATACCAAAGATAAGCTGAAAAGGCAGGCAATGAAAAGAACTGGTTGGCTTATTACCTGGAGCTTATATTCAAAGGTGCTTATTTTCTTAGGGTAAGTCATAATAACTGCCCATAAGAAACTTGGCCAATAGAATTGACATACAAATAACATGTCACGATGATTGGAATGCAGAGTGACCTACTATAGCACACTGTATATGCTCACCGCTGCCTATCCTTTTTTTTGCGATGTTCCATGAAATTGCCACATAAATCTTGTACTTCTTCATTGTGTAACCCTATCTACAAGTTGACACGGCATATCCCTTGCGCATATTTAAACCACCAATTAATGATTGTGTGCATAGCATAAAGTAGCCATGACTCTGTGTGCTGGACTAGCAGGCACTCTAAAGGATCCTAATGTAGTGCACTGGAATCTCTACATGCCACCTACGATTTTGTGTAATGTACTACCTTTGTTCCTAAATATATGTCTGTAGATTTTCCAGTATGGACCGCATACAGATGTATATAGATTCACTCATTTTGGTCTGTATGTAGCCTATAGTGGAATCTCTAGAAAGACTTATATTTAGGTGTGGACGGAGTATCATGTATGACATCTACATATCTAATTTAGCAGCCTGTAGTAGAAATCATTGTCTGCACAAAGGGATTACTGGTCGAAAATCCTAGCAAAGCATGCTGGCAGGCACACAAAAATACAAGAGAGAGAGAGAGAGAGAGAGAGAGAGAGAGAGATGCACTTACAAGGTCATAGCAATGCCTCAGTCCAGGATCTTGGTTGGCCAAGTTGTTAGATCCAGAAAAACATCGTCCTTGTAGTTTTTGCTAGCCGCATAAGATGTAACAGCGACCTGTTAGTATATTTGAAGTACATCGGGCAGGTGATTGTGGTCGTGGCGGGTACTTGGCATCTTGCCAGATGGTGGGAATCAGGTTAGAAACGTCAAGGGTGATGACGCTGCGCTGGCTATCGGGGTCCGGTAAGGATATCTAGAACCGTCAAGTAGGGTGTTTGTGGAGCAGCTCCGGTAGAGTGGACTATGGTGTGTGTGAAGTGGATCTACAGCAGTGGACAGGTCGTTAGAAGCTGCTCCGGTAGGTTGGACGAGGGTACGACGAAGCGGTTCTGAGGTCCTGGACTTGTGAGTTGACAAAGCGGCCCCGGCAGGGTTGAGAATTGTATAGGCGAAGCTACTCTGGTAGGGTTGACAATCGTGTCGGCGAAGCGACTCCTATAGGATTGAGGAAGGTGTCTGCGAAGAGGATCAGAGGCCGTCGATGGGGGCGTCGGTGGGCCGGCTCCGGGGGGTGTGGACGAAGCGTCTCCGGTGGGGAGTACGAAGGAGCCGCTGCAGATGCGCTGCGGTTGACGAGAGTACCTGCGAAGAAGATCCGGCGCCGTGGACATGGCTGGCATTGAATGGGCTGTGGTACCGTGGTGGATGAGCAGTGTACTTGTTTCTAGGGGAGGTGGGAGTGGTTGATGCGTCCGCAGAAGCAGATCCGACGAGGTGGACGCCTTGTTGGCGATGAATGGGCTCTGAATGCGCGGTGGATGAGCAGTATAGGGTTTCGAGAGGGGAGGGGTAGAAAGACCGATGAAGTACGGACGGCATGATGTAAGGTGCTCTGGTGCTGTGGTGTTAGTCGTTTTTGCGGTAGGGGGAGAGGAAATGGGGGTGTCGTGTGGTGGGGGAACCGAAAGTTACCAAAGCAGCACCGACCTATTATGTAAATGAGGGCCTTATTGTACTGTTGTTCTCCGTTCACTAAGGACAAAGGGGGAATTTCGCATGCTAAAGACTAGATGGGGGAAATTTTAGAAGGCGGCGGGAGATTTTGTCGCCCACGGGATCGTTCGTATCCAGTTTCAACTAATTTTGGACAGTGCTAGCGGGAAGGTCATGTGAGACCGTGTAGACGAGGCACACGTCAGCAGTTAATAACTGGTGTGAAGTCCACCCCAGAAAAAAGGACGATAACTTGGGATGATGCACCGATAACTTGGATGTTCACACGGGTGCGGCCAATCGTATAGGTGTAGAGGCGCGTTCACAAGAAAGGGATCAAACGCTCAGCCTATGTATTTCTCGTGTAAATAGATAATTTAGTTCCATTGGTCATTTACTTTAAACATAATGCATTGACGTGTTATTGTAGAGGCGCACAAAAAATGTATATTGTAGTCTCACAAAAGAAATGGATATTGTAGTCCGCTACTTAAAAGTGTTACCTCATATGATTATATAGCCTCCATTTCATAAATTGTGTACCCGTTGAATTCATATATTAATATTATATATATTACTTCACAATAGAACCTTAAACCATCCAAGACTAATGAATCTGAATGCAAGACTAACAATGGTGCACGTACATGATAACTACATTGGTAGTTTGAAGAAACATCACTGTAACTTTGGCATGCACAATTGAAAAGGAATATTTAGAAAAAATTGTGATATGTGAGTGTCCAATCTTCATAGCGTTGAATCGATATTATATCTTTGGACATGATACGAAGTAGATATTGATTTATGTTCATGCGGTGCACGTCCACGATCGCTAGATACTGATACGTGATGGAATTGTTCAATCTCTCTCACACGCAGACATATTTCATTTCTCCATGGGCATTGAAATCACACACGCGCACTTCATGTATTTATCTCCCTCCGTCAAGGTTAGAATTCGTCTTTCTACCCCGTCCTACAAGTCTCTCACACAGAAACACACACGCTCTCTCTATCGAACACGCCCACCCCTTTAATTCCGCCCACCCACCGCCACTAATGTCTCAAAGTATAATTATGTCTCTCACACATATGCCTAAGGTTAACTCGAGTCTCGGAACCATATGAATATATACAATGGGATTCCAGCAGAGCACCTTTTGTTTTGAGATCTCTCTCTCTCTCTCTCTCACACACATACACAAACACAGACACACACATGCGCGTGTGTAGACATTGTTTCTCTCTTCATTTTTTCCGGCTCTTGCATGCCCACCACTTGTTTATCTCTGTGATGCTTTAAGTATGGCTTGCACACATGCTATATACCTATATCCCTTAATATAGATATGTGTCACACAAAATCCTTCAACCTATATCTAAGTGTCACTGCCCCCCACCCACACCCACACACACACACTTCCCGACACCGAAGGAGTAGGGTGACACCTCGATCTTGATAGTAATCTATCTGCTAGCTTCTCTCTGAAACACACACACACACACACATACACACACACTCGCTAGTTGTGTCTCTGTGCCTACCGCGTGCACACTCTCGATACGTCTTTGTCTCCCTCCCCCCCCCCCACAACAATGACAGCAAAAGGGTGAAAACTCGATCTTGATCTTAATCTATCAATTGGTTTCTCTATCAAACACACACCCACACACACACACACGCTAGTTGTGTCTCTATGCCTCGCTCACACGCACTCGACACGTCTTTCTCTTTGTAGCCCCCTCGATATGTAAACTTCTCATGCACGCACAACTGTAGTGACAATGACCCTGAACCCAGTGTGCCTTGTTTTTACTGGCCTCATGTGATAGTTTTCACCCTGTTTTCTGTTAACTAACAAGGCAACCTTTTCTTTGTTACTACTAGTGAAACTGAAATCATTCAGGGCAGACATAAAATATATCATTTCAACCTTATAAATCGCAGTAACTATTTTGAAAGAAAGTAGCTAGATGCCCGTGCGTTGCACGGAACATCAAGATGCATTTGTATGAGTAGTTTATCTTGTGAGAGAAAAGGATGAATGAGGGAAGGCCTTATTTGCAAATGTGGAGAGGGGTGTGGGTATATTTTTGCAAAATTTCCATAGTTTCCTTCCTATCCGTTAGATATAAATCCGACGTCCTATATTGCAGGATGGAAGGCACACAATCATCACCAAATCTATTTTCTACTCCCTCTGTTCCCAAATATTTGTATTTTTAGAGATTTCACCAAGTGACTATAAACTGAGCAAAACGATTGAATCTACACTCTAAAATATGTCCATATACACATCTTTATGTGGTAGTTCATTTCAAATCTGAAAAAGACAAATATTTAGGAATGGAGGGAGTATAAGAGTAGACATAGAGATATATCTCCAGCATTTTCCTAGCGAAAATGTGCTTTGGACTGAATTAGCGTTGGATCCTCTGGCGATGACCTGAGTTTGAATTATGTCTTTAACTTTAGATTTTTATATTATATATTACTTAATATATACTTCTTTTCGCTCTTTGTCTTGATCGTGGAACCCACAGTACCTAGAATACAAGATTAAGAATCGATTTGTTTCTTTTTAACTTTTCTGAAAATTTGTAGCCACCACCTTGCGTCATGTGTACCTTTGTACATGCAATTAACTTTTTTATAGAGGGAGAATCATACACACAATTAACTCAAATGGCTTGGATGTGACTCTATTATTTCCAACATAAGAGCATGCCCAATGGTAGCCGGCAAATTTCCTCCCGCTTCCTTCCACGGAGGACAACATCCAACGCCAACGGCATACATTTTCACAACTCTAACCAACTAGAGGAAATTCATGCAAACACAGACTGGTTTCATATAAGCATGAAGGATTTCGTATAAAAAAGCCAGATCTTCATACAAAAATGATGGATTTCATTACATTTACATGAACTAAGCGGTGCTAATCCGAATCTTGTGGTATAATTAATACCTAATCTAAATGGCCGCCCGTGGATCCCTTTGTCTTCCTCATGTCCAGCAGACACTTGCGGGGTCGACGAAGGTCCTTGGAAGAGACGAAGCAGCAAAGAAACCACCTGAATAGGCAGTCGTCGCCTCGGCAGTGGCCTTCATGGGACCCAAGTGGCGGTAGCCTCCCGTGTTCTACTTCTCCTCGATGATGGTGCGGACACGGAGAAGCTGGCCACCGACTCGTCGCTCTCCACGCACCCGGCTTTTGTCTCTGCCTACATGGCACTGCCGCAGGCACGGGAGGCGCGCCCACAGACATGGGAGGCACGGCCACTGCAGACACTGGTGGCGTGGTAAGACGCGACAGCGACGATGCCCGTGCCGCCGTGCTCGCCGTCGTGCCGTCATGGAGCAACTCGCCACTCCTCATCGATCTGAGCTGGAGCGGCAAGTTACTGAACCACGCGCCGGCTTGCGGAGGCAACTGGCTCCATCGGGCCAAGCAAGGTTGGTGAAGCGCCGAGCAGGCTAGCTAGTATCCGGAGGGCTCGGCGGGCCACCCAGCCGGGTAGTATGCCAGAGAACGGCTCCTCAGAAGCCATCGGAAGAGTGGAGAAAATGGTGGAGGAGATGGGGGAGCAGCGGAAGGGTGCAATTCTTGCCCGCTGTCTGTCTGGCCTCCATTAAATAGAGGGTGGACGGTTGGAGCTTGGCCTGCATCTGGCCTCGTTTAAACTGAGGGCGAACAGGAGGAGATCGGACAGTGTTGCGTTTAATTCCTGCCCGCTCATGAACGGATATGTGGCCGGAGTAGGTTTCTCGGTTTGCATGCGGGTTAAACGGTGGCGTTTGATGGAGGTGAGGAGGCGTGTTCAGCCTAGCATGCAGCGGGCGGCATAGTACTATTTGATTTCACAGCTACTAGTAAACCAGGACAGTTCCCGATACGGCTTTAATGCAGACGAGGGAGAGTCTAGCGGTTCCTGAAATGTTGAACGACCAATGATGCATCCTCCTTCAATTAGCATCCTGAATCCATGAGGGAAGTTGTTGGTGTCAAAACCGGCGGATCTCGGGTAGGGGGTCCCGATCTGTGCGTCAAGGCTGATGGTAACAGGAAGCAAGGGACACAGATGTTTACCCACGTGCGGGCCCTCTCGCTGGAGGTAAAACCCTACTTCCTGCTTGATTAATATTGATGATATGGGTAGTACAAGAGTAGATCTACCATGAGATAGTAGAGGCTAAATCCTAAGAGCTAGCCTATGATGGTATGATCATAATTGTGATCGGCCTTCTAAGGACCAACCTCTCCGGTTTATATAGGCACCAGAGAGGGCTAGGGTTTACATGGAGTCGGTTACAAGGAAGGAAATATGATATCCGGATCGCCAAGCTTGCCTTCCACACCAAGGAAAGTCCCATCCGGACACGGGCCGAAGTCTTGAGTCTTGTATCTTCACGCTTCCATAGTCTGGACGTTGTACACAGTCCGGCTGTCCGGATACCCCCTAATCCAGGACTCCCTCAGTAGCCCCTGAACCAGGCTTCAATGATGATGAGTCTGGTGCACAGTCTTGTCTTCGGCATTGCAGGACGGGTTCCTTCTCCGAATACTTTAAAGTGGTCATCGAACACGTAGACCGTGTCCAGATCTGCAAGATGATCTTTGTATGGTATAGATCTGATTTCTTTGGCAATTTCGTCATACGCCCTCGCGCCGGGCTTGGTCCAACTTGAACCGGCGTTCCTGCCCCACAGCGACTCGTGTTGCGGCGGTTTTATTAGCATGTCCCGTCGAGGCGGAGATCGTGTTCCTCTTATTACTGAGGATTTTCCATCAATATGAGCACGCGTGACCCCACGGCGGTTTGTTGGTATAACCCGTGTGTTTTCTAGATAAGCCTCAAGCGGTCACACCGGGACTCTTAATATTCACCCTCTTTATAATGGGGTCGAGGCCTACGCCTCCTTTTTCACCTTCATCGCGCCTTCTCGCACCTCGAGTTCTAACACCCAAAACCTAAGCTCCACCCCTCCGAAATCCTCCAATATGTCAGGATCTGACCCTCAAGGCCGGTGGGTGGCCTCCTCGATTGAAGAGAAGGACATTGCAAAGCTTAGGGAGGTCGGATACTTGACCCATGAGATATCGGCCTGAGCTCCTGCTCCAGGGCAGGTCATCCCTACGCCGGAGACCAACGAGTGTGTCGATTTCGTCCCACACTTACTCCGTGGTCTGGGTTTCGCCCTCGATCCCTTCGTGAGGGGGCTCATGTTCTATTATGGGCTGGATTTTCACGATCTAGCTCCCAACGCTATCCTCCATATCTCGTCGTTTATTATCGTGTGCGAGGGTTTTCTCCATGTCACCCCACACTTCGGCTTATGGCTCAAGACTTTCATGTGACGCCGAAGATGATCGAGGGGCGACATGTGGAGTGCGGAGGTGCCGTAATAAGCCGGAACAGCGATGCCCCGTGGCCAGAGGGTTCTTTCCCAGAAGTATCCGATGTATGGCCGTGGAGGTGGTTCTATGTCACGGCTCCCAGAGGCACAAAGTGGGCGGCTGCCCCTGAGTTTCGCTCGGGCCCTCCGTCACAGTTGGCATCTTAGACAGACGTAGGACGGAATTGGGGACCCGCTGGTGATTTACCAGTACTGCAGAATCGCATCCGGGAGCTTCTTGCAAGGGACATTAATCTTGTTAGCATAACGCAAGTGATGTTGATCCGACGGATGTTGTCGTGCCAACGCCGGCCTCTCTGGATGTGGGAGTTCAATCCGGAGGGTCCCCGGACCGTCAAGCACTTCTTTGTCCTGGAGCTCGAAGAGATGTGCAAATTATTCTTCGGACGGAAAGTAAAGTGTCCGGACACCACCGAGGATGCGGGCCTAAGCTAGAACCGCCTAGATACCCAAGTAAGTAGCTTTGATGTCGGACACCCTGTTCTGTATTTGTCACGATTGTTTGTTCTGAAAATCATCCGTGGCCAGGAATGGCTCAGCAAGGCGGAGAGAATCAGATGTCCGGCACCACTTCCCGGAGGCTCGCCTGCCCCCACTATGGCCAAGATGCTTGACCGAGTACTCAGTAGGATGCCCTCAGGGAAAGACAAGGGGAAGGATGAAGAATCCGAACCCCACATGCTACGCATCCGAACCGGGGGAACCGTTACCTCCCCTAAGGAGGATAGTCGGGAAGGGGAGGGCCGCCTCCGAAGACTCGGAGACGGAGATACCCAAACCTGGGAAAAAGATAACGCCAGGGGGCTTTGCCCCAATGGGCACCCTCACCGCACCGTGCCCACCAACGGGCCAGCCCTCCACTGAGCTGTAAGTTAATTTTTAATTCGAAGGTACTACGTTCCTCCTAGATCAATAACCAGGATTCGTCTTTCATATTCCGGCTAGCTGCCCTTCTCAACAGAGTTCGTCTTCGGGGGATCTTCCTCCAGAGATGATGGAGAGCGAGACCCCGCCCACCTCTCCGACTCACGAAGCGGGCGACACTGAGGTGTCTTCACGGAGGAGTCCGGATATGCCGAAGCCAGAAGCCAATGTGTCAACCCCCCCTGAGCCCGGACTATTTGGCTCTTTCGAGGGGCGATGGGAAGGGTCCCGCACAGTTTGATGTCCGGCTGGGCGTCTTGTGAGCCCTCTTTGGGCGAGCTATGCTTTGAGGAGCACCGCTCATTAATGAGCGGGGTGCTCGGGAAGATTTCCTCCGCTTCTAAGCGGTTTGAATGAAGTGTTTACAAGTCTGCCTTTCGAGAGGATTTGAGGTATGAAGTGAAGAATACCTTTGTTTTTGGCTGTGAGGCACGCGTTATGTGTGCTCCATATAGATAGTAGCCCACGAGACCTTTGGTTGCCCGCCCTAGGGGGCAAACGGGGGATCATAAATCAATGATTGTGCTATAAATATGTGTAGGTACCTGTGAGTCCGGCCGCCGACTAGTCCGTGGAAGTTTCCGAACTGACAAGGCAGATTCGATCGATTGATGCCGATATCACGCTGGTGAACGAGCGGATGGACAAGTCACAAGGTACGTGCTCTGCCTTCCTTTGTATAGGAAAATATGGAGGCGGCATGATATTAATGTAATATGTTTGGACTGCAGATGGTGCTGCTGCCATGGAGGCCCTGAGGGCAGAACTTGTCCAAGCCAAGGAACAAGCTCGGGTTAGCAATACGGCTGCCCTAAAGGCGACCGAGGAACTAAGAGCCGAATAGGCTGCTCGTCGCCGAAGCGAGGAAAGGATGGATGAAATGGCTATTGAGTTAAAAAATGTTGCTGACCGGTATGAGCTCCTTAAAAATGAGCATAAGGATAGCTTGGCCGAGCTGGACAAGGCACGCAATGCCACCAAGGAAATACGGACCAAGCTCAGGGGTGCGCGGGAGGAGCTTCAACAGGCCGGTAAAATCGTGGCTGGAGGTTCCTACTTGCTGCGGACGAAGTTTTTCGATCCGACGTACGCTCCCCTGGATGGGCGCTAGAGTCCCGCGGACGCGTATGCAGATTTGGCGAAGAGTACGGCTAACGCTGTCAGGTTCTTCGAAGGTCAGGGTGATAAGGAGGTGGAGAAGCTTTTCTGGTCGCAATTCAATGCTCCCACTCGCCCGCTGTCGTTAAATGACAAGATGGCTGCTGTAGCGGAGCTTCACAGGCTGTCCGGTCTTGCAATGCGATGCGTAATAGACCATCTTTGGCGGAAGGGCCTAAGATGGGCGATTACTGGCTTGGTGCAGAAGTTCCTTGGGGCCGTGCCTGGATCGGCGCCATGAGGAGGTCGGCGTGCATAGAGGGTGCACGGATGGCTATTGCCAGCGTTAAAGCCTATTGGACGGATATGGAGACCAATATTATAGCGACCCAAGATCCGTGGGGGCGATATCCGGCCGAGAGCACTACTTGGCGCAGGTCACGAAGGTGCCCGCCTAATAGAGGCGCAGTGCTCGAAGAATGTCTTATTCGAGTCATGAGTCGAATCATTGTAAAAAACAATGTTAGTTTGGTTATAAGGCTATATTTATACTTTTTGCCCGAAAGTATTATTGTCTCCCCTGTGTGGCCATTTACATATATATATATATATATATATATATATATATATATATATATATATATATATATATATGAATGTTTAATCCGAAAGATAGCAGTCGTTGGCTTCATCCCCCACGCAGGCAATGCGGGAGTGTTCGAAAAAATTTGCTTAATCACACTTGATCAAACGTCTTGGTCCATGAAGGAGGTGATCGCACGTCGAACTAGGCAACCGGACTATATAGTTGTAACACTTTCGCTTAGCCATGGGATTCTAATGTTGGGGCTACTATGTAGCCTGGTACCTCAGCGTGCATCCGAATACGGGTGCGTGTGTACATGACCGAAGCGGTCCTTTTTAATCTTGGAGGGATCCTAAAGATTCGATGAGTCTTGAGTGGTTGAACTGTCTCTCGCTATATAATGACGGTCGGTTTTCAGCTTTCTCTCTTGAGGTGCTTTCGTCCGTAATAACCAGGGCACAATCGCGATAGTTCTCCTTTAGCCACCTTAGCCGATAATGCTTGGGCGTAAAGGCGGCAAACCGAGGAGCCGGGCAAACCCAACATTTGACCAAAGACATGATTCGGAGCTGCTGCATATAAGGCCAAACTCGTGACGCCGAACACTCCCGAAGGTATTCGGACTTTATAATAGTCGATGGGCTCAAGAATGCCCATTCGTTATAAACGTTGTTTTTTCAGGTACGTGTGTTAATCTGTCGTGGCTAGATGCCACAAATGGCAGTATCCTCTGTGGGTATGGAACCCATGGGATAGTTAAACAACAAGAGGCAATAAAAAAGGTTTGCACAGGGGCTTAATCTAAAAAAAACCTGTTGAGCGGGGCCCTGCTGCATGTCTGCGCCTTTGTCTCCGTTATGCCGTATCCTGGAAGGGTATCGCGCGAACGTTGTCTGTGGAAGAAAGTGAAACTCGTAGAAGAGTACAACGTAAGTATGCGGTGGATAATAAAAGGTGTAAGATGTTGGCCTGCCCATAAGGTTGACCCAACTCTGGTACTGTGTTAAGTATTTATAGCCCCTGGTGTCCACTATGGGATTACATATACAGTGCCTCGGTTCAATTTTATCTGGGCAACCGGACTCGTCTAGCCGAGTCTGTGTTCTTTTAATGACGATCATGTTTTTACGATGTTGGAGGCCGCTTATAGTTGGTCGCGAGGGCCGTCGTGTGTTCATCTGCGGCGTGTGAGCGCTCTGTTAGTCCTCTAGCGGTGATGGCGCCACGTGGACGGGCATCTTAAGTGTAAGGTAGCCATAGTGCGGCAATGCGTTGAAGCGGGCGAAGGCCGTTCTTCAAGTATTGTGTGATAGTCGCTTTGGAAGGCGGCGATGATGAAGAGTAGTTCTTCATACGAGTTGCACGGAGAGCCGAATGTTACCTCCAGTGCGACGGAGCCTCTGTTGTGGGCTTCAACGCCTGGTATCACCCCTTCAAAGGTGGTGTTGCTTTGGTTAATTCTGGATGGGTCTATCCCCATCTTGCGGACAATGTCATCATATATTAAATTCAGACTGCCGCCGCCGTCCATAAGGACGCGGGTGAGACGGTATCCGTCGATTTTCGGGTCAAGCACCAAGGCCTTTGATCCTCCGCGCCGAATACTAGTTCGATCATCCAAGTTATCGAAAGTGATCGGATAAGGCATCCAGTGGTTAGGCGTGAGTATGATGGGCCCTATATCGAGCGTGTCTGTATGCGTGCATTTGTGCCCCCTCATGGATGTGTGAGTCGCGTGGATCATGTTCACTGTTTTAACCTCTGGCGGGAATTTTTACGTCGCCGGTGTTAATTTGGCGAGGTTCATCTTCGTCTTCACTTGGTGTTTACCTTTCCTTGTGTTCGGCATTTAATTTGCCGGCCTGCTTGAAGACCCGGCACTCTCTGGGCGTGTGGTTTGCAGGTTTGCCAGGGGTGCCATGAATTTGGCATAGTCTATCTAGGACTCTATTCAGACCGGATGGTCCCTCTTTGCTTCCTTTAGATGGCATGTTTTGCTGATTAGGCCGAGAGCCCCTGAATCCGGCATTAACCATCGTGTTATCTGGGCTCTCTTCCTTGTTTTGGCGTTTGTGTTTATGATGCCGTGGTTTCCCATTGCCATCCCTTATTTCGGATGTACTGGGGTCGCTGGTGCCTTTACGGGCTAGCCAGCTGTCTTCTCCCGCGCAAAAGCGGGTCATAAGGCTAGTTAGGGCTTCCATTGTCATTGGCTTTTCTTGGCCGAGGTGTCTAGCGAGCCACTCGTCATGGATGCTGTGTTTGAATGTCGCTAAGGCTTCGGCATCCGGACAGTCAACAATTTAATTCTTCTTAGTGAGGAATCTGTTCCAAAACTTGCGGGCGGATTCTCCGGGCTGTTGGACTATTTGACTTAAGTCGTCAGCATCCGGAGGCCGGACATTGGTCCCTTGAAAGTTGGCCAAAAAGCGTCCTCGAGTTCCTCCCAGCTCCCAATTGAATTTTCGGGGAGGCCTTTTAACCAGTGCCGAGCTGGTCCCTTCAGCTTGAGGGGGAGGTATTTGATGGCGCGAAGGTCATCCCCACGAGACATATGTATGTGCAGGATAAAGTCCTCGATCCAGACCCCTGGGTCTGTCGTTCCGTCGTATGCCTCTATGTTCATAGGTTTATAGCCCTGTGGGAATTCGTGGTCCAATACTTCATCTGTAAAGCACAGGGGGTGAGTAGCCCCTCTGTATCTGGACGTGCTGTGGCGTGTCGTCGGCTGTTGTTGTGTCCGGTCTTTATTCCGGACTAGTATTCGATTGGCGTAATCGTTTTGGCGACCATAGTCCTTCGCCGAGTGCGTCCTTTGGATCCATATATGGACCTGTACGCCCGACTTTCTTATTCAGGTGTTCATGTGGATCGGTAGCCGCTTTGTTGCGGTTGTGAAGTGGTACAACCGTCGTCGAATTCAGCGGTAGCTTGCGTTTTGGATAGCTCTTTGTATGGCGATCATCGCCGTATCTTTCTTCAGTGTCTAGCACTTTATTCCATCTACGGTTGAGCGTTTCCTATGCGGCCTTGAGCCGTTGCTTCTGCTTCTTTAGACTTCTTGCGGTGGCCATAAGCTTTCTGTGGAGGTCATCTCGTTCCACGTGTTTTTCCGGGATTGCATCATTATCCGGACTATTTTCTTGTGCTGGTTCATTTTGATGACCTTGTCCGTCGGGATCATTGTCCCCGGGCGTCTGCTCCGAACTATGTTCAGGATGACCTGGTTCGTCCTGCTCCATCGCTGGGTCCGTATGGTCGTTGTTGCCTTCGGAGTTGATTGTAGCATTGATCCCTCTGGCGCTCTTGTCACTATTTTTACTGTTGCTGGACTTAGAACGGCGTCTGCGCCGTCGCTTTGGCTTTTGTCCGGGGGTTTTATCGTCCGGATTGTCGCCTTTGTCCTCTTTGGGCGTGTCCACCATGTATACGTCGTGTGATGAGGGGGAAGTCCAGCGCCCCGTAGATTCCGCATCTTCTCCTACATCGTCATCCATACAGTCGATGTCTTCGGAGTCGAAGTCAGGCGCGTCTGTTAAATCATCGACCGTGGCTATGAAGTGGGTGGTGGGTGGGCAACGAATTTCTTCATCGCCTGCTTCCCACTCGAACCGGACATAGTTTGGCCCAGAAATTTCTATCAAAGAGAGAGTTTTCAACGAGTTCAGCATGTCGCGAAGGCGAAGTGCGAAAAAATGTCATGCGGTGAACTCCATTCACGAGCCCGACACAGCTCGATCGGCTCGGGAGTGCGCGGACCGGAATCAACATCCGGATACGAATCCGGGGGTCCGGAGTCATAGGCCACCCTAGAGGTAGGGCCCGTGTTTGGCTCCAACTCCGATGAGTGCATGACCTGTGGGATGGGGTCCAGCCCTCCGTCCTTAGGCAACGCAGCCTGCTCGGGATTTAGGTCCGAGGCTAATGCGGGGGTGATACCCCGAGCTTTGTCCGACAGCAGGTCTAATCCATGCTCGTCGTGACTGTCCAGTATCGTGTTATTAGCGATGGATGAAGGAGCCATCAAGCCTAGCAGCGATGACACAGAGGAACTCTCAATGAAAGCACCAATGTCGGTGTCAAAACCGGCGGATCTCGGGTAGGGGGTCCCGATCTGTGCGTCAAGGCTGATGGTAACAGGAAGCAAGGGACACAGATGTTTACCCAGGTTCGGGCCCTCTCGATGGAGGTAAAACCCTACTTCCTGCTTGATTAATATTGATGATATGGGTAGTACATGAGTAGACCTACCACGAGATCGTAGAGGCTAAACCCTAAGAGCTAGCCTATGATTGTATGATCGTAATTGTGATCGGCCTTCTAAGGACCAACCTCTCCGGTTTATATAGGCACCGGAGAGGGCTAGGGTTTACATGGAGTCGGTTACAAGGAAGGAAATATGATATCCAAATCGCCAAGCTTGCCTTCCACGCCAAGGAAAGTCCCATCCGGATACGGGCCGAAGTCTTGAGTCTTGTATCTTCACGCTTCCATAGTCCGGACGTTGTACATAGTACGGCTGTCCGGATACCCCCTAATCCAGGACTCCCTCAGAAGTGATGGGAGGAGGACGGGGAAAAGAGGTAGCACGATGTGAATGCACCGCAGTTTGCACTCATATAAAGGTGCCCCCCCCCATTCCAATGCATCTACCACATCGTACGCACATAAGCACCTACACTAAGCACAAAAGTGCTCACTCCAGACCCATGGCGGCGATGTGCGCGAGCGGCTAGCGGCTGTGCCTGATGGTCCACGACAGCGGCCTGCGGCATGGCACCAGTGTTGGCGATCGACTAGTTAATGGCCATCGTCGATGCCGGCTACGACTCTCAGTTGGACCAGATGACTGTTGCGACCATCAGCAAGTTCACCGTCGTCAAGAAGCTTGCGGACAACATCGCCGTACTCCTCCACCCCGCGCGCCCATGCTCCTCACTGCCAGCCACCCTAATCGGCCTCCTTGGTGAGAAACTCTTTCAAGCACTGGTGGCCCTGTGACTGCCTACCGATGCAATGAAGAATGTCCACCTAGAGGCCGCGCTCATCGCGAGACGCCTCGCCCTACAATAATTCGTCGACCTACACATCCACGTGTACGAGCAAGTCATGTACATAGGTATCTACAAGGCCGGTGAGGACGCTGCAACGTTGGTCTTCGTCAACCAGCTGGAAGCATTGGATGCCTTTGTTGTGAAGCACCTTGACCTCGCCACAAAATCCGCCGCTCCTAAGCCGCCGTTCGGTGGCCCGGCGCACTGAGTCGAGGAGGAGGAGGTCGTACGTTGATGGATGCATCTTTCTTCTTTCCTCCTGTAACCACCACTACAATCACATCATCATGGCCTTAATTCTTATTGTGCTATTGCATTCTCGTTCCAGTTAATAAAGACATGTGCAGTCCCTTTGCTCACATTTGGAGGCTATTATATGTGTCACTGCAACTAGTACTCCATCCGTCAATTTATAAGTTGTGCTTACCTTTTACATGAACTTCGTGCAACGCACGGGCATCTTGCTAGAAACACTACAATGTGTTGAAGCGCATGTGACCAAACTGACGATGCGCCAACCTAGCTACTACCACTACTGCAGGATGCTGCTAATGCGACACTACGATCAGAGACCCTTCGACGAAACTGTGTGCGATGCCATAATCGCAAACCGTGGTGTAAAAAGCCATCAAAAAGGGTGCAAAATGTTTGCGATGGAGGATGCATCAAACACGGTTCAGATTTTAGTTGCGTGTGCGATGCAAGGTATACGGTTCAGCTCAATTAACTGTTTGCAATGAGGTAGAACAAAAGAAACGGGCATCCAGATGAAACTGTGTGCGATATACAACATACGGTTCATTCGGATAAATTGTTTGTGATTAGGGAACACAAAAGAGACGGTCAGCCAGATCAAGGTGTGTACAATATACGGCATGCAGGTCACTCGGATCAACTATTTGCGTTGAGACATGAGAACAAAAACGGTTCAACTTAACAAGATGTGTGTGATAAGCGGAAAACAGTCTGTAATCATAAACGTGTGCGAAGACCGATAACAACACAGACGATTACTGCTAACAAGTCGTGTGTGTTTTGAGCAAACTATTGCTGGTATACAATTGTGAGTGATTGATGAAAAAAGCACCGACGGGTTCCATTGTTTAGTCCGTGTGCGATGTGAATTTCTTTATCCGCACAACATCTACGCTCTGTCTACAGAGCATCAACATATATACTTAAAAAGACAGCATTGCATAACCAAATTAAGCATACAATTACACAAGTGACTACACACATGACATTTCCACACACCAAAGTAAGCAATTACATGCATACTAAAGTAGGAGAAACGAGGATCTAATCATCTACTTATTGTTGCGATGATGCTTGCCATTGCTCTGCTTTCGGCGGGATCCCTGACCGTTTTGGGGAAGGAGGCACTTCCTCATGTCAACGATATGCCTGTACATGTCGTAGCTCGTGTATACCTCCTTGGCCGCGCGCACGACGTGAGCTTTGTCGAGTTTCTCCATCCAGGCCGAGTGCCAGGCACGCTTGTCCTTGTTGCATGAATTCGTCATGTCTCTGTAGTAGGGATCGATGATGGCCTCGTCAAGGTGAACCAGTGAGTCCTTCTCATGCTCCTTGCTGCCCCAGCTCTTGTATTAGCCCTGGATGTCGACAAGATTCTGGCAGGCGATGCCCGAATTCTCGAGCGCCTTTACATTGTTGGCGATGTCCACCGTAGGGAACATGTAGTGGGGGTTGTTGACAAACCTGGCGAAACACTCGTAAGGCCTTGTGGCCAGGCAGTAGTGGTAGACGAGGACGTGGTGGCGCACGCACATCGTGGCGACGGCGACCTTGGGGCGAGACCCAGCACTAGCGCGGGTGTACTCAAGGTCGAACCCGACCACCTTGTGATTCTCCTCGGCAAGGAACAGCTCCATGATGTGGATGGAGTGCTCCACCCAGACCGGGTTGTTGGTGTACACCACCGAGAAGTCGATGAACCTTCTGTGGGTGTCCACCACGGCACGCATGGTGAACTATTCGTCGTCGCCAGCCGCTCGGAGCGCCATTGGAGCCTTGCAGGATACCCTCTAAGAATTTCTTGTGGTGGGTGTGCTTCTTGCAATGGTGGGGCGCAATCGAAAGGTTGAAGAGACACAAGGGTTAAATGGAAGCTGTAATAAATGGGGGCCGGCCGGCCTGTAATCGTCACGTCTTGTCATGGCGTTCATAGCGGAGGATTCCAGTGCATGCTTGACAACACCGCACCGCACGCGTGGGCTCGAAGAGGCGCCAAATGTATCATCGGTGAGCCTGTTCCTGCAATAATACGCTGTTTACCGCACAAGCTTCCCGCCCGGCTAGTTTGGCCACGCGTCGGCTAGAAGAGGGACAAATCATGGGCGTTTATTGGCAAAAGGCTTTGTAGAAACAAAGTGTGTCGAATGACTCCGGTCATAAGTTTACCCTTTGGTGATGAGGTCAAAGTCTCACTGAAGGGTGATGATGGACACTCGAGTGTCATAATTAATTCGGCGCTCTACAGTGCACACGGTGGAAAAAACCAACTGTGTGCAATAATGTCGAAGATCACAGTTGAGTTAGCTATACAGATCGTGTGCTGTGAGATCGACAAGGTAAACCAATTCGATAATGGTTAATAAAATCTAAGACCATTGCATATTAAGGTCAAAATAGTGCTAGCGATATACGAGTCTCATACAATGCCATTTCAATGATTGTACCACAAAAGCTCGAAATATTACAAAGTTCAAATTCCAGAGTTATATGGCTCAAATTCGAAGATTAAAGGGTTCAAACTAATATTAGAAATGAAATTCAGCTCATCAGCTGCAAATGCTCGCGCTGATCCGCTGAACATGGATATCAGAGAGGTTCAAACTAATATCATCGCTTCTAAGTCTGGTTTCGAAACCTCACAATTTCTGCAAAGGGGTCAGCCACTGAGAAGTCATGTATGGGGTTGACACGATGACTTCTGATCACTCTGTCATCTGAAGTTCCAAAATGAAATTAAGCATTTTTGGATCCTATTCCATTCTACCGCAAGCGCCAGCGCTGATCAACAAACCATTCATTTTTGTGAAATAAATGTAGGGCAAACCTCATTTCGTTCAGCACCCTTGCTCTGAGAACAAAGAACCTGGCGAATATAATCTCCGGTAAGGTCCCTTGATAGGAGTTCAAAGTAATTTATAAGAGATGCAGATCTAGGCATTCGACGTGATTGTTATATCATATCACATTATCCACCACTAGGCCTAATCTTATCTGCAAAAGAAGAAATTGTGATAGTGCCTACATGCAGTTTTGAACATTACTACAGGCCTATTTGGTTTGCAGGATTTGTAAAATGCACTAACATGTCATCTTTGATGTGACATGACTAACATGGGCATCTGATTACATTCTAGAAAAATGTAGCCTTCTTCACAAGAGGTTGGAGTGGATGAAAAGTTCCCTAAGAAAACTAGTACAGATAAATCCAAAGGAGAAACGCTTAGTGATTGTAATCATATGGATCAAGCAACCAGTATGGGGGGGGGGACATGTATGTACTGAAATCCTCCAAAAGAACCTTCAGAAATCATAGTACATTGTCATTGTTAACTTGGAAAAAGGTTTCACAAATTGAACTCCCTTATGGTTAACATTTAACAGGTAAGGAACATCACCTCGGTATATAACTTCTTCAGACACGGAAAGATCTCAGGAAACTGACAACTTGCTCCAGGTTGGGGCCGATAGATTCTAGTGCCAAGACCTTCAACGTCGCAGTTTTTGAGGTCAAGCTTGTCGGAATCATTTTCTGAATGACAGACAAACAAACATCTTCAAAATTAGAAATAATGTTAATTTGTAGAAGGAGAGGTAGAAGGCGGCTGTTGTACCTGAATGGTTGTGGATCCAATAACAAATTTGGAGTATTTCTGAGATGAGTAGCCCACCACTGTCAATTTTGGCGCAGAAATTACATTGATTCTTGTTCGACCTTCTTGATCAACTACAAGTAATCTCTCAAGTGCGGGTGTGTCCTCAATGACCATACCGTGGTACACATCTTGTGATGTCTTCCTACCACACCAGCAACACACATAAATACTCCAGAGAGTCATGGAGGTGATGTGGAAGGTACTCAACCCATTTATCGCCTGAAGACAAAGTTACTCGAGTGCAGCACAGCCACGGAGCAGGTGCTCCATATCACCGTTTCAGAGGTAGGCGGCGACGAGCTCGAGGTGCTTCAGTCATGGTAGAATAAGAGCGGGCACGTCATTAAGGTGGGGGGCAATGGTAGTTCCTGAACTTGGCGACGCGCAGCGTGGGTGCGAGGCGGAGTGCGGACATTGGCAGCGATCGCATATGCCGATCATCAAAAGTGAGCTCCTCGAGCTGATCTAGGGCGGGGGATCGGAACCAGTCATCAAGCTTGGCTCGGTCCTTGCCGTTGGAACAGAACTTGCCCATTCTAAGGCCTCTGGTTGGGCCAAGGTGACTGCCGAGGATCTTGGAGAACGCATCCAAGCTTTTGCGATAGCATGGAAGAGCTCGTGGGCGTCGATGAGTTCGAGAGAGCTGGAGTTCCATAGGGGGCGCCACCGCCGAGAAAGGACGGTTGTCCGCGCCACATATTTGATTGCGAGGAGGGAGATGATGACTGTCAGCATATCATTGGGGAGGCTGCTGATGAAGTCTAGGCCCTCTTGGAGTCGCTATGGTTCTAGCTTCGCCCGCCTCCGCTTGTTGGCAGCCCCGTTCTCCACCTTCAGAGTCTCCTTGTCAGCGGCGATTTTTGATAGAAATTGGAGTACAGGGAATATTTAGTTAAAATAGGGCAATAGAAAAGTGTATTGGTAACTATAAGTTATTAGGTAGGAATTAGTAAGAAAAGGGAATAACAATTGGTTGCTTAAATACTAAACAATTCATTTGATATTGCTGGGTAAGTCAACATGCAGATAGTTGAAAAGAAAACTTACTTCGAAAAAAGTCTGGATGGATGATTTTGTCGGGGAAGTTACCATATATCTCATGACCAGGCCCTTTTATGTGCAGTGTAATTATAGTGCCAACTTTCAGTACGTAAAACTTAGAAATTTCTTTCCAAGAGCCAGTGCCAAAATAGGAGTCACCATGTTCATCAAGTCTTACATTAGCAACGATTGTAAATCCATGATTTGTGTGCAGTATGACATATGTGCAGTCTTGATCCATGTAAAGGGAAAGATTGTGCACTACATAATATGTTGCATAGCAAGGGATGTGCTGCAGAAAATGGTAGGATTGTTAAAGATAATATGGTAACATGCAAATATGGGCCAAAATTGAAAGAATTGTACAACATTTTAAATCAAAGGACAAAAATCTATAATTAAACAAATAGGGTAAACACGATGTCATGGAAATATGAGAGTAATCGAAAGAAAAATACATCATTAATTTTCCTAATATAGAAAGAAGAGGGCAAAATCCCCGTTGACGTATATGGTGCATGTGGCACCTTTTATCCAAATGTAGCTATATTTAGAATATGTTCAGGAAATTAGGCCATGCCAACCGATTTAGTGTGAGACTGAACATACCGCGCGCATCCTCAAGTTATCTGGTAAGGTGAGATGGAATCTCTGGCGGAGGTCGCAAAAGTCCTGAAGTGTCGGTGCACTATACATTCTATGAATGAAAGAAAACCCTCAAATCAGCTCGAATAAAAATGAATTCATGGTGATTTCCGCCGGGTGATTAAAGGAGGCAGATGAACTAGGATAAGAGATGAGATAAATTAGCTAGTTACCTTGTCGTCCATGAGAAAGAACCCTCAGTACGGCAAATTCCCCAATCGAGCGGAGCTGGGTCAACCACGAGCAACATCGAGAAAGTCGATGGCGATAGGCAGCGGCAAGCGGAAGTGGCGCAATGCGGTGGGCTTTGCCAGTAGCCTGGCGGCGGCGGCAGGCGTCGACCTAAGTGTTTACCGCTGCGATAGGTGGTCCCATGGCATAGACACGGAGGATCTTGTGCAGGTGTGAATGGGGACCGTACGAGAGGGGGTCGCGGGCGGGGTGAGGGTTTTTGTGACATGGGGATGGTGAGGGTTTTATTTTCTATTTTTTGAATTGGGTGGTGTGGGTTTTCTGTCCCACAAAGAATTTTGGGGCGACTGTTTGCTAGAGCGAACCGTGTGTGATTGACGCAAGAGGAAAAATGAAAGTCATTGCACATTGTTCCAATTTTGGGAACCATGTGTGATTGACGTACTACCTCCATCCCTATTTATTGGTCCCCCTTTGTAATTTTCACCAAATTTTGACCAAATATTTAACATACTCAGACATATATAATAAGCGTACATGTACATAAGCATAGTTCAACCATAAATACGTAGTTCAACCGTCATTAAGCATACTGAAGTGTTCATAGTTCGATCCATCCCACATCTCATCACACATGTCGGCATGATCTTGAAGCTTCTCCAGGTACTCGGCGCATGCGCCGTGCGCCACCCTGCGAGAATACTTCTACTTGAAGGAGCCAACGGCCCATCCTCTTGAATGTGCCAGAACACTTAGATACGCGTCATGAAGCTTGTGGTTGCAAAATGGGCATCGATAGCCACCATTCCAAGTCCTAATAAGCTTGTTATGCATTCCCCCATAAAGCTCCCTCAGGATTTGCCTCTTGTACCTCCACTCGCCATCTTCATGCTTGTTGTCCACATTGTCAGACAACACCTATACAAATAGTAAAACAAATTTGGTATCAAATCAACGATTACATGTCGTGAAGTAGGATTAGGAATTTATGGCTATTTATTTATACATATCCAAAGATTATGGTTCGCTTTTTAAGCATATTTGTCTATGTATAGACCAATCTTGAAGAAAATAACAACACAAACATATGTAGGTCATTCAAAATCAATTGTCAAGTCCTGGCTAGGAATTATTAGCACGAACACTAACCCTAGTCGGATTACTAGCAGAAATCATTTGCACAGATGAAAAAACTAATCACTTATCACTTGTACCATTGAAACAATCAATACACTACATGGATTTAACGAAACATACTCAGATTTCATGGATTGGGAGAACATAACCATAGGACTTTTATTCCAAAAAGGAGGAGGCAGGATTAACCAGAGAAACGCTATGATCTATTTGACACATAAATGGGTATGGATGACTAACCAGCTGTCCATCGTCGTCGGAGTCGTCGCCGGAGTGGTCGTCGGAGTCGTCGCTGGGGTCATCACCAGAGTCAGTGTGGAACTCCACCTCCCGCTGTGGAAGATCGACACCGTCGACGACATCAGGGTGCAGCGATAACTCGTCGGTGGTGATGGCAACCTTTGTGTCCATCTCCACGCTGTGCTCTGGTGCTTTAGCAGCCCCAGCGTCGCCACTCCCTTCGATGGGGCGCTTCGGCGGCATCCTCATACATTGACGGCTTTGAGGACTGAGAGCGGCGTCAAGGATGCAAGCGGAGAGAGAGGATTGCGTGTGTGTGTGTGTGGCGAGGATGGGGGTGCGGCCGCTCGGGGGCAACATTAAAATGGAGTAGTGGGAGTTGTGGGGGAGAGGCGGGCGGCGGTCAAACCGATGGCTCGTCTCCCGGTGAGCATGCGTATCGGACTGCTGGCATGCCTACCAAAGTTTCACATAGCTACTCGCACGCCTCCACATGACACTATGCAGCGAGCACGCCTCTGTCAATTCACACACCTGCATGCGCGCCTCCCCGTCTACTTGCACGGTGGACTGCTCGCATGCGTCCCGTGAACTCACGCCTGCTCACACGACACACGGGTCGCGCGGCGGCGCGTATATTGTTTTTCTATTTGGATGACTAATGCTGCCGCTTTATTGCTTACCCGAAGCATGGCACATATCCATTGTTGGTCTAATGCTCATGGTTTGAATAAATAATCCATTTGGGATATTGGTTCCCAATTATTAATAATCTCCCGTTTGTAATTAGATAAAGATTACATCAAAACTGGTCTCAAATTTGACAAAAAAGTACAAATCCACTTTGTATTAATGTCCATATGACAACACGGTAAGTTTCATGAACTTCAAATAAGTTTTGGATGTACTAGAATTTAAAAATCAAGATTCTCAATGTTTGAAATTTGTGGCATGGGGAGTAAACATGCACCCAGTGAGACACATGTGCTTTGCAATCCATTTAGGTGCACTGGCACGTGTGCATGTAGCTCAAATTTGGTTTTTGCACATTATCCTCGTAGAAAATCAATCAATTAATGTACTAAAACGTCTTAATGATCTCTGTGATTTTTTTGAAATTAAAACGTCCCTCCTTTGGTAACATATGTTCACCGCAGGATAATTAATTTAACATGCACCGTAGTTGCGGTGGATTTGCAGTGTGTGTGGGTGTGTGCGTCTGGGGGTGGTGGGTGGCTCGCAGTACACTACGAGTTGTGAGCCACCGTGTGGGTTGGCTGTTTTGTTAGGCAGGCCGGTGCCACATCAGAGTCGTGAAATCGTTATTTAAACCATTACACAACCCTTTCATACATACATGTTTTGGCCACATGGAGTCGATGGTTGTCCTACACAACACTCGATACTCATGTGTGATGCTTTCTGTGGGCCCGCGAGGTTGTCGTCCATCACTTTGACGAACAGCAGGCAGTAAGGTTAATTTGACTAGCAAGGTAGAATCTTTTTTGTCTGTGTTATGGTGGTATATAGTACGCATCGAAGATGTGGGAGGAGACTAGCATATATACTATACATACGTGTCGATGGAAACGACACCTATGGGATCACTGGGATCCCTTCTACGGTTGGCAGGCACGGGGTTGTGCAAAGAGCAGGTCTAGGAGCCAGCACAAAGATCATTTACCCAGGTTCGGGCCGCCAGGATGCGTAAAACCCTAGTCCTGCTTTGGTGTATGTATTTGAGTGTTCTCGAGTTCTTGAACTAGCTATGGTGCGTGTCCAGTCCAAAAAATCCGAATCCTTCTCCTAGATGCCTCAGGCCTCCTTTTATAGACAAAAGGGGTTGCCACAGTGGCACACAGGAGGTGGAAAGGTGTATAGTACACAATATTATCAGTTGTCATTATGGGAGAAGACGCATTAAATGCGCTTCCTTAGGAGACCCGTTGATTTACTGGGGATGGCAACGAGGCCCGTCCCGTCCGTCGCCGCTCCGTCTTGCTCCGACAGTGTCCAGGCCAACGAGGCATGCAGCGCCGCGTAGGCTGGCAGGCTACTGAGATCGCGTGGTGGTAGGATCTTCACGAAGATTTGCATGCCACCACGTAGGTGTTTGCTGAGCTGGCCTGGAAGCTGCATGTCGCCACGCAAGTGCCTTCCCAGCTGGTCGGGCTAGCAGCTGCATGGGAACGGCGGTGGAGTCTTGGCAGACGCGGGCCTGGCTGCAGCCATATAGGTCTCTTCGGCAAGGGGCCTTGCCGGGGCCCCGACAAGGGTCTTGCCGTGGCATCGTGGTCCTCCCTTGCCGGGGGTATCGTGGATTTCCTCTGCTAAGATCCCGCCGAGGATCGTCGTCTTCTGGCCCTCATCTAATCTTGTGCGCTTATGATCTTGACAAAGATCTGCATGCCATCACGAAGGTGCCTCCCGAGCCTTGGTTCCAATGTGGTTGTTGGTGGTGTTGGAACCCTTGGGCTCGAGGGTGGCGCACTCTGCTGGCATCGGACAAGTTGCCCCGGAAGGATCTTGCCGAGGCTGCGGAGGCCGCCCGGCAAGGATCTTGCCAAGGCTGCAGAGGCCGCCCGGCAAGGGTCTTGCCAGGGGAGTCCACCTCACCCTCTTGCACTTCTTGTTCTCTAGTCTTGGCGTTGCTCTGATTTCCTTGTGCTCCGGCTCCCCTCTTCTGCCCTGCTCAGTGTGTCCGCGGGCGCGGCTCCGACTGCCCGTGCACAAGTATAGGGGTCAAAAGAAGAGCCCCTACTTTTGTACACTGAAAGGAGTCCCCGGGCCTGGGCCATACATAAGCGCGACGCGTTGTTGGGCTAGGCCCGAGCAATCTTGTGAGCGGTAGGCGGATTTTTACAGATAGCGTTTTCACTCGCTTGCCCTTCCCCACGACCCGTGTTGAATGCGTGTCTTGGGGGGTCGTGCGTGACGTGGGGGGCATGCGTGGCACGGCCGCTGCCCTCATGCGTCACATCGTGGTAAAGAGGCGGCTCGCGCCTTCCCCATAAAAAGAGGGAGACGTAGGTGCGCGGCTCATTTACTGAGTGGACTCGGGTCGTGGCATTCGAGGCGTCCGTGCCCCGTGACCACGAGGTGGAAAACGGTCGCCTCACTTGTCCCTTTGATTTTTGTTCGCCCGCCATGTGTCTTCCATGCCTTGAGGATGGCAGGCGTCGGGTGCGGGCCTTGAATGACGAGGCGGAAAACCGGGCCGCCGCTGATTGGGGCAGCTGGTCAGTCTTGATTCCATGCGCCCTTGATGGCTGGATTGGTTGAGCTGGGCAGCTGAGCCCCGACCCCGCCCCTTTATAAGAAAGGGAGGGGGAATGGCACCCCTCAATCCTTCACCATCCATCTCTTTCCACCTTTGCTCCTTTCTCTCTTCCGTCATGGCGAGAGGGCACGCCGGTGCTTCGACAGTGGCGTCGAGGGTCTCCGCTCGACAGCGCGCCCTCCTTCCCAAGAGCTCGTGATAGAGAAGCCAGACACGAGGGCAAGGGGGAGGGGGCGAGACCGAGGTCGCCGTAGCACTCGGGGAAGAGGAGGATGGGGCGGCGCATCGGCCTTGCCTCCGTCGGTGGTCCCTCCCCCAATGGAGGGCCACGTGGACCAGCCCCGTGAGTTCTTCATCAGGCTACACCGGCCAGCATGCCGTCGTCTTCGTCTACCTACTCCATTCGCTCGGGAAATGGAGCTCGACCCGCCACAGTCTCTAAGGTTGGCACATGAGGGGCTGCGGGAATGGCGGCACACGGGTTGATGTCGACTTTCTAGCCCCTCACGTCATGTATCTTCGTCGCGGATGGAAGACCTTCGCTCGTATCCATAGCCTGACGGCGGGGCTCATTCTCTATTTCAAATTAATGGAGAATGGCCTGCGCTCCATCAAGGTCTTTGGAGATCTTGGAACTCGCCTAAAGTGCCGCGTGGAGAGCTCCTCCGATGACGAAAACTCTTCCTCGAGCGGGAATGACGAGGAGGACAGCAACAACGACGATGAGGGCGTCGAGCGGAGGGACGCCGATTCTAACTCTGACTGATCGCGTCGCTCCTCCCTTGGCCACGCGCCCTGCCGATGGCCTTCCTCGTCAAGCTCTCCATCGGCACGTAACCCATCGCCCCTTTTTTGCCTTCACCTGCCGCACCTGGGAGGAAAAGGGCAAGAACGGGGATCACGGGGCACTTATCTTTTTTCAGTTTGTAAGCCTACGGGCCTTGGTAGAATTCAGACCTTGTAACACCCTTGCTCATGTATGCATTCCATACGAATTGTACTTGTTGGCAACGTATTAATGAAGAGAAGGGTGTTTGTTGGGTTCTGTTTGCGCGTGGGCGAGGGCCACACCAAGGAGAGAGTCCTCGTTATCTTAAGATAAACACCGTACCCCGGCAACAAGCCTTGCCATCCTGCCCTATAGCCCGGCTACACTCACGCCCTTGGCGAAGGTAGGGGCCAAGTAGGTTTAGGCCCTTCGCTCGTCCCCTTCCCATCACACTACAACCAAGTTCCGGCCAAAAGTAAGTCTTTTGGACATGGGACAGAGGGAGCAAATAGTATGAGAGCGAGCGAAGTCTCGTACGTTCAAGTTTCATACGGAGGCACAGAGTGGGGGAGAAAATCTTATCTGATGTCGCAGCCCCCGGCAACCCTGGCTTGTCGGGGTCCAGGCGTTGGCCTGTTCCCTTCTCTCCCAAAATAGCTCAGCAGAAATGACCACGCACCCTGCAAACCCAAAAAGGACGGAAAGGAACAAAGAGATGCATACTCGACCTCTATGCTAAGGGTTAGTCACCGCCAAGCAATATCGACCCTAACATAGAGAGAGATTCAACCTAGCATGCATGCTAAAACTTAGGGTGCTAGCGCTTCATTTATTTATGCTCAGGGTCTGCGCCTCGCTTTATACAAAGGGTTACATGCCTTGCCGGCAAGGCTTGTACAAAAGGTGGTTTGCTGGGGGGGCCCGGCAACCGCGCCTCACGGGTAAGACTTGCGAAGATGTTCGACGTTCCAGGAGTTGTTCACTGGAATACCATCTTCGGTCTCCAGGCGGACTGCACGGGGCCGGGTGACTCGTATTACTCGATAAGGGCCTTCCCATTTTGGCGTCAACTTGTTGGAATTCTTGGCCGACTGAACATGCCAAAGAACCAGGTCGCCTTCCTCAAAGCTTCAGGCATGAACCTTGCGGCTATGGTAGCGGCGCAAGGCTTGCTGGTAGCATGCTGCTCGCACAGCCGACCGAAGATGATCTTCCTCAAGGAGTGTTGTGTCATCTTGCCGCAACTGCCCTTGCTCAAGCTCATCATAAGCGAGCACTCGAGGTGACCCATATGTGAGTTCCGTGGGGAGAACTGCTTCTGCTCCGTAAACAATGGAGAAGTGTGTCTGGCTGGTGGCTCGATTTGGTGTCGTTCTGATTGACCAAAGAGTCGCCGGAAATCCATCAATCCAGCATAGTCCGCACCTGCGTAGCCTGTCAAAAGTCCTTGTCCGGAGGCCTCGCAACACTTCAACATTTGCCCTCTCAGCTTGGTCGTTGCTCCGTGGATGTGCAACAGAAGCAACACAGACCTTGCTGCCGTGGTCTTGGAGGTACTGCATGAAGGCGTGGCTCGTGAACTGTGTGCCGTTGTCGGTGATGACTCTATTTGGCACACCAAAACGGCAGACTAGCCCCTTGAAGAATTTGACGGCTGACTGTGTTGTCACCTTTCTCACTGCCTCCACCTCCGGCAACTTTGTGAACTTGTCGATCGCAATGTACAAGTACTCAAAGCCCCCGACAACACGGGGGAAGGGGCCCAATATGTCAAGCCCCCGGATCGAGAATGGCCAGGAAAGAGGGATTGTCTGGAGAGCCTGAGCTGGTTGATGAAGCTTCTTTGAATGAAACTGGCATGCTTCACACTTGGTTACTAGTGATGTTGCATCCTGGAGGGCTGTGGGCCAAAAGAAACCTTGCCAGAATGCCTTGCCGGCAAGGGCCCTCGACCCTATGTAGGAACCACATATGCCTTCGTGTATCTCTGCCAATAGCTCCAATCCTTCCTCCCGGGAAATGCACTTCAATTTCACACTATTTGGTCTTTTTCTGTACAGAACATCGCCGACAAACTGATACATGGCAGACCGACGGGCTACTTTCTCCGCTTCTTCCTACTCCTCAAGGAGTTCCCCTGTTTGGAGGAATCAGACTGTATGTTGTGCCTATGCCGGAGCCTGGGGCTCGACGGCAAGGACGAAAGGCATTTCCTCTTCCATGGGAGCGGTTGTCTCTATGGCCAGGGCTTGACGCCCTGCCGGAGTCCGCGGCCCCATGGCAGGCTCAGTGTCCACGGCAACATACTTGCCGGCGGCTCCTGGGAGCTCGGCGGGAAAGTACTTGCCGGGGCCTGATTTCCTGCACTTGTTCTGCTCTATCGATGTTTCAACAGATTGTTCAGTTAACCGGAGCACAAAAGTACCTAGTTCCATAGGTAGTTTGAATGCAACGCGCTTCGTCAGGTAATCGGCGGTGTCGTTCTCCACTCGGGGAACATGCTCCTCTTGCATACCGTTAAAACGCTCCTCCAGCTTCCTCACCTCATTCACGTAGGCCTCCATCAACGGGCTTTGATAATCTTTGTTAACTTGCTTGACGACGAGCTATGAATCACCCCCGACGATAAGCTTCTTGATCCCGAGGTCTGCCACGATCCTGAGACCGGCAAGAAACCCCTTGTACTCAGCAGTGTTGTTTGTTGACATCTCCCAGGGAAAGTGCATCTGGACTACATACTTGAGGTGCTCTCCGGTGGGTGCAGTGAGTAGCACACCGGCGCCGGCGCCTTCCAACGAGAAAGCCCCGTCAAAGTACATAACCTAGTTGCGACTTGTTTCCTTGCTGGGGAGAGTGGTCTCCTGGATCTCTCCGTCGGGCACTGAATTCCATTCGGCAATGAACTCTGCCAAGACTTTACTCTGGATTGTTGAAGTACTTTCAAACTTCAAGCCAAAGCTTGACAGTTCCAAAGCCCATTCCACAATCCTCCCGGTTGCGTCTGGGTTATGTAATATCCGTTGCAACGGGAGGCGGGTGATGACGGTGATTTCGTGGGCTTGGAAGTAATGACACAGCTTCCTCGAGGCCATAAGGAGGCCGAAGAGAAATTTCTGCACACTGGAGTACATTGATCTAGCCCCCTGCAATAGGGAGCTGACAAAGTAAATCGGGTGCTGCATCATCATCTTCTTCTACACCATTCCATTCGGTCGCACGGGTCCTGCCCAGCTGGCATCAGATTCCGCCGGGGGCCTCGCCTCGCTGGCACCAGGTCCTGCCGGGGGTAGCTTTGGCTCGTCATCTGCCCGCCCTACAGTTGCTGCTATCTCTTTGTCGACCTCCCTCTATGCTACTAGCGCGGCACTAACCACTTGGTTCATTGCCGCAAGATACAGCAGCAACGGTTCTTATGGTTTATGCGCAACCAGTATTGGTTTAGAGGAGAGGTACTTCTTCAAATCCTGCAGTGCTACTTCGGCCTCTGGGGTCCACTCCATTGGGCCTGCCTTCCTCAAGATTTTGAAGAAGGGGAGGGCACGCTCAGTAGACATGGAAATGAACCTGCTCATGGCGGCAACACAGCTAGTGAGACGGCGCACATCCTTGATCCGCTTAGGTGCCTCAATTTGCTCAATGTCCTTGATCTTATCTGGATTTGCCTCGATCCCGTGATGTGACACAAAGAACTTCAGAAGTTTGCCGGACAGAACACCAAAGACACACTTGTCAGGGTTCAGCTTGAGGTTGATCATGCGCAAATTCGCAAACATCTCTTCTAAATCTTGCACGAGTGTCGCCTTGTCCTTGGTTTTGACCACTATGTCATCCATATAAGCTTCCATATTTCAATGTAGCTGGGGCTCAAAACCAATTTGGACTGCCCTTGCAAACGTTGAGCCAGCACTCTTCAACCCGAAAGGCATTCGCAAAAAGCAAAATGTACCACATGGTGTAATGAATGTTGTCTTCTCTTCATCTTCTCTCGTCATGAAGATTTGGTGGTATCCTGAGTAGGCGTCGAGGAATGATAACAAGTCACACCCGGCCATGGAGTCAACAATCTAGTCAATGCGCGACAATGGGAAAGGGTCCTCTGGACAAACCTTATTGATATCCGTGTAATCAACACACAGCCTCCACTTCCATTTGCCTTGCGCACCACCACTGGATTGGCCAACCACGTCGGATGGAGTACTCCCCTCACCAATCCTGCTGCTTCTAACTTCCTGATCTCCTCCATGATCAACTCCTGCCGCTCCAAAGCTTGCTTCATGGACTTCTGCTTGACGGGTCACGCATGAGGACAGACGGCAAGATGGTGCTCAATCACCTCATTGTGAACACCGGGGATGTCGTATTCTTGCCATGCAAACACATCGACATTCGCCCGCAGGAAGGTGACGAGCGCGCTTTCCTATTTGCTGTCAAGGGAGGAGCTTATGGTGAAAGGCCCTCCCGTGCCATCCTCCTTGACGGACACCTTCTTTGTCTCTGGTGGTGCAGCTCTTGATTTCTTGCTCTTGCCAGTGGAGCTCTCTGGCACGTCCTCGACGGGAGCACAACACTCCGAAGAGGTGCGCTTGCTGGAGTGGGTGCGAGAGGTCTTGCCGGTCTTCTTTCCTCCGGGGGCTTCGGCGGCAGGAGCAAGTGCCTTAGCGGCAGTTGCTGCAACTGCCTCCCGGTAGAGTTGGTCAGTGCAGATCAGCGCATCCTTCTTGTCGGAGGGGACGGTGATGATGGTCATCAGCCCAGGCATCTTCAGCGTGTTGTAGGCATAATTTCATGCCGCCATGAACTTGGCTAGTGCCGGGCGGCCGAGGACCCCGCTGTAGGGCAAGGGGATCTCAGCTACATCGAAAACAATCCTCTCTGTCCGGTAGTTCAACTCGCCTCCAAACATCACGGGCAGCGTGACCTTACCCTTTGGCTGACTCCTCCCCAGGTTGACCCCTTGAAAAGTACCCGTCTCTTCGAGGTATCCATTGGGAATCTGTAGCCTTTTGATCACAATAGGCGAGATCAAGTTCAGACCGGCCCCGCCGTCAACTAGCATATTTGTCACCTTGAGGTTGCGTATTGTTGGCGAAACCAACAACGGCAAGCACCCGACCGTAGTTGTGCTATCAGGGGGGTCCTCGGCGTCAAAAATGATAGGCGTGTTGGACCTCTTCAGTGGTTTTGACCATCGAGTGATGGTTCAGCTGCTGTGATCTCACGCGCCCACTGCTTGAGCTGGCGGTGAGATGTGGGCAGCGAGGCGCCACCATCGATGCACATGCACATGGCCTCCGTAGCTTTCTAAAACTCTTGCTCACCGGACTCGTCGTCCTCGTCATGACTGTCGTCTTCCTGCTTCTTTTCGCGGCCCCGAGCGGCCCTCTCTTGCTGGTTGTCCTTGCCGCGGCGACCCCTTGGCCGCCATGCTTCTTGCCAGACCCATCGGCACCATCCTGACCCTTCTCCTTGTCCCGCCTCTCATACTCAGATTTTGCTTCTCAGCAAGTAGCTCAACCTGTCGGCAGTTCTGGAGGTCATGTCCCTTGGTGCAGTGGATCTTGCAGTACTGCTTGTCGGAGCCTCCTGGACTAAGGGGTTGTCACACCCTGATTTTCATGCCAAAACACCTAAGCTAATAAATCATGATAAAATGTGGTTTGACAAAAACTTTTGAGTGTTTTGTACCTTGCCTTGATTGGTTTTTGTCTATTGTTTGCAAGTGCTCTAAAAATAAAATAAATCCTACAACTCTTATACTCCTTCTCCTTGATCCAAAAACCTTTCCCAATGATCATGCCATGTGTATAGAACATAAAAATAATTTCTTGCAAAAATAATTTGGCCAAATAGTATTTTCAAAAACCAGTTTTTCAAAAACCCCTGAATTGAGGTTTTTACTGCAAGTACTTAATTAATGGCAGTAAAAATCTTTCCAAAAATATATTTGAGTCCTATTAGATATAGGATACCCAGAAACCACAAAAATATAATTTTAAAAGTTATTTTCCTATTTTATTTAAAAGCTTTTTCTTAAGGCCAGAAATGGTCTTTAATAGGGAAAAATTATTTTATTGCTTCAAAAATATTTGACAAAATTTAGGGAAACTCATAGGACATATATTGTCCATATATAAGAGTTTCAACACATGGTCATGTTCAAAATATTGGACAAAACCTCCCAAAACCATTTCTGCCCATTTCAATGATTTGAAATATTTCTACATGAAATATTTTCACAAAAATCCAAGGAAAATCCAGCAAGTCACAAATGCATATTTTGATCACCTTGCAAAACCTCATGTCAATCTAGGTCATTTTGGTTCACCAAAATGCCCCAAAACCCTCTCTGACCAGAATCTAATTTGAACAACTTTGTACTACCAACTTTCTCTCCTTAACCCCAGCTTTTGTGAGAATGTTCACATGACCAAATGAGGCTACTACACCAAGTGGTGCATCAAGGGGAAGTTCATTTCTGCTAATTTCTAGGGTTTACAAAAGTTGCATTGGCAACTTTGCCCAAATAAGCTCCAAATTGGTGGAAGGCCCTAATTTTATGTGTCATTTCACCCTATGGAGTCTCATGGCAAATGGAAATCATCTACTTCCCCAAAACCATATCAAACACCTTCTGCATGTTAAATAAAACCCTGTTTGGGGCTCTTCCACTAATCTCCATGAATTCCACTTTTTACCACAGCCCCTCCTAGTACCGTTGTACCTCCAGTAACATTGGCAATTCCTCAGATCAATTATTGGGGGGGGGGGGGGGTAAAACCCCACTTTCTCTCTCTGGACAGCCCATTTCTCTCTCTCTCTCAACCCCACTCCTCTCCTAGTGGTTCACCAGGGCATCCAATACCACCTCCCCTTTGTTTACTCACCCCACAAAGCCCAGAAACTAGTGGACACGCCCCTGGCACATAAACAATGCCATTGCGTGCAGAGCTCGCGCTCTGGATCATGCTACAGTGCTCTCCGGCACTGTAGCACGCCCATTCCAAGGCCTCCCGTCGACCTTGGGCGCCGGAATCGTGTCCATCGAGGCCGCCACGGCATCCATGACACACAACACTGTCGGCCACTTCCTCCCTTGCCCTCCTTCTCCCTCAACGGGCTCACCCGAGCGCGTCCATGGACGCTGACCACGGTGCACCAGCGCCTCCCCTATATAGAGTCACCCACAAGCTCCCTCTCGCCTCTGATGATTACCTTCTCTCTCGTGCACCCTCTCAGACACACTCCCTCTCCCTCTCGTGCCCCCATGCTCCCTCTACAGCCGAAGCCTTGCCATCAGGACCGCGCTTAAGTTCGAGCACCATGGCTCTCCCCCCTTCCTTTATTCCATGTCCGCGACCTCCCCAGGGAGTCTCAAGGCCGGACCCGTCCTCCCCTTTGCCTGGGAAGCCCCCCCGGCGTGGTGCCGCCAAAGCTCCATGGCCGCCGCGGCCTGCCGATGGTGGCGCCGCTGTAGGATGCCTTGGGCGAGCCCGCAGCCACCCTTGGGTGCGGTGAGGAGAGCCGGAGCTCCTATGCTCATCGGCCGGCTCTCCCGCGTCGCCTGGCGATGGCTGCGGCGGCGGCCGAGCCCTTCCTTGCCCGGCGTCGGGTGGAATAAGACGACCAGGGGCGACGGGGCGACCTGCATGCGGGCCCTGCGCGTCAGCGACCCGCCGGCTGCCTCGTCAGTTAAGTGGAGGCAGGTACAACTGCTTACCGCCTCCTCCGCTCCGTTGACGTATTCCCAAAGTGCGCCATCGACGTTGCCTGGGCGCCCCGCGTAGCTGAGCCATCGGGCCGGCCCGTCAGCTATCCCTCGCCCAGCGCGCAGAATAAGTGGTATAGCCTTTTCCTTATTCTTTTTCCTGTAAACTTCAATAATTCATAAATAATACAAATGGAGTCCAAATTTGACGATTCAAATTTCTAGAAGCTCCATAAATTATGCCCTATAACATGGTGCTCTTTGCACATTTTTCCAAAAACATTTCCTTCACAAATATTTATCAATCCCCTTTTTATAATTTTTGTGATGAACTTTAGAAAATCATAGAGAGCCCATTTTTTATCCAAATTCCATGATTCAAATTCCTAGATGCTTATAAGTTCAAAACTTAGTTTTTGAACATTTTTCCTAGTACTTTCTACGCCACATAGAATATTGGTCCACTTCTCCATATATTGCCAACTTTGCAAATTCATAGGAAAATCATTTGAACTCCAAATCCGATTGAAACCAACTCCTAGGTGCTTCTAAAATTATTCCTTGTGAAATGGGTGCCTTTGCTCATTTTTCAAAGTAATTCTTCTGTACACTTCTTCCAAATCCACAAATCCCTTGATTCCATCATATCGAAATGTTTAGATATATCCATTGATCCACTTCCAACGAAATCACCTTGGTCATTCCTCATATAACCAGAGGCATCCTAGAAAAGTCCAACTCACATTTTTAGAGCACTTTTATTTTTGCCTGGTCGTGTTGCTTATTATGGTTGTTTTCGACGATAGTTGACGAAGTAGACGAAATGCTCGGAGTTGGACCAGAGATATTTGAAGACCTCGAAGACTTTGTTAAAATAGGCAAGCAACCCTTTGACCATGTCTATGAAACCCTTTTTATGCATGTCATATAGCACTTTTATTGCTTGCATCGGAGACATGATACTGTGGTGACCACATGGGGTGGTTTGCCACCATTACTTCCTCGTTGATACTTGCATTGTGCATGACCCTACCTTCATATGAGGGTTATGCCGGTGGGTGTAGGTAGGATGCTAAAGTAGTGCTACGCAAAAAGGGACGGGGATATGCATGGTGATGGAGACAAAGTATTTTCGAAAGACTTTTCGAAAACCCCATCGGGTGCCACTTATGCCCGAGGGAGATGATGAGACGGGTAACCACTTGATGACGAAGTGGTGTACCGAGGCAAGTGTGTGTTGTTTTCAAAAACGGATTACATTTAAGACTTGTCGACTGTCCCAACCTTACATGCGCAACCAATCTACCCTTGTATGGGAAAGGGCATTATTGATTACCTAGGCCGATACTAGCTCGGAGCCCACATTACTAGTGACGGGGGAGAGTTGGTGCTCTCTCTTGGGACGGGGTCGTGCCAGGTAGGGCGGCCATGACTGTTTTCACATGGCACCGGACACACCGTTGGTCCCTTCGTGTATGCGTAATAATGTGAAAAGGGCAGAGTCCCACGATCTTTTGCTTATACACGAGGGCCGTGTATCAACGAGTGGACTCCTTGTTAGAGTCGTCTAGGGAAAGATAGTGATCGGGTGCTTACCCCGGGTACTTGAGGTACCGCGGGTCGTGGATGACATGGAAGTTCCCCGGATCTTGTGGGTAAAGTGTGCAACCTCTGCAGTGTAAAACTATTGAATAGCCGTGTCCACGGTCAAGGACGATTAGGCGGTCTTGCTTAAACTACCTCCAGAGCTTCGCAAACCAGTGTGTGTGTTTGGATGATTGGGGAGAACTACTTGGGTCAAGTCAAGGGACTTGACATGATTGAGTTGGGTTGATGCCCACTCTATTTATGTTGATATATGTAACATGTCCTCATGGTTACTTGAATTCTCCTGATGCATGTCTTACAAGTTGTTGAACATGTCATTGCACTCAAAACTAGCTTTCTGCAAAAATTTACCTATGTCATGCATTGTTGTATCTTGAGCCAAAACATGGGTTGCTTGCGAGTACATTCAAAGTACTCATTGGCTTGCCATTGGTTATTTAATTGGCCAGGCATGGAAGAACATGAGTTCGAAGAAGAGTTCTTTGGAGACGAACATGCGAGCTAGGACGCTTCCCAGTCAGAATGCATGTAGGGTTAAGGCAGATGGCATGGGTCCAAGTTATGGACGGAGATTTTCGCTGCGATGATACACTCAAGACTTGACCATAATGGTCCTACTTGTGTAAAACGGTATGTATGGATGTAAGACTCTTGTTATTCAGCTTCTGTGTTTTCAGTGAGCATTGATCTCTGGGATCACTGTACACGTACATTGGGTGATCTCGACTTATGAGTCGGGGTCCCCTGAGAGCTAATGTATCGAGCCATCTGTTGTAGGAAGCCTTAGTTAGCATGGTCGTTAGTTAGGGTAAAACTATTTCCAAAACTACTACTAGTTTTTAAAACTATCTATACTTCTCTTCCCTTCTCAGTTTTTTGAAAACTAAGGTATACTTTCCTTATTGATCTCTTCCCCTTCAAAACCTTTGGTCGCTAGAATCCTTATGCCCCTGAACACTGGATTCCTTGTAATCCTCGTGGATAATCTAGAAGGAAGATGCCTTGCCAGACATTCACCCACATCTCCTGAACACAAGATTGGCGACATCACAACAAGACGATACTAACAGAAGATACATCCTCGAGGAATGAGGACCTGAAGACCCAGGAGATGGTGACACCCTTGACACTGCCCCAAGATGATGCAACCTTAGCCTACGATGATCAAGGCATAGAATATGCAAGAACATGATATACATCGCTAATGGAGTAACCCTGTCACTACCGTTGTTGTATCGGCAACCACCGATGGATGAGAACCTAGCCATTTGGTCCGCCTCACCATAGTGAGCAGGAAAACGGTTCTCCTCATCCCTCGCTCTTGGTGTCGATGTTGTCATCAACGTAACCAACATGATGGACCTCTATTACGCCTTGATAATGTCATTGCATAAAGGGATCATCGTGATTAAGAAGACAATAGAAGACCAAGTCAATGCCAGTTACGAGGAGCCACCTTCACCCCATCACTTCAACAGGCGAGAAGTTGTTGACGAATCTTCAGGCTCAACCCATATTGTTTCATCGAACAACTATAAGAGACGTAGCAACACCTGAGGAAAACTTAGAAGACTGCATGAGGCACAAGGCATGACTACTGAGTCCGAGAACCCCTAGGGTAGGATGAGTCGTGTACCCCCTATGTGCAGTCGAGTCCGTATGATAGTTCGAATAGAACCATGATTGTGTGTTGCTTGTTTTTATTTGTTTGTGTTTTGATATAGGTCACACTTTTGCCCTGGGCGACAAGTATGCGACTATATCACCTTCCTCGCCTTATTTCTTTTGTTTGGCCCTCTTTGCACCTGTTTATTTGCACTAGCACTACAGAACCCCCTTTAGGCCTTCCCCTCCTCTATGCTACCTCTCCCTCTCATCTGTCTCCTCAACTGAAGGCTAGCAAGACAAGATACACCAAGGATTCTACTTTGGCAACCAACCAGCACTGAAGACTTTTGCTACAACCTCCTCGACCAAGTGCAGCCCCTTAGAGTTATGGTTACCCCTCAAGATTAGAAACCCATTCCTAGACCCTTCGAGACTTCATAAGATCCCCAGCTCGAATCCTTAACCAAGTGCTTAACCCACAGAATTACAAGCGGACCAGTTAAGCCTCTGTAACCTCGCATAGCACCGGGTTCATTATGGAACTAGTGGACATACCGAACTAGAACATTATCATCCTAAGATAGCACCAAAGCTGACGATGCCATAGGAGAGACCAATTTGGGGATATAGGAATGGAGGACAAATGACTTGATGAGTTTATATCAGAGACCTTAAGGAATTGACCGAGACTCTTCGGAGGATTATAAGGCTTTCATGTTGGTAGATGAACTTGGTCGGATCATGATTATAGAGTAGCATAGCTTTCATTACCCCTGAGTAAATTGGATTTAATAGGACAATTATGACCGCAAGCTGAAATTATTGGAAGTATAAGGATTTGACTTAGCCAGGGGATATTGATAGAAGGTAGTTGATAATTACTTAGGGGAAAGTGTGGAAACTCTCGCGGGACATGAGATTTGAATTAAATAGGTTACCCTAGTGGAGTATGGATGTAGGGTAATTTTACATGGTTCAGAGTAAATTGGATTCAGACTGATGATCTTGATCATGATACCATGTTTCTCGGTGGACCATAAACTAGGGGATTGGATTAATTGTCAGAGTTTATTTAGGGATCTATATATGCTTGACCTTGGAGATTACTTGACTATGATAATGGAAATTGGTGGACTGACTATAGTAAGGTAGCCCTTTCCAGTATTTGTGGATTATAGGATATTAGAAGATCGTGTGGAACACCGTAGAGATTGGATTTGAAGAACTACTGGATCATGTAGTAATCGGTGTAGTTAATGGGATGTCGCAGTTGATGCATAGGAAGGAAACAAGATCTGGAGTGGCTTACGACGTGTTTCCTTGGGATAGAGATGCTTTATCTTAGACCTTGGAAGAATAGGCTGAGCACTTGGATTGTCACGTTCAAGCTTAGCAGCTTGTATGTTCTACCCATGGATTTTTAGGGATAGGCATACATATGAGTTTGGGGATTGTAGACATATATGGTTTTGTTAGACCTCCTCCTGGGAGCCATGAGGATATGAATCACATGAGTGATGATTGGAGTTGACCTATACGAAATGATGCTTTCAGCGGTATAAGGTGGTCTATTTGGAGGACTAGATAGAACAATTGGCATCTCATGAATTGCGCTCAAGCATAAGATGATAAACGTTCACTCACACCCTAGAACCCTTAAGCCCTACCAAGCCATAACATGGTCAGATCATGATCACAGGCTTTGACTCTAGATCAAGAAGACCGTGGCCAATACTCAACCTTGACCACCACCAGTACCATAGCCTAATTTATGTACCCCGTGAGCAAGTCCTCCAAGAGTACTTGGACAAGCTGGTTGTCATCGTTATTTGGTGATATACTTGTCTACCCGAAGACGAAAGAAGAGTCTTTCAGCTGGTTAGGGAACATTTGAAGATCGCCATGTCAAGAAGGAAGAACTATACCAACCACCATCATCAAGAAGTACACTTCTGCGTCGAGGACCATGTGGATCTGCAAGCCACTCCTCTAAGGAACCAAGCATTTCCATGACAAGGAGACCCACACCAAGATTCATCGGCCCCCTTCGAGATCACTCCAAGATTTAACAACCCCCTCTGAGATCACTACGAGACGAAGAGAAGACAGTTACCAGCTGGAGCTGCCACCTGAGTTACCTGATGTGCACAACGCTTTCCATGCATCACAACTCCGAAAATGTTTCCGACTTTCTAACTAGTCCGATCTCTACAAGGGCATCGACCACTGAGCCGTCGACCCCTAGCCTAATCTAACCTACCGCGAGCTACCCCTTTAGCAACCTGGATCAAGAAGAACGTCATACACGAAGCCACACCATCAAGTACTTCAAACTCAATGGAGCACCACACGGAAGCAGAAGCAACGTGGGGACTTGAAGACTACCCCAGATCCAAGTTTACGTACCCTTTCCGCCTTTAGTGCAGGAATCTCGGGGTCGAGATTCTTGTAAGGGGGGTAGGTCTGTCACACCCTGATTTTTCATGCCAAAACACCTAAGCAAATAAATTATGATAAAATGTGGTTTGACAAAAACTTTTGAGTGTTTTGGACCTTGCCTTGATTGGTTTTTGTCTGTTGTTTGCAAGTGCTCTAAAAATAAAATAAATCCTCCAACTCTTATACTCCTTCTCCTTGATCCAAAAACCTTTCCCAATGATCATGCCATGTGTATAGAACATAAAAATAATTTCTTGCAAAAATAATTTGGCCAAATAGTGTTTTCAAAAATTAGTTTTCCAAAAACCCCTGAATTGAGGTTTGCTTGCAAATCTTTGAATTAAGGGCAGTAAATTTTTTTCCAAAAATATATTTGACTCCTATTAGATATAGGATACCCAGAAACCACAAAAATATAATTTTAAAAGTTATTTTCCTATTTTATTTAAAAGCTTTTTCTTAAGGCCAGAAATGATCTTTAATAGGGAAAAATTATTTTATTGCTTCAAAAATATTTGACAAAATTTAGGGAAACTAGGACATATATTGTCCATATATAAGAGTTTCAACACATGGTCATGTTCAAAATATTGGACAAAACCTCCCAAAACCATTTCTGCCCATTTCAAGGATTTAAAATATTTCTACAGGAAATATTTTCACAAAAATCCAAGGAAAATCCAGCAAGTCACAAATGCATATTGTGATCACCTTGCAAAGCCTCATGTCAATCCGGGTCATTTTGGTTCACCAAAATGCCCCAAAACCCTCTCTGACCAGAATCTAATTTGAACAACTTTGTACTACCAACTTTCTCTCCTTGACCCCAACTTTTGTGAGCATGTTCACATGACGAAATGAGGCTACTAAACCAAGTGGTGCATCAAGGGGAAGTTATTTGCTCAACTAGATCTACGCAAGTTCATTTCTGCTAATTTCTAGGGTTTACAAAAGTTGCATTGGCAACTTTGCCCAAATAAGCTCCAAATTGGTGGAAGGCCCTAATTTTATGTGTCATTTCACCCTGTCGAGTCTCATGGCAAATGGAAATCATCTACTTCCCCAAAACCATATCAAACACCTTCTGCGTGTTAACTAAAAACCCTGTTTGGGGCTCTTCCACTAATCTCCATGAATTCCACTTTTTACTACAGCCCCTCCTAGTACCGGTGTACCTCCAGTAACATTGGCAAGTCCTCAGATCAATTATTGGGGGGGTAAAACCCCACTTTCTCTCTCTGGATAGCCCATTTCTCTCTCTCTCTCTCTCAACACCACTCCTCTCCTAGTGGTTCACCAGGGCATCCAAGGCCACCTCCCCTTTGTTTACTCACCCCACAAAGCCCCAAACACTAGTGGACACGCCCCTGGCACATAAACAATGCCATGGCATGCAGAGCTCAAGGCTCTGAGCATGCTATGATGCTCTCAAGACCTGTAGCACGCCCATTCCAAGGCCTCCCGTCGACCTTGGGCGCCGGAATCGTGTCCCTCGAGGCCGCCTCGGCGTCCATGACACACAACACTGTCAGCCAGTTCCTCCCCTGCCCTCCTTCTCCCTCAACGGGCCCACCCGAGCGCGTCCATGGACGCTTCCCACGGTGCACCAGCGCCTCCCCTATATAGAGTCACCCACGAGCTCCCTCTCGCCTTTGATGATTCCCTTCTCTCTCGTGCACCCTCTCAGACACACTCCCTCTCCCTCTCGTGCCCCCCTGCTCCCTCCGCAGCCGAAGTCTTGCCATCAGGCCCGCGCTTAAGTTCGAGCACCATGGCTCTTCCCCCTTCCTTTATTCCATGTCCGCGACCTCCCCGGGGAGTCTCAAGGCCGGACCCGTCCTCCCCTTGGCCTGGGAAGCCCCCCCGGCGTGGTGCCGCCAAAGCTCCATGGCCGCCGTGGCCTGCTGATGGTGGCGGCGCTGTAGGCTGCCTTGGCCGAGCCCGTAGCCACCCTTTGGTGCGGTAAGGAGAGCCGGAGCTCCTATGCTCGTCGTCGGGCTCTCCCGCGTCGCCTGGCGACGGCTGTGCCGGCGGCCGAGCCCTTCCTTGCCCGGCGTCGGGCGGAAGAAGACGACCAGGGGCAACGGGGCGACCTGCATGCGGGCCCCACGCGTCAGCGACCCGCCGGCTGCCTCGTCAGTTAAGTGGAGGCGGGTACAGCTGCTTACCGCCTCCCCCGCTCCGTTGACATATTCCCAAAGTACGCCATCGATGTTGCCTGGGCGCCCCGCGTAGCTGAGCCACCGGGCCGGCCCGTCAGCTATCCCTCGCCCAGCGCGCAGAATAAGTGGTATAGCCTTTTCCTTATTCTTTTTCCTGTAAATTCAATAATTCATAAATAATACAAATGGAGTCCAAATTTGACGATTCAAATTCTTAGAAGCTCCATAAATTATGCCCTATAACATGGTGCTATTTACACATTTTTCCAAAAACATTTCCTTCACAAATATATATCAAATCCCCTTTTTATAATTTCTGTGATGAACTTTAGAAAATCACAGAGAGCCCATTTTTTATCTAAATTCCATGATTCAAATTCCTAGATGCTTATAAGTTCAAAACTAAGTTTTTGAACATTTTTCCTAGTACTTTCTACGCCACATAGAATATTGGTCCACTTCTCCATATATTGCCAACTTTGCAAATTCATAGGAAAATCATTTGAACTCCAAATCCAGTGAAACCAACTCATAGGTGCTTCTCAAATTATTCCTTGTGAAATGGGTGCCTTTGCTCATTTTTCAAAGTAATTCTTATGTACACTTCTTCCAAATCCACAAATCCCTTGATTCCATCATATCGAAATGTTTAGAAATATCCATTGATCCACTTCCAATGAAATCACCTTGGTCATTCCTCATATGACCAGAGGCATCCTAGAAAAGTCCAACTCACATTTTTAGAACACTTTTATTTTTGCCTGGTCGTGTTGCTTATTATGGTTGTTTTCGACGATAGTTGACGAAGTAGACGAAATGCTCGGAGTTGGACGGAGATATTTGAAGACCTCGAAGACTTTGTTAAAATAGGCAAGCAACCCTTTGACCATGTCTATGAAACTCTTTTTATGCATGTCATATAGCACTTTTATTGCTTGCATCGGAGACATGATATTGTGGTGACCACATGGGGTGGTTTGCCACCGTTACTTCCTCGTTGATACTTGCATTGTGCATGACCCTACCTTCTTATGAGGGTTATGCCGGTGGGGGTGATAGGTTGCTAAAGTAGTTCTACGCAAAAAGGGACGGGGATATGCATGGTGATGGAGACAAAGTATTTTCAGAAGACTTTTCGAAAACCCCATCGGGTGCCACTTATGCCCGTGGGAGATGATGAGATTGGTAACCACTTGATGATGAAGTGGTGTACCGAGGCAAGTGTGTGTTGTTTTCAAAAACGGATTACATTTAAGACTTGTCGACTGTCCCCACCTTACATGCGCAACCACTCTACCCTTGTATGGGAAAGGGTATTATTGATTACCTAGGCCGATACTAGCTCGGAGCCCGCATTACTAGTGATGGGGGAGAATTGGTGCTCTCTCTCGGGACGGGGTCGTGCCAGGTAGGGCGGCCATGACTGTTTTCACAGGGCACCGGACAAACCGTTGGTCCCTTCGTGTATGCGTAATAATGTGAAAAGGGCAGAGTCCCATGATCTTTTGCTTATACACGAGGGCCATGTATCAACGAGTGGACTCCTTGTTAGTGTCGTCTAGGGAAAGATAGTGATCGGGTGCTTACCCTGGGTACTTGAGGTACCGCGGGTCGTGGATGACAAGGAAGTTCCCCGGATCTTGTGGGTAAAGTGTGCAACCTCTGCAGAGTGTAAAACTATTCGAATAGTCGTGTCCACGGTCAAGGACAGTTGGGCGGTGCTTCTTAAACTACGTCTAGAGCTTCGCAAACCAGTGTGTGTGTTTGGATGATTGGGGAGAACTACTTGGGTCAAGTCAAGGGACTTGACATGATTGAGTTGGGTTGATGCCCACTCTATTTATGTTGATATCTGTAACCTATCCTCATGGTTACTTGAATTCTCCTGATGCATGTCTTTCAAGTTGTTGAACATGTCGTTGCACTCAAAACTAGCTTTCTGCAAAAATTTACCTATGTCATGCATTGTTGTATCTTGAGCCAAAACATGGGTTGCTTATAGTACATTCAAAGAACTCATTGGCTTGCCACTGGTTATTTAATTGGCCAGGCATGGAAGAACAGGAGTTCGAAGAAGAGTTATTTGGAGACGAACATGCGAGCTAGGACGCTTCCCAGTCAGAATGCCTGTAGGGTTAAGGCAGATGGCATGGGTCAAAGTTATGGACGAAGATTTCCGCTGCAATGATACACTCAAGACTTGACCATAATGGTCCTACTTGTGTAAAACAGTATGTATGGATGTAAGACTCTTGTTATTCAGCTTCTGTGTGTTCAGTGAGCATTGATCTCTGGGATCACTGTACACGTACATTCGGTGATCTCGACTTATGAGTCGGGGTCCCCACAGGGGTACTCACCACGTCATCTCCCGATCTGTTAGATTGGGCCGAGGACCCCCATGGTCATATACTCATGGGCCAGTCCGGACAGTCTTCGCATACAAGGAAGATTCCTCAAGACTTGGCGATCAAGACAAGGACTCCTCCCCACCAGCGTATTCGGCAGGACTCTTGTTATCCTAGGCCTCTGGTGCTTTATATAAACCGAGGCCAGGCTAGTCGATAGAGATATACACAATCATAATCATAGGCTAGACTTCTAGGGTTTAACCTCTACGATCTCGTGGTAGATCAACTCTTGTAATACTCATATCATCAAGATCAATCAAGCAGGAAGTAGGGTATTACCTCCACCATGAGGGCCCGAACCTGGGTAAACATTGTGTCCCTATCCTCCTGTTACCATCCGCCTTAGACGCACAATTCAGGACCCCCTACCCGAGATCCGCCGGTTTTGACACCGACATTGGTGCTTTCATTGAGAGTTCCGCTATGTGTTCGGCAAAAGGTCGGTGGCTCGCCTGCAGACCAACTGCGACTTCGGTATCTTCGTCACCAGCTCGACTGGTCACCTTGGCTGGACCGAGGACTACGCCCTACCTCCAATCGTCATGTTCGGATGAGGGCCTTCATCAACATCATCTCCGATCTCTATCAAGACCATGGAGGAATCACCCAGGGAGCCCGGGGGCTCAACGTCAACATTGCCCTCGGGCGACCGTGCTGTTTTTCTGGACAGCGAACCTGTATCCGCCACCACCGCCTCCTCAAGCGTCGTTTTAACGATTGCTTTGGTGGAATTGTGCGGAAATGAGTTTACAACAACCCTGGAAAATTTCGTCGAGTTCTGATGGAGGAATCTCTGGCAGTCCGCGATATACTGGAGCTCTGTCAAATCTGGACGGGAATCTAGACGAGTTTAGGACATGGTGTCCAGCTTCTAGCTTGGACGTCCTTTGGAAGATCCAACCTTTGATCGGCTGCGGAATTCCTACATCTACCACCTCTCAAAATTTCAGCTCGATCCGACCGTCCAAACTCCGGGAACCTTCCGATTAGTTCATCACTTTTCGGATCTATTTTCTGCGCGAGAAAGAATCCGACGCGAACTCATCTTTTTTATGAACGGGATTTCGGACATCCTTTTTGAAGGAAGTTTTGTATTGGGTATTGTGTTTTGTTCCCAAACACATCACGCTAATTTTGAAGTCTTTTCCAATATGATCTTCACCATCGCTACCGGTGTCAAACCAGCCCGACAACGTTGCTCTACGGCTGCCGACCTGCGCTAGACACGTTGTCACTTTATTGAGCCGAACTCAACTTCTTCGGATCATCATATCGGCAAGCCGAACAAGAGCTCGGCATCGCAAAGGATAAATCATCACCAACATCGCCGCCCCACGGATTACACAGAGCGGGCACACCGGCATCACCGCACGGTCACTTCATCAAGCCGGCATTGACCACGTCACGACCGGCATCGGCAGGGCCGCACTGTTATTTCTTCAAGCCGATGTCCATCACGCCGACCTACTTCGACTCATCGGCTGACATCGAGGCTTCGACATCTCGGCTGGACCGGGGGCTTCACCATCTCTTGATCAACCTACTCCGGAGACTTCGGCGTCACAAGCCGACCAGCTCCGTCACGTTAGCTGGACCGACGGCTTTGCCTCGGCAAGCCAACCTTTGCTAGCATAGACATGCCGTCGCTTTATCGCCCATCAGGCAATGGGTGTGCGGATCGAGCCCCAATTTTGGGAATCGCCTTTCTTCGGATTGCTACAACAAATAAACCAGGTGCTATTAATCCTATTATCTTTTGCTTGTTTGGGTTCATTTTTCTCAAGGAATTATTACTCTGGTTTGTCCATCATATGCACATAGGTCTATCAAATGGTGGCCGCATTAATGACGGTAGCATGGTGGTTCAGTCAGTTTCCGTACATAGTCCGGCGAATGCCGCATCCGGAACTCGGACCAACTTGTGAATTCAGGCTTTGCCACGCCTTTACCGCATCACGCCGACGGCCTGCATCGACATTGACTTCGGTGCCAGGCCATATTTCTTTTATTACTCACCTTGCATAAATTATTTATTATGTAACGATTTTTTTATTATTACTATTATCTCCGGTTTGCACTATTTTTTGTGCACAGGAAAATGATCCAGCCGGACTATATCCTTTGGCGTCACCTCTACGGACGGGGCTTCGTCAACACTTCATTACCCCATGCCGTGGACTTCAGCATCACTCTGCCGGCCTGCATTGACCGTGCTATGTCACCACTTCGGAGTGCCGAGCTCTTTACTCCGCCACCTCGGGACCGGCTTGGGGGGATGGAACCTTGTCCTGCATCAAGCTAGGACCGCGTCATCAATACCGAACACATTAACCAACTAAGTTGCCTTCATGCTCAAGGTTTTAAATTTTTAATTTGTGTTCAGTTCGACCAAGCATTATACTTTTTGTGGAAAAAAGTTGCCTGTAAAAAATTTCCTTGTCCAAACTTTGTTTGTGACGCACAAATTCAAATACCCCGTTTACTTGGGGGCTTCCATTATGAAGCCTTTCCTCTTCCATATGATTATACTTGTACGGCTTCGTTCCTTGTTCGTGTATTACGCCACAATATGCACTATGTTGACTTAAGCGATTCGCAAGTTGGGTTGCCTCGCTCCTGTGTTTACCCCTACGTTCCCGATTGTTCGGCTAGGGAGTAAAGGGAGCACCTCTGCGATTGTCACGATCGGGTCATCCGAGCCGGACCTCAGACTAGGTGAAGCCGAAAGCTAGCGCTCTTATTGTTTTCAATTATGGTCGGCACACAACGGAACTCATGAGTACAAAAAATCTATTGCACAAGTCTCATAGTAACAATGAGCACCGAAGAAAGGTATCGGTGGGGGTACTATTTTCTTTGAAGATGCTTCTTACACTTTGTTAGTAATATAGCATAAGTTCCCTGAGCACGCTTTGTCTGTTACAGCCTTATGGCCTGATTGCCTAGTTATCGGAAACACCGTTGATATTCTCGACAGGTGGAGTACATAACACTTTTCGGTCCTCGATCAAGAGGGAGAAGCCGACGGTCGGTTAAGACGCGTTTAAAGTTCGGGTGAACAAAGATATGATATTAGTACGTCGGTACATACAATCATTATACATAAAAATTCTTTTACCCAAGTCACGTGGGTCTCTTAAATTAGTATGAGCTATTTTTCTTCTTGGTCGTTGCAAAGTCTTTTTTCTATCACTCCTTTCTCGATGCAAGTGTGTGGTCAATAGCCGGATAGCCTTGCTTCTCTCTAAATCCGCTCGAGTGCGCTTTGCTAAACTAGCCTCGGAGAAGCACTCCGCCGGGATAAGGAGGTTGAAGCCATAGGCTGACCTCGCTTGAAGTCTTGAGATAGGATGTGTCATGTTAAAGCACCTACGTAAGCACCTTTTTTTTAAGTCCTATTTTCGGATTGGCACCGAACACTTGATCTAGTTCGGACATTAAACTTTTGAATAAGTTTTTTGGCTTTTCAAGCCTATGGCACTTTTAAACTATTTGTGCGTTTCCAGCTTTAGTCTCGCAGTGCAACGCCCGGACACCTTTCGGGATTCGGCAAAAACATTCTCGGATATTGCTATATATGCGTCAGTTTCGAATTGTGTCTTCGGTCAATAGTTGGGTTTCCTGGCTCCTGTGCTTGCCTCCTACGTTCCACTTTGTTCGGCAAGGTGTGCAAAGGGAGAACCACTGCGATTGTGCTTCCAGCTCGCATGGTTAAGCACCTCAGTGGAGAAAGCCGAAAACTGACTGTCACAATAGGCGTAAATTGGTCAGCGATCCGATGACTATGTTAAATGACGGGCCGTTCATAACATTGGCTGAAGTGTTTACGGCTTGACCTCGACTGTCGCCGAACACTAACCGGGGGCTCATAGCTAGCTTCCCGGTTTAAAGCTCCTATGACTCAGCGAAATTTATAAAGCCCGTGATATCTGATTGCCTCGTTTACGCTAACACAACCGCCTCCAAGACGCACCGAGACGTCGGCTAAGGGTTGTTTTGTTAGTGCGGAAACACCCTGCGTAGTATCTACCAAGGGGTAGAGGATGACGATGGGCCACTTTCAACTGATAAACGGACGCAATGGAGTCAAAATAATGATGTAAAGTACTTGGATACATAGAATCATTACACATAATCTGTGATTTTACTCCGGATATCGATCCTTAATTCGGCCACCCGTGCTCACATTAAGGCTCGGGGGCTACTGGGCATTGCGCTCATTATTTACAAATATTAAAGGGGCACATCGATCCCCTGATCTGGTGTTGCCATCCGACTAGTGTCCCGGGGGTTACTGCATTGCCTATTCAATGCAGAAAATTAAAAGGGCTCAGTGTTCGGCTTGATCGAACTATGGGAAAGCACGTCTTCGGACAACAATAAGTACCATCTGGACCTATCTGGCATCAAGCTATATATCACGGCGACTTCTCATGACCCTCTCTCAGGGGCCCATTCACCGATCACTATTATCTCTAATATATTACACTGTGTTTTTATTCCTATGTATGCTGCCGAGCTAGGAATTGATCCTCGAGCCGATTTTCGCAGATCGACACGAGTCTCGGGGCTCTTGGGAACAACGGTTTTTATGCTTGCCTTTAGGTGCATCTCGGGCTTCAGACTGATACACACCTTGAGGGCTACTGGATATACATCGGCAGAGAATAAACTGCACCAGTTAAAAATATTCACAAAAAATCAGCCCGCGGTCGGGGTGGTGCACCATCTCGGAGGCAGTCCCGCATAAAGCTCGGGTGCCAGCGGCTAGCTCCATAGAGGGCATTTCCGGCATTAAGCTTGGCTACACTCCTTCAAATTTTTTGTACCAAGATGATCTATGACATCTTGGATATAGTCCGGCGTTGGAGCTGGGATACAGTCCGGCACTGGAGCTTGGACACAGTTCGGCATTGGAGCTCGGATACATTTTGGCGTTGGAGCTCGGAAGCAGTCCGGAATTGGTGCTCGGCTGCAAAGGATACCTCGAATGCAGCCCGGTGTTGGAGCTCGGACGCAAGAGGACACTGCCTCCCGGGAACAACTTCAAACCCGAGGCGTGGCATAAAAATAACACAGCATTGATAAAGGCCGGAAATTTAAAGGGGCTCCTCGGATACCCAACGTGTAAACTCTTCGGATGCACTTCGGCGATCCTCAAGATCGAAGATGAGAAGATTTGTTGAACCGACGACCGAAGATGAAGAACAGTTCGGAAGAATCGAGGAGCGTCCCTAACTTGAAGACCGGTTCAGGGGGCTACTTACGGTGTCCTGGACTAAGGGGTACTGACCACGTCATCTCCCGATCTGTTAGATTGGGCCGAGGACCCCCATGGCCGTATACTCATGGGCCAGTCTGGACAGCTGCCGCATACAAGGAAGATTCCACAAGACTTGGCGATCAATACAAGGACTCCTCCCCACTGGCATATTCGGCTAGGACTCTTGTTATCCTAGGCCTCTGGTGCATTATATAAACCGAGGCCAGGCTAGTCGATAGAGATATACACAATCATAATCATAGGCTAGACTTCTAGGGTTTAGCCTCTACGATCTCGTGGTAGATCAACTCTTGTAATACTCATATCATCAAGATCAATCAAGCAGGAAGTAGGGTATTACCTCCATCATGAGGGCCCGAACCTGGGTAAACAATGTGTCCCTTGCCTCCTGTTACCATCCGCCTTAGACGCACAGTTCGGGACCCCCTACCCGAAATCCTCCGGTTTTGACACCGACACCGGTGTCCTCGGATCCCTCGACGGCAAGCACAGTCTTGCCCTTGTGCTTCCTGTTGCGGCGCCGTCCCTTCTTCGTCGGGGTGGCTGTGCCTTCGTCTGTGGAGTCGGTTTCCGCACCGGCGTCCTCACCGGGGTACTTCCTCCCCTCTTCAGCTCGGGCGCACCTATCGACCAGAACATAAAGTTCGGCCACATCTTTCACCTTGTTCATCGCCAGCTCTTCACGCATCTTGTGGATGTGCACATTCTGGTGGAATGCACTGATCACGGCGGTAGGATGAACATCGGGGATGTTATACTGCACCCGGTTGAATCTCTGTATGTACTTGTGCAGGGTTTCACCTTCTTTCTGGGGGATGATATGCAAATCGCTTGCCAAGCCATGAGCTTGGTGCCCCCCCCCCCACGTAAAGGTGCCAACAAACTCATGGCACAAATCCGACCAGAAAGAAATAGAATCTACTAGCAAGTGCATCAACCATGACATGACATTGGGTTTAAGGTGCCAACGGGAAGCAATTGGCAAGCACCTTGTCGTCGCGAGCCCCAGCAGCTTGCATGGCGATGGTGTAGATGCTGAGGACCTCCGACGGATGGGGCTAACCATTGTACTTCTCGCTGACGTCGGGCTTGAACGTGTGGTGGGAGGGCCACTGGAACTATCGCAGCTCACGGGTAAAGGCTGTGCAACCCACCTCGTAGGGGAGGCCGCCAGAACCCCCTAGTGCTTGGTGGTCCATATTGGGTCCAGCCCGCCTATCTGACTGGTGGCGTGCATCGCGCCGGCGCTCGATGGTGGTTCGAGCGTCTTCATGGGCTCGCTCCCGGAGAACTTGGTGCTAATCGCGGTGGGTCCATGGGTCGGACGACGCTATGGAAATGTTATCACGAGCGTCATCACGACAGACCGGCACCCGCAGTGGCTGGCGTGGCGGAGGAGAGTGCACTGTGGCTGCAACACCTCCGATCCTTCCACCACTGGCATGCGGTGGCTCAACGGAGCACCGGCCAGAGGGCCCCGCTGGTCGTGGCTCATCTTTGTTGGCAACGCCGACGAGGCTCCGGATGGTGGCTCTCCACTCGTCGAGCTTTTCCGTAGCAGGGGAAAAGTCGGGAGCAACTGCGCGCGCGCCAAGGCTTCGGCTGGCGTGGGTGGCGGCGAAAGCTGCGTGGACCGTGATGTGCTCCGACTTCTAACCATGTTAGAAGGAGTTTTATCACGGCCTGGCGGTTGTGCGCCATTTTCTCCAGCATCTCGGCATGCATGCTGGTCTTCTACGTCCCGCAAATGAAGTGCATGACTCTTCCCTCGGCGGCGCCCTGGGTCACCAGCGTGGTGACGCTGCTCATCACGCACAACCTGGGAGGAGCGCGTCGTGGGTGCGGCGTAGGAATCTTGGAAGTCGCCGCACTGCCTGCAGGCGGCACGACGCCGCCCCTGGAGGGACCCGCACCACCTGCGGGGGGCTGCTCCGTCTCTGGATTTGGTGGCGTGCGGCTCGTCGTCTCACGCACGAACTACGTTGCTCGCCCGACTTTGACTGCCAGAGCGATGCGGGTGTTCACGGGCCGCGCCTCGGCTTTCGTCCGCGACCGCCCCGCCGCTCGTCCGCACTGGAACGGGCCGTTCGGCTCCCGACGAACCGGTCACCGTGATCGTCTTCTTCTTGGGAGACATGGCGACGAAGAACTGCTAAACTAGCTGCTAAACCAGATTTTCACAACTATGCCCCCTACATGGCGCGCCAAAGATGTCGGTGGAAACGACACCTATGGGATCATTGGCATCCCTTCTACGGTTGGCGGGCACAGAGTTGTGCAAAGAGTAGGTCTAGGAGCCAGCACAAAGATCGTTTACCCAGGTTCGGGTCGCGAGGATGCGTAAAACCCTAGTCCTGCTTTGGTGTATGTATTTGAGTGATCTCGAGTTCTTGAACTAGCTACGGTGCGTGTCCATTCCAAAAAATCTGAATCCTTCTCCTGGACGCCTCGGGCTTCCTTTTATAGACAAAAGGGGTTGCCATAGTGGCACACAGGAGGTGGAAAGGTGTATAGTGTGCAAGCTTATCGCTTGTCATTACGGGACAAGACGCATTAAATGCGCTCCTTTAGGTGTCTCGTTGCTTTACTGGGGATGGAAACAAGGCCCGTCCCATCCGTCCACGCTCCGTCTTGCTCCGACATGCGTCCAGGCCAACGAGGCATGCAGCGCCGCCTAGGCTGGCAGGCTGCTGAGATGGCATGGTGGTAGGGTCTTCACGAAGATTTGCATACCACCACGAAGGTGTTTGATGAGTTGTCCTAGAAGCTGCACGTCGCCACGCAGGTGCCTGCCGAGCTGGTCGTGCTGGCAGCTGCATGGGAACGGCAGTGGAGTCTTGGCAGACGTGGGCCTGGCTGCGGCCCTGTAGGTGTCTTCAGCAAGGGGCCTTGCCGGGACCCCGGCAAGGGTCTTTCCATGGCCTCGTGGTCATCCCCAGCAAGGGTCTTGCCGGGGCTCTCGTGGATTTCCTCGGCTAGGATCCCACCGAGGATCGTCGTCTTCTGGCCCTCATCTGATCTTGTGTGCTTATGATCTTGACAAAGATCTTCATGCCATCACGGAGGTGCCTCCCAAGCCTTGGTTCCAATGTGGTTGTCGGTGGTGTTGGAACCCTTGGGCTCGAGGGTGGCGCACTCTGCTGGCATCGGACAAGTTGCCCCAGCAAGGATCTTGCCGGGGCTATTGAGGCCGCCCCGGCAAGGGTCTTGCCGGGGGAGTCCACCTCGCCCTCTTGTTGTTCTTGGTCTCTGGTGTTGGCGCTGCTCTGATTTCCTTGAGCTCCGGCTCCCCTCTTCTGCCCTGCTCAGTGTGGCCGCGGGCGCGGCTCCGACTTCCCATGCACAACTAAAGGGGTCAAAAGAAGAGCCCTTACTTTTGTACACCGACAGTACGCATCCGTGAATAAGTACACCTCACTCAGTGTCGGGACTTTTTGGTTTCCCAGGCACGTGCCACATCAAAATTGTGAAATTGGCTATTCAAACATCACACAACACCTTTTTGGTCCACATGCATGCACGCGGTGGTTATCCTAGCTAGGACACTCACGTGTGACGCTTCCATCTGTGGGCCCATGAGGCCATCGTTGATGCATGCATGCATGACTTTTACCTACATCAGGAGAGGTTAATTAATTCCACCATCGATCAGGATTCTTTTGGGTTGTACATATTATGTCAGGAGCATATAGTATGCGGTGAAGAGGGGGGAAGGGGACCATCATATGTAGTACGCTTCATGAACCTCGCTCTGCGTGGGTGCATGGTTTACGGTTTTTGAGGCAGGTGGCACATCAAAGTTGTGAATTTTGGGTATTCAACATATATATGTTTGGCCCACATGCAAAGCGGTGGTGGTTGTCCTCTCGCACCCACTTAAACGGTTATCAGTGATATCGATGCTTTCCACCTGTGGGCCCGCTTGGTCCATCACTACAGTTTGCCTGACAACAAGAGAGGTTAATTTGTCTTAGGAGGGGATTATTATTTTTGCTTGTAATACGGTATATATATATAGGTAATTCTCTGGGATGACATGCATGATACAGTTTGAGCACACACACATGCATGTGTACGCATGAATCCCTCCCATCGAGTCGAAGTGGCTAGTACAACGACACATCATGAACCGATCTCGCTCTGTGTGGGGAGCTAATGTATGATTTTTGACGCACGCTCAACATCAATGTTGTGAAATGGTATTCAAGCATGCATGCACGCATCACCTTCATATATATGCATGTAGTGCTTGCCTTCAAACAGTACACTCCCTCGCGTGGTTATCGGCGACAAGCCTATATATTCGTGGGCCCATGTGGACATCCATGATCACCTTGACCAACAACAAGATAGGATACCATGGCGGATTCTTCATTTGGTTCATGTTATTGTAATATAGGTCATGGTGAGATTTAGACCTTAAGATTGAGCGCGTATACTATGCATGCATGCATGAATCCCCTTCGTTGGCTTGAATTGTGGTGTAACATACATATACATCGTCAACCTAACCCTCACCCAGTTTGGGGATTTGTAGTTTGAAATCACGGTGCCACATCAAAGTTGATCCATTGTTACTTAAAAACACACCTCTTCATACATATGTTTGGGCCACACACATGCAATGGTTGTCTTCGGGGACTAGCTACTTGCGTGATTATTGGCGAGCTAGCCCATCTCCGGGGTCGCATGGACAGCCATCACTTTGACCAACAACAAGAGAGAGGTTGTACGACCAAGGTGGATTATTCTTGGTCCATTTTACGATCCACTTGGTGAGATATGCCTCTCTGGCCCGCAGACTGGAAGTATGTGTGTGTGTGTGTGGGGGGGGGGGGTTGCTACTTCGCACTTTGCTCGGTGAACCTCGGTTGGGGGGGCATGCATTCATAGCTTAGGATTCCCTTTGTGGTGACACGAGGGGGCTGCTAGCTACTTCACACTTTGCTAGGTGAACCTTGGTTGGGGGGCATGCATTCATAGTTTAGGATTCCCTTCGTGCCGACACGAGGGAGGGGGACTGCTAGCTACTTCGCACTTTGCTAGGGTGAACCTCGGTTGGGGGCATGCATTTATAGCTTAGGATTCCCTTAGTGCCGACACGAGGGAGGGGGGCTGCTACCCACTTTGCACTTTGCTAGGGTGAACCTCGGTTGGGGGGTCATGCATTCGTAGTTTAGGATTCCCTTCGTGCCGACATGAGGGAAGGGGGCTTCTAGCTACTTCGAACTTTGCTAGGTGAACCTCAGTTGGGGGGGCATGCATTCATAGCTTAGGATTCCCTTCGTGCCGACACGAGGGAGGAGGGGGGCTTCTAGCTACTTCACACTTTGCTAGGTGAACTCGGTTGGGGGGATGCATTCATAGCATAGGATTCCTTTCGTGCCGACACAAGGAAGGAGGGGGGCTACTAGGTACTTTGCACTTTGCTAGGTGAACCTCTGTTGGGGGAGGGGGAGGGGGCATGCATTCATAGCTTAGAATTCCCTTTGTGCCGTCACGAGGGGGTGGGGGCAAGCAATACCGTGTGCTTTGCGAGAGAGGTGCCACATCAAAGTTGCATTTGGTATTTGAAAATCAAACCACCCTTTTCATACATAAATTTTGTCCACATGCAAGTGTGTTCGTATTCTGACCCTCTCCCGCGTCATTTTTCGCCAAATTTATGAACATTAGACATGTCGGATGACGCAACAGAAACGGTTCACTCAAACTAACCGTGTGCCACGCTGGTGCCCCTGTCACACACATGTCCACACAGTACATTCGACACCACGAGGCTCCCCCTCTAAAAAAATATCTTCCCGCCTCGAGCATTGTTCTGTTTCATAACACATGGTTGTTATCTCTGGACCGTCTGCGATGTTTCTTGTTCCCAATCCCGCCTGCATCCCTAGAAAATATCTACCCTCCTCGAGAGTTTTTCTGTTTCATAACACATAGTTGTTATTCGTGGACCGTGTGCGATGCACTATCATCAAAATTTTCAATAGCCCCGGCATTTCACTCCCACATTTGACTCCCTCGTAGAAAAATTTTCCGTACCCGCGTCATTTCCTCAAACACCCCCCCCCCCTCCACACACACACACACCAAAACCTCCTCGGGTGTGCGCTCAAACACACAACCCCATCCCTCGCTCGAAACCCTAGCAATGTCCCCGCCGCCGTTGCCGCCGCCGCCACAAGGCCTCCATTGTCAACATCTGTCGCTTTGCCTATGCAGCTTACCCACTGATATCCATACCCAGGCCGCCCTGAGTTTCTTAGATGACGCCTGCCAAACGCCCCCTTTCCCACCGATCTCCATCCCCATCCCCATCACCCACTCCAGAGCGTCGCAGCCTAAGCCCGGCTACGCTTCTCGTGGAGCTCGAGGAGCGACTGGCCCAAAAGAGGTGTATAACGGTCTCTTTGCCCAACGTCGCTGAGGAAGCTGGCGACCATTATTGGCGGCAGGCACTCAATCAGCGGGCTAGAGTATGCGGGCATGTCTCGGCCGCCGGCTACAACATCGAGGTCATCGACAGCGACGGCTAGAGGCGGGCTATGTCACAAGTTAAGTGGCCCACCGCAACCCCTCGGGTTCAACCGCCGTTGATCTCATCCATGGCCCCGCCGCTGATCTCCTCTAGCTCGATGTCAACAATTTTCCATTCTACATCGCCATTGAGCCCCTTTTGTCATTTCTGAAGGACATGTTCTGCGACACTGGCTTGGGATCCATAGCTTCCAAGTCAGACCTCATCGACGACGACCACGAGGAGAGCACCCTCTCCGGCTATTCCAAGGGGAAAGAGCCCATCTACTCTTCCAAGGGGAAAGTGCCCGTCTGCGACATCAGGGATGGCACCCTACAGCCGTGCTCTTCCAAGGGGAAGGAGCCCATCTGCGACAACATGGAGCGCATCCAGGGTCCATGCTCTTCCCACGGGAACGATCCCATCTGTGACAAGTGAGGAAACCCATGATTTGTTTTGTCGTGCCTCTTCACACGGGGAAACCTATGATTTCTTTTGTCGAGTCCCTTTTGTAGTGTAGTGAGAATATGTCCAGTTTTAATTGCTATATCTGGTTGTTTGCAGTATGCCCTGTTTATTTCAGTTGTTCACAATGTGATGATCCATATGTGCAATTATTTACTGTGTAGTATGTTTCATCAATCCAGTTTTAAACATACCGATAGGAATGCATATATTTGCTTGATGTTAAGCCTGTTATAGCTAGCATGTGCCTCTTTTAAAGTTTTTTTATTGTTTGGTTGTTTGTAGTTAGCATATGTCCAGTTTCAAATGCTATCTTTGGTTGTTCGTAGTATGCCTTGTTTATTCCAGTTATTCACAGTGTGATGTTCTATATGTGCAAGTATGAACTATGCAGTTCAATTTCATCAGTACCAGTTTCAACAATACCACTATGAATGACTACATTTGGTTGTTGCATCTTGTAGTTAACACGCCTTTCCATTTTTATTTAACAATAACTAGTGTACTTAGACCGGCACAATACCAGTTTGAATGACTATGTTTGCTTGTTGTTAAATGTTAGGCCTATTGCAGTTAGCACTCCTTTCCACTTTGTTTTTCTTTACTAGCGTGCTTAAACCTACACACTGAAGCTATCTTTTGGAGATAATTTTGTCTGCCATGGATAATTTTGTTTGATGTTCAGCCTGTTGTGCTTAACATGCTTCTCGATGTACCTACACAGGAAAATTTTGGGAACGACTGCTATTTTCCATCGAGGTTAGTTTCATCCCATGGCTTATATCTGCTCACTGTTCAGGATATCGGTAGCTGGTACCATATAGGCCGGTGGCTGATAAGGGACTAATCGGTGAATCAGACTTTTAAATGAATATATCTGCAACCCATTTACCGTTAGGTTAACTAGGGCCATATGTAATATATTTGAGGCTACATAGCAACTTGCATTGTACTTAATGTCTAAATATGCAATCCTAGGCTACATAGCAACAAGGAAGTGTGTTACGTTAATGTTGTAATGATGTCTGGATATACGTAGAAGAGAAGTAGCAACAACAACAACAACACAGCCCTATTTGGATACTCAACATAGCTAGAGGTTAGAGTTAGTTTCTAGCTCATGACTAACCCTGAACTGACTCCATCCAAAGAGTTGTTTGGATGGCAGGGTTAGATTGACAATAAATGCACTAGGAGAACTCGCTCCAATTAGCATCTCTTGGGTTGGATATTTTTTTTGGTGTGTTATAGATGCAACTAGCTCAAACTAGCCCTCACATTTAGATATAATTTAGGGCTATTTGAGCTCGAACTACCTCAAACTAACTGTAACCCATGGATACAGCACCAGTTAATCAGCTGATAATTTGTAAGAATGCACTAAACTCCTTCCCGCCCATAATATAAGATGTTAATTCATCTAATATGTGAGTATATTGGATGTTATAAGATCCTCCCTCCGTACCTAAATATTTGTCTTTTTAGAGATTTCAAATGGACTACCACATACGGATGTATATAGACATATTATAAAAGAGTGTTGTACTACATCATTGTGTAATTGCTGTTCAGCTTCTAATATTAACTTTGTGCTTTTACATACATATGTCATTGGTAAAGATCCGCGCTTCGACCCTTTCTGCGTATGGGGCTATGAGATATCGATGAACCAGCATCAAGTGAGGAAGCTGATAAAGATTGTTAGTAAAATGGGTCCAAAGATGGAAATTAAACTATTTGTTTATAGTTTAGCCAAGACAACAACGAACTGCAGGATGGTAAGTAAGAACTCTGCAGCCTTCTTTTTACTGCCCATAATGAGTTGTGTTAGATCACAATGTATGAATCTTTTGACTTTGCAGTGGTTGCCAAAGCAGTTTACTCAAGATTAGCTCTCAAACTACATGATTGGTGGGCATGCAAAGGTTAAAGTATTTCTACGAGAACACGGTGATTATCTTGATGTTTTCATGAAGACCGTGTAGGATGGGCGGTCGGCCATCATAAGAGGTTGGACTAGAGTTGTACGTGCCTTCTGCATGGAGGAGGGCACAATATGGGCATTTTGCTTCACCTTGTTCAGCAACCAGAATATATTTCGCCTCTTTCTTTACCGTCTTTAATAGTGCAAGTATACAACTGTGGTTCATCATTCTTTATTTGGTTCTTATGTAATTCTTGAAAATATGTACCTAAGAATCGAATAATGCGTTGGTTGTTTGATCCTGATGGATATGAATAAAGTTGTAGCATACATTCAAATTCAAATTCAAATCCGGTACAATTTTAAATAGCAGCAATTAAATTACAGTGAAATAATGCTCTCCAGGTTGTTATGGCACACACGGTTGGTAAAACACAAACGTTTGCGATATACACCATAATCCAAGACTGCTCACAGAGAGGAAACGTGTACAAGCATGCACACAGTTGCCGTTTGCAAAGCGTGTGTGATGTTAGACAATATAACCAATGGTGCAGGCAAACTAAACGTTTGTGTTAGTTGCCTTATCATACATGATTCGGAACCATGAACTGTTTCTGATCAAGTCTACATCGTAAACGTTGCACCACAGAATAGCATGTGCGATAGTTGTCCTGCACGACGATGTTACGACGGTCCGACGTTTCGTATTCCTGTCCGACACTTGTACGACGATTAGCCAATCTTCTTAATACCACAGAATACCGACTACGATGGCAATGTGAGCGGAAACGAGTAGGAGTACTGTAAGATCCCTATCCCCGACGGTTTCTGGGTCGTGTGGGAAGGACCCCCATATCACCGTCACTCACTAGGAGACGGTTCCAAATTCCATCGTGGAAAGGGGTTAAAAATCGTTTGTATAGGACTGACGCGTACTAGTGTACCCTTCTTATCTGGCGGAAAAAGGCCCAAACTAGCGTTTCCAGTCATTATTTCTATCTACCGATCGTGCCAAGGAGCAGAACCAAATGTTAAAATTTATACATGTTTCTCTATCTCTACTCTTATAAAAAAAGAGTTGGTGATGATGGTGTGCCTGCCATCCTGAAGTATGGGCCGTCCGATTTATATCTGACAGATAGGAAGGAAACTATGGAAATTTGCAAAAAGATACCCACACCCCTCTCCACATTTGCAAATAAGGCCTTCCCTAATTCATCCTTTTCTCCCACAAGATAAACTACTCATACAAATGCATCTTGATGTTCCGTGCAACGCATGGGCATCTTGCTAGTCTCCTATAAAAGACTCAATTGGTTATGGTGGTGTGTCTGCCATCCGTCATTTCTGACCATTGTATCTGTATCTAATAGTTGTGAGGTAAGTTGTGGCATTTTTGCAACAATACTCCACTTCTCTGCTCCAATTTGCAGAAAACCCCTTATTATGTTGAAAGTAACCACATCCCTCCCTCACCTCATCAAAACAACCTAAGAAATAAATTTTGACGGAAAAGTAAGATATTTTTAGTGGTATATATGTATATCAAAACAAGAGTGTTTTCTTTCAAGTTTGTGAACAAGTACTATTCTACTTTGGATCCATCGCAACACACGGGCACATTGCTAGTAAAAGAAAAAGGCATGCCGCGTCCATCCGGCACGCCACATAGCTAGGGAAGGCCCGTTGCCTAGCATTTTCACTTTCATGTGGGACCACAGTTGAGCAAACTGACTATCGCGAAACTGCACCCCGGCCGCTGCGTTGGAAAACAGAAGCGAGGAGGGGAAGATCTTAGCTGTAGCACGGAAGCCAAGAAATTTGGTGTGAGATGGGGCTCGTTGATAGAGTAGTTGCACTCCGTACTACTACTCCTTCTAGTGCAAAGTTTGTACTACAACTAGTACTACCACTATACAACTAGGTACGTGCACGGCACAGCATCGTAGGAACAAAAAACAGGAAGATCTTGTTTTGGGTGATTCATATTTTTTCATTCAACGTAGTATGAATAATATGATGTGGGGGGCACCCATGAAGCTTATGTGGCTTGGTTGCATGGCTAGGAAAGGCTAGGGAAAAATAAATAGATAATATGTTTAGAGTGCACTCCACTAAATAGATACTTTGGATCCATGGCTACGCACGGGCCGACACATTAGTAGTAGCAAGAAACAAATTCCGGGTTTGGCACAAGTTCGTACTGTGGGAGCACCACAAGGCCTGGCGCAGGAGTTACATTTCTCTCTCGGGGCCCACGGGACCGAGCTTCAGTGGCTTAGTGCACCGGCCTTTGATTCAATGACATGTGGACCCTAAATGCGGCTGGCCCACATGTCATTCTCATGAAAGTAGAGCGATAGTGGGACCAAGAGGGGTGAGGCGCAGGTCGACGGATGTGTCATGTCATGGGTTCGAGCGGCATCGAATGATGCTTGCCTGCACCCCTCCCATGCCCTGATCCTTACTCCCGCACCACTAATTTTCATCCAATGGTTATAATAGATTTCCCTTGTGTGGGTCATCTATAGCCTCAAATAAAGGTAAACAAAGGCCGTATTTCCAGGAAATAATTTCCTGCATGAATCTGTACACGCATGCAAGACCCTTTAATTCCTTTCCCGCTCGTCTTCCTCCGGATCATCAGCTGTGTTGACAATGTCGGTGCCAACGCAAGAGCGTCGCACCATGTAGCACACTGCGGCACCAGGGAGTACCACCTCCTCCGCGCCAACATCGGAATCTGGGCCATGCACATGCAGCTGCTCCCATAGTATTTTACCCGCATGTTCGACTGCAGTACCACACCGATCTTGGACGAGACCATGGAGCTTGTGGCCAAGAAAATTCTCTGCCCGGCTGACGCATGTTGAGGTAACTTACTGTTGTGACGTGTCGCATGACGTTTACTAGCTCGCGCTCCAGATGAGTAGCAGGGTGCTGCTCCCGATCGTAAGTTGTACGACAGCAACGACGGTCGGGTGGGAGCTCAGGCGGGAGCCAGTGATGTACCCGGGACACATAGCTCGACTTGGGCTCGAGATTCCGACCGCTTGCACCGTCCCAATGATGTACCACTCAGCGACAAGGCTGGAATACTGGATACGTCTAGGCGTGTGCTCATGGGCGGGAGCAACCTACTCAACGGATACCGGTTTGCGAACGTGATGTACTCTACGTAGTTGAGCCAGTGAGCCTGGAGGCGTTCCTGCCGTCTTACGTTGACGCGCGGCTCAACAGCATGCGGCCACGTGCCAGCATAGGTCGGCTACGGGGAGGCAACATCGGTGTGGTTCGAGATGCCCAGCTGCCTGTTGTCGCGGCAGCGTTCGCGACTACTTGTTCAAGTTGAAATGGCCGATGGTGTCTTGGCCGTGGCGAGGGTGCCACAGGCGTAGGGGCTGTTTGGTTTCTAGCCACACTTTGCCACACCTCACCTTAGACAAGTTTGATCAAGTTAGGTGGGTGTTTGGTTCTAGTCACACCTAACGCAAGATTATTTTTATGAGAAGTGAACCCCACATGTCATAGACACAAAAAGTGTGGCAAGATTCCCTTAGGCAAGCCAAAGTGTGGCTAACAATTTTAGCAACTCAAGCTGGGTAAGTGTGACAAAAATAATGTGGCAATATATGGCAAACATAGTCAGAATGCAAACTGCCCCTAGATTTCCATGGAAGGAAACTATGGCAATTTTGTAGAAAGATACCCACACCCCTCTCCACATTCACAAATAAGGCCTTCCCTCGTTCATCCCTTTCTCCCACAAGATAAACTACTCATACAAATGCAACGCACGGGCATCTTGCTAGTAAGAAACAAATCTAGAGTTTGGCACGAGTTCGTGTAGCGGTAGCACCACAAGTCCTGGTGAAGGACTTACATTTCCCTCTCGGGGCCCACGGGAGTAAGCTTCAGTGGACCCGGTAGGTGGCTGATCCACATGGCATGCTCCCGAAGGCAAAGGGGTGATGGGGCCGAGAGGGATGAGCCGCGGGTTGGGGGACATGTGGTGTCATGGGTTCGAGCAGCGTCATGGGAATCGCGTGTGGCTGTGGTAGAAACTTGATGCTCGACACATTTCAGCTGTCCCGCATGTCATGCACACAAAGACAGAGGGCGGTGCGACCGAGAGAGATGAGGCGCACGTCGGGGGACGTGGTGCCGTGGGTTGGAGCGGCGTCGTGGGAATAGCGAGTGGCAGTGTATGAAACATGATGGTCGATGTAGTTCAACTTCCATGGACAAGCTCTCATGTCTACTGACACATGCATTGCATACCGATCACTGGAAGGAGTAGTAGAGAAAGCTAGGGGGATAAATAGTTCCTTATAGTCATGCGGACCTACGCTGCTACTTGTTCGAAAGACATGCACACCATCGAAATAGTTCATCTATGTCAATATACACAGAGAGTAAATATTTTTTTACAAGAGAGGAAATAGTTCATCCATCCATAATGCACTGCTGCTGGTGCAGCTTCTTCTTCTTCTTCTTCTTCTTCTTCTTCTTCTTCTTCTTCTTCTTCTTCTTCTTCTTCTCATTTTCTGTGGGAGACGGGTTCGCAAAAAGCTCTTTGGACCTTGCAGCTATTTCGAAACTCACACGGGCACCAAGGGCAGCATATTTTATCCGCTCGTACGTCGAGGGATAATTCTCCCATCCAAACGACCTTAATGCCAGCGTGTCATCACCCTTCTGAAGATTTGTACCGAGCACAAAATTTGCTACGTCAAATAGGGATGGTGTCTGTTTATCACAATATTCTACAGGTATTTTGATTCTTGTTTGTAGGTCAGCGATGCTTTTCAAATCAAGGTTGTACGGAGCCAGCTTCTGTTTGTCCCCTTCAATGGCTTCCCCATAGAAGTATATATGCTCCCGAGACAAGAATTCATGGATCTCACCTCGTATGGAGGGCGCGTGTATGATGTGGTACACAAAAACATCATCTTCGAGGCACAGCTGAATGATGGCGGCGCGATGGTTCTTCCCAGTGGCACGCTCCATGTACTCTGTGCCGAGACCGATGACCTTCATCTCTACCATTTGGAGGGAGTTGGATACAATGTTGATCCACTTCCGAACAACCCTTGGGTGGTTTGTGATGGTGGCAACTATGCTCAACGAGCCTTCGACGAGGACATGTGGGATGCTAAAAAGTTGCATCTGCATCTCTTTCGCCAGTTGGAACCGCTGGACCGTAGGGCTATGGTTTGGAGAATTAGGATTAGATGGCTAGTCTAACTAAAGAAGATGGTTATTTGAAGGGGCTTCTGAATTACTCCAGGAGTATGTGTGGAGGATAAAACAATGTGAATGCTGTGGGGTTTGGATGCAAATGAAGATGAAGCAGAGGTGACAAAGCCAAGGAAAATCGGTTCCCAATGGTGAAGTAAATGGGAGAAGTGGCCTACAGGCAGTTGATTAGATGGCTAGGTAGACTAAAAGAAAAGGCTATGCGGGTAGACTGAGTTGTGGTACCTGCCATGTACGTACCCATCCTTCTAGCGCTACATGTGCCACTGGCTAGTTGACGTCACTCTTTCAAATCACTGTGGCGATATGATTCCTTTTTATTTTGGCACCCCTCCTGATAGGTGGGACATATGCAAACAGATATAAAAAATGTGTCGTACCTGGTTCGGATGGATATTGGCGTGTGCGTGGGAAACACAACATTCTCTGTTTAAGGAATATGCGGTCATCCTCAAAAAAGAAAAAAAATCCTTTCTTCGCTCTTCCGCATGCACGAGAATTTGGTTCTACTCGCAATATGGATGATACCTGGAAGATGAAGTGAACCCAGAGGCATGCTAGCACGGGAGACCTATTTCCGCTATACAGTACTACTCTGTATGTTCCTACTAGTAGTAGTAGTACAACTGTGGTACACTTGATGGTCAAAATATTATTCATCCGGTCCTCACAGTGAAGTGACAAGACCCTGCACCCGAGGTGACACTAGTCCAGGCGGCGTGTTCGGGTTATCAAAGTTAGCCTCACCTTGTGCACTTTGCAGTCACTGTCACCGCTGATGTATACCATGCCTCGCCTCATTCCCTCTCCCCTAGCACCACTCCATCTCCATCTCCGTCTCGACAGAGATCCTGAGGTCACTCTTCATCATCTCACTGTGCCCCCGAGTACCCTCGCCTTGCTCGCCTCCCCCAGTACCAATATTCCCTCGCTAGCCACTCCAGCACCGAGAGCCTTCTCCCCCGTAAATCAAGCCCCCAAAAACCCCACCTTCCAATCTCCACCATGGCCGAACACGATCCGTGCAACATCCATATGATCCACGATTGGAGCAATCTCCCCAGTGTCATCCTTGAACTCTGTTATTCATGTATGGATTGAGCGCCCTACGGCTGGCTCCATGCTCGAGGGACATGCACACGGCCATCATAGAAGCGAGGCCTAATAAGCTTTTCAAGAAACCCTTCTTGCTGATATCTGGTCTTGCGAGATTTGCTCACCATGATACGGAGGCGTACATGATGCCCCTCGGCTTCAATCCGACCTCCGTTAGCCGAAACTTCTTTGCAGGTGTATGTAGTGGGTCGCCATACATCATTTCCCTCGACTTCAATCCGATCACCATCGCCCGAAAGTTCTTGGCAGGTATGTACTGGGTCGGCATGAACTCCCACTAGATGGCTGTCGTTAGAGAAGACCGGAAAATGTTGGTGCTCGTGAACTTCCACACTCCCATGAGATTATCCTTCCTACATTGGATTGGGTTTTACCATCGCGGTCCAACTCATCTAGATTGCGAAGTCTGTTGGACGCACATTGTTTTGTAGAAGATTGTAATCTGCCAAGTGCCCACACGAGATGCGAAATGCACAGACTTCAAGCTAATTGCCTTGTTTGACCGTGGACTCGCCTATCTTTTCGTTGGTGCCTTCTTAGCTGGAGACAGCTCACCTTGCAGTGGATCATTAAAGTTGATACACACTTCTGTGATGCTATTGAACACAATGGCATCATCTACGTGATGGACAAAGCATATGCCACCACGTATTGTTGGGATGGCGCGTGTAAGTTATTTCCGTCTGATGTTAATGATAATGCCATGACACTGTTTGAACTTTTTGTGATGATTGGCATATCCCTATTTGAGCAGAATTTGAGTAGAACTAGGGCAATGTATTAGAGACGTCGTAAATCATCTATATTTGGAATGAGTTAATTCATGCAATTGAGACCATGTCATTACAGCCAATTTGTACCCCTGAATAATCAAACGGTTAGGAAGATATGGATATTCTCCTTATTTCATAGTAATCTATATACTACTAAATATGAGTGTGTATCAATGGCCACGTTAGTTTCCTCATTTTAATGATGTAGAAACATGCATCACACTGTTGGTTTCATCTAACCATACATTAGCGATGTAAATGTGCATATGGAGAACTCTATATTTGGAAGTAGTGAAATCCTATAATGCTTACCATGTGTACATACCTATGTTCGCCCTTCAGCAATCAATGGCTAGAATAATATCCTCCAAAAAAATTGCCCACAGAACATGAATATATAACAATGCATGGTCTGTTAGTTTTCTTGAAGAATTTGTTTGTGAGGACAGAACATGATTACATAACATGCATGCCATGGTAGTTTCCTGTGAAGAATAGATTGCAAGATAACATGAGTATAACCATGCATGGCACTTCTATATTTTCGAACCCAGTATGGATTTCCCTGTATTTTCCTCTCAGTTTCAACAGGGACATATCAATGTTGTTTCTTGCATTATCCTACTCATACTCTGAACAATGCTGATCTTACATTAACAATGCCTGTCCTTTTTCATATGATGCAGTGTCCCTACAGTTACTTCCCTTTGTAATCACACCACCTTTGCCAAAAATAGGGAAGCACAACTGGTTCCTCGCTCGATCAGACGACAGCAAAAGACTGATGGTCATTCGCACACATGAGCCAGAAAATTTATATTGCAAAAACTCCACTGTGTACAAGCACCGTGAAATACATGAGTATCCGGACAGTGGCTGTAACGTCTACGAGCAGGATACCAGCTTGTTGGGGCCTTCAGGATTTTTGAGTTGGAGGCGGGTAAATAGCCTTGGTTCACACTCTCTGTTTCTTGGACTAAATTATCCGATTAACCAAGAGATCACCATTGGCAAGGACCTTGATGGTAGAGAGGCTTTGTTTGCTATGGAAAACTGTGTCTATATGGTGAGCCCTAGGACTTCGGGACCAAATTCCCCTGATTGTCAATGATGCAGCCTGCAGCGAATAGAAGGTGAGAATGACAAAGGCATCTGGATTAACTCATATCCTTAGATGTCTCAAGTCCGACAGGAAGTTATGTGGTTCAAGCCTTCAGGTTGATAGGTAATTGGGATGTTGTGTCGAAAGGGTGGAGTACCGGTGTCTCCGGATCACTGGTTGCTGAAGCAGGGCTGCAAATTATGATGGTGTTGGATCATCCCTCTTCGAATGACTTGTTGTCTTTGCTGCTTATTCTGGATGGGTAGTTCTCTCTTTTATTATGCATATTCCTTGTCATTTGGTCATCCTTGTGTATGTCACTCTTTCTATGTAATAGTTGCCTCTACTTAGAATGTCATTATCGTCTGGATCACGAGAGTCTGAGCACTACAGATGTGTGTGTTTTGGTGGTGTAGCAAGACTTCTTATGAACTATCATGTCTTGCTGTTTACGTCAGTAGTAGTCACTAGTTAGTGTTTGAATGTTATATATATCGTTGTTTCGAACTGTTTATTGTCTCAAACTGCTAGTGGGCTAAATGAGGGCATCACCATTCTCCAGTGTTTAGAGCATATCTCCTTTTTCAACTTATAATTTGAGCTCAGTGTCTTTTCGATGATGTACACTTGTTTGGGCCAGTGAGGTGTCGTTAAATATGGACAGAGTAGTAGTGCAATGCCAAATAGGTCTATTATGACTCTCAGGCTAGGCTCACAAAAGATCCTCAAAAAAAAGGATGGGCTCTCAAAAAAAGAAAGAATAAGGACTCTTAGGCCGACATGTGGGCGCCACCGGTGTTTTCGTGCGCTTGCACGCCGAGAGCATATTGGCGCGTGTTCGAAATTCTTGCTACCTTTTCATCCCCAATCTCCCGCCCCTCCCCCACCTCCAGAATCTTGATTCCTACTCCAAATACCCCAAATCCCCCTTCTATACTCATTGTACTCAAGCGCACTATCATGTCACCGGTCAACACGGATCACCGAGCCAGAGATTCTGAGGTCCGTCCTGCCTTCAGGCACTACGTGCTATCGCTCGACAGTGGCATGGCGGCGCTTGACGACCAGTTTGCTAGCAAAGTGCTGATTGTAACCATCAACGGAGATCGGTCTCTCGTCTCACCGGACAACCTTGTCAAAGCTCTTGGCATTGCGCACGGCATCCAAATAAGTGACTTGCTCATCGAAGTCTGCCCACCATCGGCTGATTTCTTCTTCAGGTTCTGGACAACTTTCGACTGCAGTCATGTGTGTGAATCTTCCCGGTGTTTGTTCTGCGATGGCGTGCTTATGAGCTTTGATCGGTGGCACCTAGGATGTGGCTCGGTGCCCTCTGAGCTTGAGTTTTTAACAAAGCTTACCTTCCACGGCATGCCTCGACGTGCTTGGAACAACGAGTCCATGAGTGACCTTATCAACGACCTTGGAGGTGAGCTCGTAAGTATGTTTGTTCCTCCAGATAGTGGGCTCTGACGGTTATGGCATGGATGAAGAAGTCATCCACCATACCGAAGGTGATTGGTGTTGAGATACCGGTGCAGGAACCGGGGTTGTACTATTCGTCGTCACCAAGGCCGCCGCAGACCATGTTAGGGATGTACCTGTAACGAGTGTTCGTGCATGTGGAATAAGTGGTCAATCCATCAATCGAAGTCCTGCCGCTGCAGCTGGTGCCAGGGTCCATTGACGACGTCCATTACAGGAGTCAACGTCAGACTTTCCCCGTGTTACTCGGAATGATGGATGGCACAGGGCGTACTCCATCGTGCGGCGGAGGCCACTGCTTCTTTGGGAGAAGAGGCGGGGTTGGCTGCCTGGAAGTGCTCTAATTTGAGGTAACAACTGAATCTTGTCAGATACTAGTTAAATCTGAGCTATCGGTGTGAAGCACTGATGTGCCAGTACACTTGATTGTGACCTGTTCTATTTTCGTACCTGAACTTTTTTAGAAATTGTTGTACGTCAACTTAATGTGCTAGCAGAACTTATTGTGTTGTCTGTCTGTTTTTTTTGCACAGCATTCAAGATATTTCCTCATCGTTGATAAAGATGATGAACCGTTATGTACGAGTTTGTTGGTTTCAATATAGCCCTACCCGTAGCGATCCACTGCTTCCTCCCTGATTGTGCCGCCTGCGTGAAATTTTTGTATGCAAGTTCAGTGTGCTATGATGTTCTATATGATTGTGTCAACTGTATAATTTTTTACTGAGCATCAGCAATGCATATGGCTAAAAGATGTATTTACGAGCATCGACCGATGGGTCTGTCTCTCTCTCACACACACAAACGCACAAGTGGGACCCATTGAATTATTTCTTTGCTCATGACAACTTTAAATTAGGTTCCACTGTACTCTAATGTTTTTCTTAAATTATTAATTGAGCTTGGTGACTTCAAAAAGTTGTACAGAAGCCTGGGCCTTTCCGGCGTCGCTGAATGTGGGCTGAGTAGCCTACACAGGCCTTTTTTAATATGAGCAATGCAACTAGGCCGACTGTTGTACACTATATCCGGGTCAACTTGTTATTCTCTGCCCCGCTGGGCTACAAATCTTTCCTAGGAGGGATGCATTAGGCTTAACAAGAAAATGGGCTTTAAGAAATAATAAATGGGATGTAATTATTGAAACTGGGCAGTAACTATAAAAAATGCACCAAACACATAATTAGTTTAAAAATATTATTTTTGGATTTTGAAAATTTTAATTTCATTACGTGCACCATATTTCGTCTGATTTTTATGTAATACAAATTTATTTTGAAATAATATTTAATCTGACTAGAAATTTCAGGATAAAATTAGTTCGGATCCTATCAAAATGTGGGAAATTTTATTGAATTCTGTTTTGAGCGATTGGTTGAAATTATTAATCATTGTCCTAGCTAGAAAATGGGTGGCACTTTTAACAAACTATAAATGGGTTGTAGTAAATTCCATTAGAATTAAAAAATGGGTTGTACATTTGTACAAATCGCAAATGGGCTATATGTTCTCTGCCACACACTTGTGGGCCTACTAAGTTGACGCATAGGCGAGGCTTTTCAACTTATAGTAAACAAACGGTTCTAGCAGCAGTGGTCGTTGGATGGTCATCCAATGTATGTCGTGCTTCTTCTTCAATCTCGGATATTTTTGCTTCAGCCGCCCAAAAAATGATCCTCCCCCTGACATCTGGGGAGCACCGTTTCGGAGGCTTAACCGTGGGCATACTAAGTTGATGCGTGCAAAGGGCTTTGTCAACTTAGTCAATATAAACGATTCTAGTTGAAGTGACAGTACGATGTCCATCCAATGGCCGTCGTGCTTCTTCAACCTATGGTCTTCTTGCTCCAGCCGCCCAAACCAGCGTCGGCCGTGCCGCGTGCTCCGGCCTCCCATGTCCGGCTGTGTTGCCACTGCTGGCCATGCCATCCCTCTATACTCACCCACACCTCCTATTATTCTCCGGCGATGGCAGCCTCACACCGTAGCCGAAGCAGTCAACCCACATACTCCCCTTCATGTGGGCATCCACTGCCGCGTCTTCCCCGGCCCGCTTCGTTCCCTTCCTAGGCCTCGCCGTCGCCCATCGCCTTGGTGCTCTTGGCGCAGCGTGGTCAATGAAGGACAGCAATCAGAAGAGGACTTTAGGCGGTGAGGCTGACAACTGGACCGACCAGCTACATCTTCGAACACAAGGAAGTGCCTCCTTATTACTCGCAAAATAAAAACGATTCCTCCCCCTGACAGCTGGGACCGACCAGCTATATCTTCGCAAGCAAGGAAGTGCGTCCTTATCCTCCATGACCGCTAGGACCCACCCAGTCAAAGCATACATAGCTTTGTCTGTCTGGTCGCGAACATGTACGTACATACTGGTGAATAGGTCTCTCTCCAAGTATGAGTAAGTAGCAGCATGTGTCATTGTAGAGCACCCGACATAGCAATTCACGCAGTCCCGTCTAAGTCCTGAACACGTACATACAGCCACAGGGGAAAAAATATGGCCACGTACGTACATACTAGTGAGGTCTCGAGCGCATACTCACGCATATATATGGAAGGCCACGACTTGTGTACATGGAGAGGCAACGGACGGCAGCAATGGCGTCCTGTTGATCGGGTAGTGAACTGGCTGGGTCAGAACGGAGAAACAATAACCTGTTCATCGGGAGGCAACCGACTGGGTCGGAATGCGTCCTGTTCAATGGGACCAACCAGCTTGGATGAAACAGCCGAAACGGTGTCTGGCGCACCATAGAACGGAGGAAACAGACTTCTGTTCGACCGGCCAGGGTCAAAACGGGATCCTGTTCATCGGGAGGGGTCTGGCGTACAGCAAAACAAAGGAAACGGACTTGTGTTTGAGTGCCTACTGTCGAAACAGGGTCCTTTTCATCGAGAGGGGTGTGGCGTACCACAAAACAGAGGAAACGACCTTGTGTTGGAGCACCTACGGTCGAAATGGGGTCCTGTTCATCCATCGTCTACTGCCTCGCTCCAGCCTCCACGGGCTACTGATGTCTACTACACAACCTTCTTCTTGTAGACGTTGTTGGGCCTCCAAATGCAGGGCTTTGTAGAACATTAGCAAATTTCCCTCAAGTGGATGACCTAAGGTTTATCAATCTGTGGGAGGCGTAGGATGAAGATGGTCTCTCTCAAGCAACCATGCAACCAAATAACAAAGAGTCTCTTGTGTCCCCAACACATCCAATACAATGGTAAGTTGTGTAGGTGCACTAGTTCAGCGAAGAGATGGTGATACAAGTGCAATATGCATGGTAGATATGGAAAATATAAAAATAGCAAGTTAGCAAGTGGTAAAAGTGACGTAAACGGTATTGCACTGCTAGGAAACAAGGCCTAGGGTTCATACTTTTACTAGTGCAAGTTCTCTCAACAATTATAACATAATTGGATCATATAACAATCCCACAACATGGAACAAAGAGTCACTCCAAAGTCACTAATAGCAGAGAACAAACGAAGAGATTATTGTAGGGTACGAAACCACCTCAAAGTTATCCTTTCTAATCGATCTATTCAAGAGTCCGTAGTTAAATAACACAAAGCTATTCTTTCCGTTCGATATATCCTAGAGTTCGTACTAGAATAACACCTTAAGATACAAATCAACCAAAACCCTAATGTCACCTAGATACTCCAATGTCACCTCAAATATCCGTGGGTATGATTATACGATATGCATCACACAATCTCAGATTCATCTATTCAACCAACACAAAGAAGTTCAAAGAGTGCCACAAAGTTTCTACCGGAGAGTCAAGACGAAAACGTGTGCCAACCCCTATGCATAAGTTCACAAGGTCACTGAACCCGCAAGTTGATCACCAAAACATACATCAAGTAGATCACGTGAATATCCCATTGTCACCACAAATAAGCACATGCAAGACATACATCAAGTGTTCTCAAATCCTTAAATACTCAATCCGATAAGATAACTTCAAAGGAAAACTCAATCCATTATGAGAGAGTAGAGGGGGAGAAACATCATAAGATCCAACTATAATAACAAAGCTCATGATACATTAAGATCGTGCCAAATAGAGAACACGAGAGATAGAGACAGATCAAACACAAAGCTACTGGTACATACCCTCAGCCCCGAGGGTGAAATACTCCCTCCTCGTCATGGAGATTGCCGGGATGATGAAGATGGCCATAGGTGAGGGATTCCTCCTCCGGCAGGGTGCCGGAACAGGGTCCCGATTAGTTTTTCGTGGCTATAGAGGCTTGCGGCGGCGGAACTACCGATCTAGGTTTCTTTCTGGGTGTTTCTGTGTTTATAGGAATTTCTGGCATCGGTCTCATGTCAGGGGGGTCTCCGAGTCATCAACAAGATAGGGGGGCGAGCCCAGGGGGTATGGAGCGCCCTCCACCCTCGTGGATGGCTCGGGACTCTTCTGGCCCAACTCTTTTACTCCGGGGGCTTCTTTTGGCCCATAAAAAAATATCAAAAGTTGGGACGTCAATTGGACTACGTTTGGTATTCCTTTTCTGTAAAACTCAAAAGAAAGGAAAAAACAGAAACTGGCACTGGGCTGTAGGTTAATAGGTTAGTCCCAAACATCATATAAAATAGCATATAAATGCATATAAAACATCCTAGATGGATAATACAATAGCATGGAACAATCAAAAATTATAGATACGTTGGAGACGTATCAAGCATCCCCAAGCTTAATTCCTGCTCATCCTCGAGTAGGTAAATGATAAAAACAGAACTTTTGATGTCGAATGCTACCTAGCATAATTATCAATGTAATTTTCTTTATTGTGGCATGAATGTTTAGATTCGAAAGATTCAAGAAAAAAGTTTAATATTGACATAAAAATAATAATACTTCAAGCATACTAACAAAGTAATCATGTCTTCTCAAAATAACATGGCCAAAGAAAGTTCATCCCTACAAAATCATATAGTTTGGCTATGCTCCATCTATGTCACACAAAATGTTCAAATCATGCACAACCCCGATGACAAGCCAAGCAATTGTTTCATACTTTAGTATTCTCAAAAAATTTCAACTTTCACGCAATACATGAGCGTGAGCCATGGTCATTGCACTATAGGTGGAATAGAATGGTGGTTGTGGAGAAGACAAAAAGAGGAAGATGGTTTGACATCAACTAGGTGTATTAATGGGCTATGGAGATGCCCATCAATACATATCAATGTGAGTGAGTAGGGGTTGCCATGCAACGGATGCACTAGAGCTATAAATGTATGAAAGCTCAATAAAAGAAACTAAGTGGTTGTGCATCCAACTTGCTTGCTCACGAAGACCTAGGGCATTTTGAAGAAGCCCATCGTTTCAATATACAAGCCAAGTTCTATAACGAAAATTCCCACTAGTGTATGAAAGCGACAAAATAAGAGACTCTCTATCATGAAGATCATGGTGCTACTTTGAAGCACAAGTGTGGAAAAACGATAGTAGCATTGTCCCTTCTCTGTTTTTCTCTCTTTTTTTGTTTGGCTTCTTTGGCCTCTCTTTTTTCATTGGCTTCTTTGGCCTCTTTTTTTCTCCCACAGGACAATGCTCTAATAATGATGATCATCACACTTCTATTTACTTACAACTCGATACTTAGAACAAAATATGACTCTATATGAATGCCTCTGGCGATGTACCGGGATGTGCAATGAATCAAGAGTGACATGTATGAAAGAATTATGAATGGTGGCTTTGCCACGAATACGATGTCAACTACATGATCATGCAAAGTAATATGACAATGATGGAGCGTGTCATATTAGGACTAAACTCATAACCAAAGCAAATTACCATGTTGTTCTAAAGACTCTCAAAATAATATAAGCGAAGCATGAGAGTTCATCTATTTCTTCAAAATAAAACAACCATCATGCTCTAAAAGGATATAAGTGAAGCACTAGAGCAAATGACAAACTACTCCAAAAGATATAAGTGAAGATCAATGAGTAGTCGAATAATTATGTGACTATGTGAAGACTCCTTCTCATAAATAAAATTTCAGATCTTATGTACTTTATTCAAACAGCAAGCAAAACAAAATAAAATGGCATTGCAAGGATAGCACATAACATGTGAAGAAGCAAAACTTAGGTTCAAGCAAAACTGACCGATCATTGTTGAATAAGAAAGGTGGGATGCCAACCGGGGAATCCCCAACCTTAGATGCTTGAGACTTCTTGAAATATTAATTATGGATGCCTTGGGAATCCCTAGGCTTGAGCTTTTGTGTCTCCTTAATTCCTTTCATATCATGGTTTCCCTAAATTTTAAAAGCTTCATCCACACAAAACACAACAAGAACTCGTGAGATAGGTTAGTATAAATCCATGCAAAACCTTATCATTCTCTACTGTAGAAAATCACTAAAATTATTATTTAACATTTAATACTAAATGCCTCTGCATATTTAAAAGTCCTATCCTCAAATAGAATCATTAAACAAGCAATCATATGCAAACAATGCAAACATAACAGCAATCTGTCTAAACAGAACAGTCTGTAAAGAATGCACGGAAATTCATACTTCTATAACTTCAAAAATTCTGAAAAAATACCACAATGTAGATAATTTTTTGTTACTTATTGTGTCAAAATTTCAAGATTTTATCATGTTCTGACTATTTACAAATATTCAAAACATAACAGCAAACTTTTTGTTTTCAAACAACAACATATAGACTTGAAAAATAAGCATGGTAAAGGCTATACTTGACCTTTTTATTGAACTAAAAGATGCAAAAAATTACTATAAATATCAGCAAGCAAATATAACTAAAGTAAAATGACGCTCTAAGCAAAACTCATATCATGTGGTGAATAAAAATATAGCCTCAAGTAAATTTACCGATGAACGAAGACGAAAGAGGGGATGCCATCCGGGGCATCACCAAGCTTAGGATCTTGGTTGTCCTTGAATATTACCTTGGGGTTAGGCTCTTGCCACTCCCTATTCCATAGTCCATTGAATCTTTACCCAAAACATGGAAACTTCACAACACACAACTTAACAGAAAACTCGTGAGCTTCGTTAGTATAAGAAAATAAATCACCACTTAGGTACTGTTGTGAACTCATTCTAAATTCATATTGGTGTAATATCTACTGTATTCAAACTTCTCTATGGTTCATACCCTCCTATACTACTCATAGATTCATCAAAATAAGCAAACAACACATAGAAAAGAGAATCTGTCAAAAACAGAACAGGCTGTAGTAATCTGTATCATTCGAATACTTCTCTAACTCCAAAAATTCTGAAATAAATTGGTGGACATGAGGAATTTGTCTATTAATCATCTACAAAAATAATAAAAAAAAGAACTCTCCAGTAAACACTGGAATCTAATCTCGTGAGCGCAAAAGTTTCTGTTTTTTACAACAAGATCGCAAAGACTTCACCCAAGTCTTCCCAAAGGTTCTACTTGGCACAAACACTAATTAAAACATAATAACACATATAACCAGAGGCTAGATGAATTATTTATTACTAAATAGGAGCAAAAAGTACTGAACAAAAATAAAATTGGGTTGCCTCCCAACAAGCACTATAGTTTAATGCCCCTAGCTAGGCATGATGATTTCAATGATGCTCACATAAAAGATAAGAATTGAAACAATAAAGAGAGCATCATGAAGAATATTACGAGCACATAATTTCCTATGCATAGGGATTTTGTGAGCAAACAACTTATGGGAACAATAATCAACTAGCATAGGAAGGCAAAACAAGCATACGTTTAAAACTTTAAGCACATAGAGAGGAAACTTGGTATTATTGCAATTCCTACAAGCATATATTCCTCCCTCATAATAATGTTCAGTAGCATCATTAATGAATTCAACAATATAACCATCACATAAAGCATTCTTTTCATGATCCCCAAGAATATAAATTTTATTACTCTCCACATAAGCCAATTTCTTCTCATGAATAATAGTGGGAGAAAACTCAACAAAATAATTATCATGTGAGGAATAATCCAATTGAAAACTAAAATCATGATGACAAGTTTCATGGTTATCATTATTCTTAATAGAATACAAATCATCACAATAATCATCATAGATAGCAACTTTGTTCTCATAATCAATTGGAACCTCTTCTGAAATAGTGGATTCATCACTAAATAAAGTCATGACCTCTCCAAATCCACTTTCATAATTATCACAATAAGATACAACACCCTTCAAAATAGTGGGATCATTACTTCCTAAAGTTGACACTCTTCCAAACCCACTTTCGTCAATATAATCATCACAAATAGGAGGCATGCTATCATCATAATAAATTTGCTCATCAAAACTTGGGGGACAAAAAATACCATCTTCGTCAAACATAGCATCCCCAAGCTTGTGGCTTTGCATATCATTAGCATCATGTATATTCAAGGAATTCATACTAACAACATTGCAATCATGCTCATCATTCAAATATTTAGTGCCAAACATTTTAATGCATTCTTCTTCTAACACCTGAGTATAGTTTTCCTTTCCATCATTTTCACGAAAGATAACAAAAAAGATGAAGCATATGAGGCACCCTCAATTCCTTTTTTTGTAGTTTTCTTTTATAAGCTAAACTAGTGATAAAACAAGAAACAAAAAATATTTGATTGCAAGATCTAAAGATATACCTTCAAGCACTAACCTCCCTGGCAACGGCGCCAGAAAAGAGCCTATGTCTACTACACAACCTTGTTCTTGTAGACGTTGTTAGGCCTCCAAGTGCATAGGTTTGTAGGACAGTAGCAAATTTCCCTCAAGTTGATGACCTAAGGTTTATTAATCTGTGGGAGGCGTAGGATGAAGATGGTCTCTCTCAAGCAACACTGCAACCAAATAACAAAGAGTCTCTTGTGTCCCCAACACACCCAACACAATGGTAAATTGTATAGGTGCACTAGTTCGGCGAAGAGATGGTTATACAAGTGCAATATGGATGGTAGATATGGGTATTTGTAATCTAAAAATATAAAAACAGCAACATAGCAAGTGCTAAAAGTGACGTAAACGGTATTGCAATGCTAGGAAACAAGGCCTAGGGTTCATACTTTCACTAGTGCAAGTTCTCTCAACAATTATAACATAATTGGATCATATAACAATCCCACAACATGCAACAAAGAGTCACTCCAAACTCACTAATTGCAGACAACAAACAAAGATATTATTGTGGGGTACAAAACCACAAAGTTATCCTTTTTGATCGATCTATTAAAGAGTCCATAGTTAAATAACACGAAGCTGTTCTTTCTGTTCGATCTATCCTAAAGTTCCTACTAGAATAACAACTTAAAATACAAATCAACCAAAACCCTAATGTCACCTAGATACTCCAATGTCACCTCAAGTATCCGTGGGTATGATTATACGATATGCATCACACAATCTCAGATTCATCTATTCAACCAACACAAAGAACTTCAAAGAGTGCCCCAAAGTTTCTACCGGAGAGTCAAGACGAAAATGTGTGCCAACCCATATGCATAAGATCACAAGCTCACTGAACTCGCAAGTTGATCACCAAAACATACATCAAGTAGATCACGTGAATATCCCATTGTCACCACAAATAAGCACATGCAAGACATACATCAAGTGTTCTCAAATCCTTAAAGACTCAATCCGATAAGATAACTTCAAAGGGAAAATTCAGTCCATTATGAGAGAGTAGAGGGGGAGAAACATCATAAGATCCAACTATAATAGCAAAGGTCACGATACATCGTCAAGATCGTGCCAAATCAAGAACACGAGAGAGAGAGAGAGATAAAAACATAGCTACTGGTACATACCCTTAGCCCCGAGGGTGAACTACTCCCTCCTCGTCATGGAAATCGTCGGGATGATGAAGATGGCCACCGGTGAGGGATTCCCCCTCCGGCAGGTTGCCGGAATAGGGTCCTGATTGGTTTTTTGTGGCTACAGAGGCTTTCGGCGGCGGAACTCCCGATCTAGGTTTCTTTCTGGGGGTTTCTGTATTTATAGGAATTTTTGGCGTTGGTCTCATGTCAGGGGGGTCTCCGAGTCGTTCATGAGATAGGGGGTGAGCCCAGGGGGGTAGGGCGCACCCTCCACCCTTGTGGATGGCTCGGGACTCTTCTCGCCCAACTCTCCGAGGGCTTCTTTTGGTCCATAAAAAATAATCAAAAATTGGCACGTCAATTGGACTCCGTTTGGTATTCCTTTTCTGTAAAACTCAAAAGCATGGAAAAAACAGAAGCTGGCACTGGGCTCTAGGTTAATAGGTTAGTCCCAAAAATCATATAAAACAACATATAAGTGCATCTAAAACATCCAAGATGGATAATATAATAGCATGGAACAATAAAAAATTATAGATACGTTGGAGACGTATCAGCTACCGTTCATCCACAATCAACCTCCTCCAACCTCCATGGGCTATTGTTCATCCACGGATACTGTTCATCCACCTCCACCGGCTGCTGTTCATAGAGCCTCCAGGGGGTGCTGTTCATAGAGCCTCCAGGGGGTCCTGTTCATCCACCCCAAACCGGCTGGGGTGCGGCGGCCTCCTCGGGGTCCTGTTCATCCAGCGGCAATGACCTACTACCAAGGGGTCCTGTTCATCCAACCCCCACTGGGAACTGTTCATCCACAGCCAACCAACTGGCTTGACTCACCACGCCTTGACTCATTTTACGTACCGCGCGCACGGTAGCAACGGTCACTGTTCATCGAGAGGCAACACAACACCGACTGGCTATGTCTCGCATGGGGGCTCAATCGACTTCAGTAAGCAGCAGCAGTGATCGATTGCTCGGGTTCAGTTAGCAGCAACAGCGAGGGAAATGCTTGGGTTCAGTTAGCAGCGAATGAATAGCTCGGGTTCAGTTAACGACCAAGGAATCGACCGGTCGGGTTCAGTAACGTGCGATTGCTCCGGGTTCAGTTAGCCAATGCTTCGCACACATGAGCGTACATGAGAGAAATGGGCATACCATGGTGCATCTCTTGGCCCAGACCACCCACCGTAACCGGGAACTCCACGATATTTTCCTCGCCCTTGCTTCTACCACGATTTTTCCGTCATGGATGGCCCAAATAATGTCATGCAGTTGTGTCTCCGGCCCTCCGAAGACAAAAAAGCCCATTTTTTGTCATGATTTTTGGCCATAAAAGTAGGAGCCCGCCACATCTATGATGATACCGGGTTTTGTCACAATTATCGTCATAGAAGTGTCATAAGCATGATAGAAAAAATTTCGTTCGGCCCAAAATATCACGGATGTCTTTTTTTGTAGTGGTAGCCTAGGATTGCATATTTAGACATTAAGTACAGTGCATGTTGCTATGTAGCCTCAGATATATTACATATGGCCCTAGTTAACCTAACGATAAATGGGTTACAGATATATTTAGTTAAAAGTCCAATTCACCAATTAGTCCCTTATAAGCCCCATCCTATATGGTACCAGCTACCGATATCCTGAACAGTGAGTATATATAAGCCATGGGATGAAACTAACCTCGATGGAAAATAGCAGTCGTTCCCAAAATTGTCCTGTGTAGGTACATCAAGAGGCATGTTAAGCACAACAGGCGAAACATGAACCAAATATATCCATGGCAGACAAAATAATCTCCAAAAGATAGCTTCAGTGTGCAGGTTTAAGCACGCTAGTAAAGCAAAACAAGTTGAAAGGTGTGTTAACTGCAATAGACCTAACATTTAACAACAAGCAAACATAGTCATTCAAACCGGTATGGTACTGGTCTAAGTACACTACTCATTCTTAATAAAAATGGAAAGGCATGTTAACTACAAGATGCATCAACCAAATGTAGTCATTCATAGTGGTATTGTTGAAACTAGTATTGATGAAATTGAACTGCACAGTTCATACATGCACATATAGAACATCACGTTGTGAATAACTGGAATAAACAACGCATACTACGAACAACCAAAGATAGCATTTGAAACTGGACATATGTTAACTACAAACAACCGAACAATCAAAAAACTTTAAAAGAGGCATATGCTAGTTATAACAGGCTTAACAACAAGCAAATATATGCATTCCTATCGCTATGTTTAAAACTGGGTTGATGAAATGTACATCACAGTAAATAATTGCACATATAGAGCATCGGATTGTGGACAACTGAAATAAGCCCCCGGCCCCACCAGGCTCCACCAGGCTCCTAGGCGACTCCAAGGTGATTTTGCGCTGGTGGCCACTACGGCCCCGGCGGCCACCCTCCTCCTCCTGTCGTCGGCCCCTCCGGGCACGGTAGCCACCCTTCCCACAAGATGGCTGTCTTTACCCTCAAATTTGATTGTGGCAGAAAGTTTCAAGCAGATACGAGGTCCAAGTCTGGGCACCCGGTCATGTTTTCACCTGGTTTTCGTCAATGCGAATTCACCTTGGTGGTTTCTTTCTGCCGGTCATCTTTCAAACTTGGCGTGCACACTATTAGTGTTTCTCTCCTTGCTATGTTTGGTGGATATGCTCAAGGCTTTAGGGTTCATCATTTGAGGGATGGAACTTACAAGTTTTCGGTTGCTCAAAGTCTGTTGGTTTTGAGATCTACAATGCGGGTAGAATTATTGAAAAAGAATTTGAGGTTGTTTTTAGCTTGTGGAATTTTGGACGTCCGATGGCATAGGGAAGAAGTTTCTTATTACAATGAGCTTGAAAAGGAGTGTACTTTATTAGGATACATGGCAAGGCAGTGTCTATTAACTTCGGTGATCGCCGGAGCTACAGCTCTGTGGTCAGAGATGGTAGATCGGTCTTTGAGCGGTTATCGGGGCCCATTCAAGTCGGAGATAATCAAGGGGATGCTTTGAATTTGCTTGTTGTTAATTCTAATTTAAATTTTTCACATAACCAGACCCAAGTGCCTCAAGGTGCTAATTCTGGCACATACGCAGTGTGCTATGCATGTGGCGGGCATGGGCACTACGCACGTAACTGCATGGCTCCTAATCTACCTGGGCTTTGGCCTTTTATTCGGTTTAGCACTTTTCCTTGCCCCACTGAGTAGGCCTGGGCCAGGGGTGAGGTGGAGGCCTTGTTTAAATGTGTTGGGTCGGCTGTCCCGATTAGGCAGGTCTCGTCATTTAAGGAGCTGGTCAAGGACTTATTTCCAAATTTTCAGCCGAGACCACTACCTACCTCCTCACATTCCTCTGGTCTTACCATCTCTGCTTCCACCTTGACGAGCTCGTCGCCTTCTTCGTCATCTACGGTGAGGGCATTGGTGGTCCGCACATCGAAAGCGCCACCCATGGCCAACATTCCCCTAGACCCTGCCCCCTTTGTTCCCCATGGTTTTCATATTCTTGAAGTCGAAGGGCGAATGGGGGCTTCCAGGGGAATCTTGCCGCACCGACCAAGAAGGCATGAGGATTAGGTGATTTCAACAATTTAGCCAAATCCAAATGAGGTATTTTTCCCAAATGTCAGAGAGGTTCTTGAGGAGTTTTTGCAAGCTGTGGAGCAAGTAGGGTTGAGGGAAATCCAACCATGTCCTTTTGGTGAAGCTTATGTTCAGTTCTTTCATGTTATAGATAGAGATCGGCTTATCAGACAGAGCCCGCATCCGTTTGGAGATGTTTTTATTTCGTTCACCAAGAACAATTAGGGCAGGAACTGGCATCTGATTCATTTCAATAGAACTTGCTGGTTACTGTTGGTTGGAGTTCCATTTGCTGTAAGACTAAAGATATTGTTGCTGCTATTTCTAAGTGGGGTAGAATCATCAGTTGGGAAACGGAAGATGCTCTGAGAGGGAAAATCTTAGTTAAGGCCAGAGTGACTGATCTCACTGATATCCCAAAAAGCATCAGATGGTCTAAAGGAGAGTGTTTTGAAGAGGAAGCCTGGACATGTTCAGTTGAGGTCCTGTTAGAACAAATGTTGGGTGGGGGCCCTGCTGATGGGGACCCTATTCTACCTCCTGGAGTGGACCCACATCCAGTTCCACAACATGCCAATGATTTTCCAGGTTTTCAGCCAGTGCCAATTAATAATGAGCCAGCTCAGAATGAAGATTGGGATGATTGGGAGGAACATGAAGATCAAGGGCACTGGGCCTTTCCTCAGGCAAACATTCCTGAGCCACCTCAACAGCAAGCAGAACTGCCAATTCTCCAAGATGATGGTGCTCCCAACATCAACATTACAACAACAGTGTCTCTCTCAGATAGAATTTGGTCTAATACCCACACTGCTATTGTGGAGGTTAACCAAGGAGCTCTAGTTAATCCTATGGGCATGGGACTGCATAATATCCTACTTTCATACCAAGCAGATGAGGAAGAGGATGATGTTCAGTTAGCACATAATAATCTAGAAGCTTTACAGCAACAGGGGGAAATGGAAATTCCTTTGGCTTTAGAAGAAGCTTATCAACCTGCACCTCCACATATCCAAGTAATTGTGGAGCCAGTTGTGGATGTCCCTGGTAATGAGGGAATTTTTTAACCTGGAATCCACAAACGGAGTTAAACATTGACAGTGATAATGCTGCTATTCACAACAATGAGATTCCTTTGGTGTCATATTCTGTGGTTGCTCCCAAAGAGCTAGAGGAAATTCGGGTTTTAGTAGACAGGGCAACAATTAAGGGCAAAGAGGATGTTCCAATTCCTTAGGTTGGCACATCATCTGGTATGCATAAGAAAGGTATGGATAGTATTTCTTTCCCAAACTCTCCCAACTTGTTAGACATACAAAAACTTGTTGAATCTCATACTATGGATATTATTGATGGTGCCCATTTGATTTCTGAAGAAGGTCTGGACCTATGGATTCATCATTTTGCACTAGCTACATAGGGAGAAGTTAACACTTTCAAAATTGACATTCCAGTAAGTTGGTTTAACTTCATAATTCACCTACTTCTGACTCATGATTAATTTGGCTAGACAATGCATGTGCTAAAATCTGAACTGTGGAAAATGCTTACTACCAATTGTGAATCTGAAGAAACTATTTTGTTTCATATCCCTGATGGATGTGCTACTACACAGGCTCCTAGCTATAAGGAGATAATGTTGGGCCTAGGCAAAGAAAATGAGGGCATTAGCCCTGCTTCTCACTCCTCTAGTGGAGCTGGAAGTCCATTAAAACAAGTGTCTCTTAATAAGGTAATAAATCTACCTCCAGGAGAAGCTGTCTCAAAGAAAACAAGGGACACAGAGCGTCTGGTGGAAACCGAGGTAAGAAGAAGTGACAGAATTAAGAAAGATAATAATGGTTATAGAAGGAAGTCTTGTGATGCTAAATCTTGCCTACCTTTCAATGCAATACCTCCAATTGTGCAAAATAAAGTGGTCAAAAATCTGACTAAAGCTTTCTGCAAGGTATCTGAAGAAGAACTACAGGAGAAGCTTTCAAAAAGGTCCAAGAAGAAAGGTCAGGAGGATGTGGCCAAGGTTTCCAAGACCACTCGAGCTACAAACCCCTCCAAGATTGTGCAATGATGTGGTCACAACTTAGTAGCAATCACAGGGTAGTAGTAATGATTATGTCTAGTTTGGTTGGTGGATGCAAGATGTGTCTTGTGGTTACTGATTTCAGAACATGTAACATGTCTGATTATGAGACAGGGTGGCTTCTTTTGTATCATGGTCTTTTGTTCACTAAGTTTGAATCCTGGAACTGTTGCTTGTATGAGGATTCTGGAACTGCTCTGATTTCTTTTGGAAATGGTATGTCACATCTTCTCATATTGATGCTGAGTCTCAAGCAATTTACTTGTAACTACTTGCATGAGAACACAGTGATCTCTAGATTTAAAATCACTAGTTTTGTGAATAAAGCTCAGCTTGGTTTTTATATCAGGAAATGGTTCCTGGGATATCAAATAAAACTACATCTGGTTTATCATGAGTAGAAACAGATCCTGGAATATTTTAAACTGGAATGTAAGGGGTTTGAATGTCATAGAGAAATGGCTTGCTATTAGACAAATAGTTGAGGAAAGTGTTGCTGGCATCTTGTGCATTCAAGAAACAAAGAGAGAAAATTTTGACCTTGCATCCACAACTTTTGCCCACAGAGATTTAACAAATTTAAATTCTTGCCCTCCATTGGGGCTTCTAGAGGTATTCTAACTGCTTCGAATGGAGCTCTTTTTCTGGTGAAAATCCTCTTTAACTATGCAGTTCACTTGTAACACTACTCTTAAGTCTAGGATTCTCACAAACATCTATGGGCCCTGCAACCCTGAAGGAAAACTGGAATTCACTAACGGGTTCAGTAATATTCAAATGCCTGATGAGGTTGATTGCATAATCATGGGGGATTTTAATTTCATTAGGTCACCTGAGGACAGAAACAGACCTGGTGGGGATGTCAATCAAATGTTACTATTAAATGAGGCTATTGTCAACTTGGGGTTAATGGAACTCCCTCTTAAAGGTAGATAATTCAGTTGGAGCAACATGTAGGACAATCCACTACTTTAAAAATAGGATTGGTTTTTCACTTCTGCAGCCTGGATGACAAGCTACCCTGATAACACTGCTCTTCCATTAGCAAAACTCATCTCATATCACCTCCCATGTCCAATTAAAGTTGGCACAAGCATTCCCAAATCAAAGGTTTTCAGATTTGAGAATTATTGATTAAAGCACAGCTCCTTCAAAGAAATTGTTCTAGCAGCCTGGAATATTCATGTGGGTTTTACTGACCCTACAAAGAAGATTAATGCCAAGTTCAAAAATTTGTGAAGATCACTGTCGGTGTACTAAAATAGGGGTACCTTAGTACCCCGAACTTGTGCACGGGCAGTCGCAGCGTCCCCGTGGCAAGCCTCGCCGGGCGTCCGCCAAGACCCTCCGCAGCCATTCAGAAGACAAGACCCCGGCAAGAGGAGCTTGCCGGGAAGGCCTCTCTAGGCACAGACAAGGCCCCGACAAGAAGAGCTTGTCGGGAAAGCCGCTCCAGGCACGCAGAAGACAAGGCCCCGACAAGAAGAGCTTGCCGGGAAGGCTCGGAGCGCGACAAGTATCCGGGCGCGACAAGGATTCGGCCGCGGCAAGGCGCTTGCCGCGGCAAGGCGCTTGCCGCGGCATGCAACTTCTCTCCGTCGCCCCTCCAGCTCACCCAGCGACGTGTCGCCATGGGACCGTTCCATGGGCGCGTGTCGAGCGGCTGTGCAGCCAGCGGAGAGCAGCGATAAGCGGCGCTGACAGGCTCGCCATCGTGGCGAGCGGAGGCGCACTGACGGTCTGTTACACTGTTTGGGCGACAACGACGGGCATTTATTGCTTTTGTCCCTTGCCGTCGAGTTAGGTATTTTGCACCGCATACCTTTGTTCAAGTAGGTGTACCAACTCGTGTTTTTACATTCGTACCCCGCCTATGTTGCCACCTGTCGGAGACCCTTGAGCATATAAAGGAGGCCCGAGTGCAACGTGAGAAGGGGTTCGATTCGCGTTCTTCGCAAGAGTTCGGCTGGTCCGGTTCATTCGACCGACCGGAGGCCAGAGACACTCACGCTAGGTTTTGTAGCTCGCATTGCTCCTTGGCAAAAACACAATAGATCAAACAAGCAGCAGTAGGAGTTTTATCTCTCCGGAGAGCTCCGAAGCTGGGTAAACTGCTCGTGTGCATCGCCTCGGTCCGCTCTTCGTGCGATCTCCGCCCCCCTCCGAACCACAAGGGGCCTGGTCCACCGGCCCCATAGGTGTCCGTGGGTATGATCAGCCTCCCCGACATCTTTGGCGCGCCAGGTAGAAGCGTCGAGGCCGTGTGAATCTGATCCGGCGTTCACACGAGCAGCGTCATCAACATCTTCCTCGACATGCCACCGAAGAAGAAGGCTTCGCGGCAGCAGAGCCGTCCGCGTCGTACTCCACCCTCACCACAGCGAACGGGTGGTGGGGCGACGCCGCGCAGGAACGGGCGCCGATGAAGGTGTTCGCGACGTTGCCAAGTCCAAGGACAAGGCACCGCAAACCTCGGCGTCCAGATCTCCCGCGCCCGTCTCAGGAGACGCGGGACCAACAACGTCATGGCGTTCACAACGCCATACGTTCGTTGGATCGAGACCCTCAAGACCAGCATGCGCGCCAACATGCTGGCACGAGCGAGATACGGTCGCCCGGACGGGGTGCTGCTCCTTCTACTTAGTTAGAAGTCCGAGCGTGTCCCGCTCCTCACACCGTTCTCCAATGCCACCCACTACTCCAGCAGAAGCTCTGGCGAGAGCTCAGCTGCTCCTCGACTACCCTCCAACGGCCGACAAGGTCGACGAGTGGAGGGCCACTATCCAGAGCCTCATCGGTTTTGCCAACGGCGACGCTCCGCGGCAACCAATGCCATCGTTGCCGCGGCGTGACGACAAGGCACGAGCCGGTGGCGACGAGACTGTCGGAGGTGCAACCACCGTGCACTCTCCGCCAAGAAGGCCAAGATCGCCGACTCATCGGATCCACCTCGACAATGACTCCACCGCGTCGTCCGGATCCGCGAGCTCGCCGCGATCAGCGCCAAGTTCTTCATGAGCGACAACAAGAGGACGCTCGAACTCGCATCGACCGCCGAAGAGAAGCGTGACGTCAGTCCGACAAGCAAGCTGGGCCTTCTGTTGACATGCACGCGCCGGAGGGGCCAGGCGACTTGCCGTACGCGGTAGGTTGCCCTGCGTTCACTCGTGAGCTGCGGCAAGTCCAAAGGGCCCAGCCAGAAAAACTTCAAACCAGACGTGCGGAGAAGTATGATGGCAGGACGCACCCGTCGGAGTTCCTCGGCATCTACACCATCGCGGTGCAGGCTGCGGGGGACGGACGACAAGATCCTCGCCAACTACTTCCCGCCGTGCTCAAGCCCAACGTCGAGATCTTGGCTCATGCACTTGCCGGACAGCTCCATATCCTCTTGGGCAGATTCGTGCCATCGGTTTGTTGGCGCCTTCACAGCGACCACAAACCTCATGGCCAAGAGAGCGACCTTCACTTGCTCGCCCGGAAGGAAGGAGAGTCCCTGCGCAAGTTCATTCAGAGATTCAGCCGTGTGCACTACAACATCGAGCGTCCACCCCGCCGCGGTGATCAGCGCATTTCATCGTAATGTGCGGAACCGCAGGATGAGGGAGGAGATGGCGATGTCTGCAAAGTCAAGGACGTCGTGAGCTGTCGCCTTGGCCGACAAGTGTCTTGGCGCGAGGAAGGGAGGAGACTCGGGAGAGAATGCGAAGCAGGATCGACGGTGATGACACCGCCCAAAGAAAGAAGGGCCGGGCGGCGAGGCAACAGAAGAAGAAAAGTAGAGAAGTGCTAGCTGTCGAAAGCAGTCCGCAACGGAGGCGGGCGACAAGAACGCCAAGGCTGGTGGCTCCGGCAAGGAGGTTGCCGCCGACGCCAACCACCGGTCGGTGGCGGCCGCCGACAAGGTGACGGCTCGCAAGCAAGATCTTGCAAGATCCACCGCACCAAGGGCCACGATCTCGAGCTGCAAGAAGGTCGAGCAGCTCGCCCGAACAGCAGAGAGCTGAGTATGAGCGGCGAGACAAGGAGAAGGCCCAGGAAGGTGCTGGGGGAGCAAGCAAGAAACGTCCCGGCCGGGGAGGACGCCGCGGCAAAGTCAAGCAGCGACAAGGAGATCGACCTCCCCGCGGCCGCGATAAGGATGAAGATGATGATGACGACGAAGATATGGAGGACGACGACGCCGATGAGCAGGAGTTTCAGAAAGCCACAGAGGTTCTCTGCGTTGACGGAGGTGCTTCCCTGCATACCTCCCACCGCCAACTCAAGCAATGGATGCGGGAGGTCAATGCAGCGGAACCATCCGTAGAGGACCACACTGAAGGTGCTTCCCTGAAGGTTCTCTGCGTTGACGGAGGTGCTTCCCTGCATACCTCCCACGCAAGCCTCTGAAGTGGTCCAACACGCCTATCATTTTTGATATTGAGGACCACCCTGATCGCATAACTGCGGTCGGGTGCTTGCCGATGTTGGTCTCTCCAACCATCCGCAACCTCAAGGTCACAAAAATGTTAGTTGACGGGGCCGACTTGAATCTGATCTCCTCCGCGGTGCTCGAAGCTTCAAATCCTCGACAATGAGCTCGAAGAGACCGGAACCTTCCAAGGAATCAATCCGGGAAGGAGCAAGCGAAGGGGAAGATTACGTTGCCGGTCACATTTGGCGTGAGCTGAACTTCAGGATCGAGAGGGTTACGTTTGACGTCGCCGATTTCCCATTGCCTTACCATGGGATACTTGGCCGTCCAGCACTCGCCAAGTTCATGGCAGCCTCTCACTACGCCTACAACCTACTCAAGATGCCGGGCCCGATAAGTGTCATCTCTGTCCATGGCGACAAGAAGGATGCCCTTATCTCGTGCCGACAAGATCTTCCGGATGCAGCAGCGACAGATTGCCGTGACACTTGCCGCTGAAGCTCCGGGGAAGAAGACCAAGTCCAAGTCCGGCAAGGGCTCGATGCTCACTCCGCAAGCGCACCTCTTCAGAGTGCTGCGCTACCGTCGAGGACGCACCATCGAGCTCCACCGGCAAGTGCAAGAAGATGGTGGCTCCGCCGAAGACCAAGAAGGTGCCCGCCAAGGAGGACGGCGCTGGTGGTACCTTCACCATCAGTGCCTCTCTCGACCCCAAATAGGAAAGCGCGCTCGTTGCTTTCCTGCGGGCGAATGTCGGCGTGTTTGCATGGCAACCGTCGATATCCCCGTGTTCCTGTGAAAGTGATTTAGCACCGCTGGCCGTTTGTCCTCATGCGCGCCCGTCAAGCAAAAAGTCGAGGAAGCAAGCGGTGGGCGCCAAGAATTCTTAGCGAAGAGATCAAGAAACCGGAAGCAGAGGCCTTGTCGAGGAGTGCTCCATCCCACGTGGTTGGCCAATCACGTAGTCGTGCGCCAAGGCAAATGGGAAATGGAGACTTTGTATTGACTTCACGGATGTTAATAAAGCTTGCCCCAAAGATCCATTTCCCTTGCCGCGCATTGACCAGATTGTTAACTCCACGGTGGATGTGATTTGCTTTCGTTTCTTGATGCCTACTCAGATACCATCGGATCTTCATGGCTGAAGAAGATGAGGAGAAGACCGCATTCATCACACCATGTGGCACATACCGTTTCATACGGATGCCTTTCGGTTTGAAGAATGCTGGTTCAACATTTGCAAGGGTAGTCCATGACGCTTTTGAGCCGCAAATGCACGTAAATGTAGAAGCCTACATGGATGACATAGTGGTCAAGAGCAAGGACAAAGCAACTTTGGTTCAAGATTTGACGAGACCTTTGCAAATCTGCGCAAGATCAACCTCAAGCTCAACCCCGAGAAGTGCGTGTTTGGAGTCCCTTCCGGCAAGCTTCTCGGGCTCTTCGTGTCTCGTGAGGGGGTGAAGCTAATCCCGACAAGATCAAGGCCATTGAGCAGATTGAAGCACCAAAGCGCGTCAAGGATGTCACGAAGACTTGCCGGTTGCGTGGCTGCTCTCAAAGAGGTTTATTTCTAGGTTCTGCTGAGCGCATACCGCCATTTTTCAAGATTTTGAAAAGGCAGGTCGATAAAAATGGACTCGAAGTGGAGGCTGCGCCGCAGACTTAAAGAGATACCTGTCCTCCACTCCAACACTTGTCGCACCTAGGCCACAAGAGAAGTTGCTGCTATATATAGCGGCAACCAATCAAGTGGTTAGTGCTGCGTTAGTGGCGGAGAGGGAGGCGGATGACGAGCCAAAGAACCGCGGCAAGCACATCCAGCGACAAGCGGGGGCTTCGCCGACAAGCTCTGGTCCCGACAAGGACGAATCCACGCAGACACATGAGCAGACATGAGAAAGGATGGTGCAGCGCCCGGTCTATTTTGTCGACTCCCTCCCGCAAGGGGCTAGGTCAAGGTATTACGGTGTGCGAAATTGCTTTTTGGCCTCTCATGGCCTCGAGAAAGCTGCGCCATTACTTCCAAGCACATGAGATCACAGTTGTCACTCGCTTTCCTGAAGAGGATCTTGTAGAATCCAAGCGGCAGGCAGGATTGTCGAAAGTGGGCACTAGAGATGTCAAGCTTTGGTCTTAAGTTTGAAAGCACATCAACTATCCAAAGCGAGCATTGGCAGAATTCATAGCGAGAATGGACGCCAACGCTAGATGAAGAGATTAGGAGACGAGCATTCCGTCCAAAGAAGCCAGCAAAGAGTGGCTGATGTACTTTGATGGTGCCTTCTCGCTGCAAAGTATTTGGTCTTGAGCGTGCTTATCGCACCCACCGGAGAGCACCTCAAGCACGTCGTCCGGATGCACTTTCCCAAGGAGCAAGCGACAAACAATACCGCAGAGTATGAAGGTTTGCTTGCGGTCTCGGGATCGCCGTGGACCTTGGGATCAAGAAGCTTATTGTCGGGGTGACTCGCAACTCATCGTCCGCCAAGTCAACAAAGATTACGAGTCCGTTGATGGAAGCCTACATTGATGAAGTGAGGAAGCTAGAAGAGCACTTTGACGGCCTGCAAATGGAACATGTTCCAAGAGCTCGAATGATATTGCCGACGGCTGTCAAAGTGCGTATGCTTTAAGTTACTGTGGAACTAGGGATTTTCGTGCTCAAGTTTCGACTCACCAACCGTAACACCGCCGATCAAGGCAGAGCAAGAAGAGGAAGTTGGCCTCTAGTGACTACTTTCCGTGAGCTTCCGAAGCCGTCGTTGCAAAGGTCCCCAAGATCAACACCAACTTGATCTTTGAGGAGCGATGCTCGGCAGACCCGTGGTTTGTTCCGTTGAAGCAGACGCTCCCGACAAGTCTTGCTCCGGCAAGCTTGTCGGGGAGCATCTAGCTCCGGCAGAGCCACATGCTCTTGCCGTAGAAGTTGATGTTCCCGCAGCAGCAGATGTGCCTTTAGTCCTTGTTGTCGAGCCGCAAGCTCCAACATGGGCGTAGCAGATTGTCCATTCCTTCTGCATGTGAGAGAACTTCCCGAAGAGCAAGAGGAAGCGGAAAGAGTAGCCCGGCAGTCAAGTATGTACCAGTTTGTCGATAGCATACTGCATGTAAGAAGACTCAACGGTGTGAAATTGAAGTGTATTGCGGGAAGATGGATGTAAGCTGTTGGCAGAGATACATGGAGGCACATGTGGTCACCACATTGGCGCAAGGGCACTTGCCAAAGAAAGCTTTCGGCAAGGTTCCTTCGGCCGACAGCCCTCCAGGATGCAATCGCACAAGTAACCAAGTGTGAAGCGTTCCCAGTTCCCATTCCAAACAGATACACCAGCCAGCTCAAGCTCTCCAGACGATCCCTTTATCACGGCCATTTTCGGTCCGGGGCTCGACATCCTCGGCCCCTTCCCCGAAGTTGTCGGGGCTTTGAGTACTTGTACGCCGCCATCGACAAGTTCACAAAGTGGCCGGAAGTGGAAGCGATGAGGAAGGTGACAAAGATCGGCGATCAAGTTCTTGGTCGATTGTTTGCCGCTTTGAATCCCTAACAGGATCATCACCGACAACAGCACACAAATTACGAGTCGCACCTTCATGCAGTACGTCCAAGACCTTGGCGCCAAGGTCTGCTTTGCTTATGTTGCTCACCCGAGAAGCAACGGTCAAGCAGAGAGGGCAAACGCTGAAGTGCTGCGCGGGCTCAAGACCAGAACTTTCGGCTGTGCTGCACAAGTGCGGAAGAAACTGGATCGAGGAGCTGCCGGTGGTTCTTTGGTCGATCAGGACGACGCCAAATCGAGCCACTGGCCAGGCACCCTTTGCTCTAGTCTATGGAGTAGAGGCAGTTCTCCCCACGGAACTCGTATACGGATCGCCTCGAGTACTTGCTTATGATGAGCTTGAGCAAGAGCAGCTGCGACAAGATGACGCGCTGCTCCTCGAGGAGGATCGTCTTCAGGCCGCCAGGCGAGCCGCTCGCTTCTGACAAGCCTGCGTTGCTACCATAGCCGCAGGGTTAGTGCGAAGTCTTGAGGAAGGCGACCTTGTTCTTGGCGCGTTCAGTCCGCCAAGAATTCAAACAAGTTGGCCTTGAAGTGGGAAGGCCCTTATCGGGTGAAACGAGTCACTAGGCTGGCGCTGTCCGCCTTGAGACCGAAGATGGCATTCCGGTGAGCAACTCCTGGAACATTGAGCATCTTCGTAAGTTTTACCCATAGGGCGCGGTTGTCGGAATCCGTTCCGCAACCACCTTTTGTACAAGTCTTGTCGCTGTTGCATGTAATCCTTCGTACAAAGCCGGGCGCAGACCCCGTGCATCAGTAAAGCTCATGTGTTGCGCACAGCTTGTCAAGTTCATGCTTTCATCAATTTATTGCATGCTTTGGCTAACACTTTGTGCAGCAACCACACCCAGTAAGCAGAATCGAGCCGCTAGGCTCCATAATGTTATTTCCTCTTCTTTTCTTTTCTCAAAGGAAAGAAGGCTCTCGCGCACAAGTTAACCAGGGGGAGGAGATAATACTATGGACCGTGCACCGCTCGAGGAAGTTTCACCTCATCGGGAAGCAAGAAATGAAAAGCTGAGTTGCCAAAGTTTGAGCAATCAATTTTAAATTTTTAAGTTATCTTCCTCGAACGATAGTACTTTGTATGGAAAACATGCGGCGCAGAGGAACCAAATCGTGGACTGGTCGCCCTTACTTTGTTTCGAGTCCGCTCAACAACTTAAGTGAGCTGCGGCTAGTCCGCAACAAGGTTGCTTGTCGGTAGCGACCCCGCCAAAGAGGCTGCTGAAGTTCCATCGGGCGCCATGACAAGGGTGCTCGCACCGCAAGTTTCCACGAAAATCGAGGGTAATAACATACAAAGCCAAGAGTCGAGTAAAGGAAGTAACGTAGCAAATGTTGCCCAGAATAAAGTTATATTACAAAAATAACTTATCGTGGCATGGCTAAATCGTTCTCGAACTGAAATAACAGCGAAGAGGAGAAGAAGGGCGTTGGTAGCCAAGCCCGGCAAGCCGAGCTGCCGGGGCTGCGACAAGCCGAGTTGTCTGGGCCGCGGCAAGCCCGGAGTTGCCGGGGGCTGCGGCAAGCCAGAGTTGCCGTGAGCTGCGGCAAGCCAGAGTTGCCGGGGGCTGAGATATCAGATAAGCCCTTCGTCCTTTTTCAATCATCCCTTTTTCATTAAAAACATTCTACTCGGATACAATCCGTGGGGAATGAAAAACATGAAAGAGAAGATTACAAGTATTAAATGCGAATAAGGCCCGAAGGCTTACAAATTAAAAAGATAAGATGCCCGTAATCCTTTTTCTGTCCCTCTCTTCAGGAGGTAGGTCAAGGAGGCGAGAAGGGCAAAAGAAACGCCTAGGCGAAGCTACAGGTGCGAAGGCACCAAAGGAACATCCCGGAGCTCCCGAGGGCTTGACGGAGATGGCAGCGCCAAAGCGGGGCTCAAGACGGGCGGCAGGACGTCAAGACGCTGTCGAGGGCACTACGCCTCGTACTCCGACTTGACGGCCTTGTCGCCATCCCTCTTCCCTTCCGCAGCCTCCCCACGCGATCGCCTCAGTGAGACGACCCGGGAGTTCAAGGAGCCGGCGTACGATGATGATGGGGTCGCCGGTGACGCCTTGACGGCGCCCGACAACTAATCGGGCCCGCTACCCTCGTCGTCGCTGTCGCTCTCCTGCTTGTCACTCTCGCTCGAGGGGAATCTTCTGTCGGAGGAGCTATCCACGCAGCACTTCGCCCGAGTACCGAGATCCTCAAGACCTTGACGGAGAGGAGATCACCCTCCATTAACTTAAAATGGAGGGTAAATCCCGCCTCAGTGTGGATGCGAGTGAACGCGTCTTCCACCCACGATCAAGATACATCACATTAGGGGCTGGGAATACAACACGGACTCGCATGCCGCTGATTCCACATCCCCTCATGTGCAGTCTCAGTGTTTCGGGCGGATCCGACTCCATCAAGGCCATGAATGAGCTGGAAGCCGGAGGCGACGACGAGGCGCCCGGCGCAGCCTGACGAAGAACTCGCAAGGGTCGTCCCCTGTATGGACCGCCGCAGGTAGGGGAACCGCCGGCGGAAGCGGAGACGGAGCGCCGCCCCGTCCGCCTCTTCCCCGAGCGCCTCGACCTCGTCCACGACCTCGCCCCCTCCCTCTTCCTCTTGTGGCTGGCTCTGCCGCCCCGGGCGTGGGGTGGGGAGGAGCGCTGTCTAGCGGCGACCACGACGCCACCGTTGAAGAACCAAGGTTCCTTTTCTCCATGGCGAATGAGAGAAAGGGGAGCAGAAACCGAGGAAAGAAGGAGATGGGAGAGTGCGGGCCTGCGCTCCCCTTCCGCTCTTTTAAGGAAGTAAGGTGGGGGCTCGACCGCCCCGCTCGACAAATCGGGGCCGACCTGCTGCCTCTGCTCGTAACGGCCCAATTTTCCACTTCCACCGTCCGCGAACCCAAAAGCATGGGAACCACGTGGCGGGAATGCAGAACTGAGGCGACGGGTGAAGCGACCCCGCACACCGCCCACTCCCCCCATGACGCCGCAATTGACGCGTGCCGTTACGAGGGAACGCGGCGGATACGGAGCGGGTTTGGTTTGGACCCAGGCCGCGCGTGCCCGTGCCCTGTTTTGGGCCTGGCCCAACAGCGCTCGGCACCGTGTATGGCCCAGACCCGGGGGCTCCTGTCGGTGTACTAAAGTAGGGGTACCTTAGTACCCCGAACTTGTGCACGGGCGGTCGCAGCGTCCCCGTGGCAAGCCTCGCCGAGCGTCCGCCAAGACCCTCCGCAGCCATTCAGAAGACAAGACCCCGGCAAGAGGAGCTTGCCGGGAAGGCCTCTCTAGGCACAGGCAAGGCCCCGACAAGAAGAGCTTGTCGGGAAAGCTGCTCCAGGCACGCAGAAGACAAGGCCCCGACAAGAAGAGCTTGCCGGGAAGGCTCGGAGCGCGACAAGTATTCGGGCGCGACAAGGATTCGGCCGCGGCAAGGCGCTTGCCGCGGCATGCAACTTCTCTCCATCGCCGCTCCAGCTCACCCTGCGACGTGTCGCCATGGGACCGTTCCATGGGCGCGTGTCGAGCGGCTGTGCAGCCAGCGGAGAGCAGCGATAAGCGGCGCTGACAGGCTCGCCATCGTGGTGAGCGGAGGCGCACCTGACGGTCTCTGTTACACTGTTTGGGCGACAACGACGGGCATTTATTGCTTTTGTCCCTTGCCGTTAGAGTTAGGTATTTTGCACTGTACACTGTTCAAGTAGGTGTACCAACTCCTGTTTTTACATTTGTACCCCCGCCTATGTTGCCACCGCCGGAGACCCTTGAGCATATAAAAGGAGGCCCGAGTGCAACGTGAAAGGGGTTGATTCGCGTTCTTCGCAAGGTTCGGCTGGTCCGGTTCATTCAATCGACGGGAGGCCGGAGACACTCACGCTAGGTTTTGTAGCTCGCATTGCTCCTTGGCAAGAACACGATAGATCAAACAAGCAGCAGTAGGAGTTTTATCTCTGGAGAGCTCCGAAGCTGGGTAAACTGCTCGTGTGCATCGCCTCGATCCGCTCTTCGTGCGATCTCCGCCCCCCTCCGAACCACAAGGGGCCTGGTCCGCCGGCCCCATAGGTGTTCGTGGGTATGATCAGCCTCCCCGACAATCACTAAAACTATGGGCAAAAAGTTTGTCATGTCTTAAAAAGCGAATTGAGGAATTGAATGAATGTATTTTCATGTGTTACTTGTTGGAGGAATACAAAGATCTCACCATGTTTGAGAGCAATTGTAGAAATATATTGAAAGAATTCTTATTGACAATTATCAGCAATCAGAAGATCTATTGGAAGCAGAGAGGCAAAATCAAGGGTTTTAAATTTGGAGATGAAAACACAAAATTCTTCCATACAAAGGCCTCAATTAATCACAGACACAACAAAATTGTCATGCTGCTGAATGAGGACCAAGTGGAAATTACTGATCATGAGGATAAAGGTGCAATTCTTTGGGAGGCTTTTAAAAAGAGATTAGGACATTCCAATGGCCATACCATGCACTTTGATTTAAAGGATTTATATGAGAACAGAGTGGACCCTCAACTCTTTAAAGATCTTGAGAAGCCTTTTTCATAGGAGGAAATTGATATGGTACTTAAGAACTTGCCCACAGACAAATTACCAGGTCCTAATGGATTTAATAATGAGTTTCTTAAAGCATGTTGGGATATAATCAAAGAGGATGTTACTGCTCTTAATATGGACTTTCATGCTGGTAATGTTAACCTTGTGAGCATAAACACTTCATTTATCACTCTCATTCAAAAAAAGGAAATGCCGTTCTCTCCTAATATTTTAACCAATATCATTGCTTAATGGAGTGCTCAAAATTATTACAAAACTACTAGCAAATAGACTACAAAAAGTGATCCTCAAGATGGTGCACATTAATCATTATGGATTTCTAAAGAGCAGAGTGATACGGGATTGTCTTGGTTGGGCTTATGAATATATTCACCAGTGTCATAAATCAAAATAAGAAACGATAGTAATCAAAGTAGATTTTGAAAAGGGATTTGGAGAGAAGTGGATCTCTTGGATGCAATTACTTTTCACATCTGCTTCATCAGTTGTGATGTTAAATGGAGTTCCTGGGAAAAAATTCTATTGCAGAAGAGGAGTCAGACAAGGGGACCCTTTGTCCCCTTTAATCTTTTTTCTGGCAGCTGATCTGCTTCAATCAATTCTGAACAAAGCTATGAGAAGAAATCTTATTACTCCACCACTTCAAGTTAACTCTTGCCCAGACTTCCCAATAGTCCAATATGCAGATGATACGTTGGTTCTTATGCAAGCTAATTCTAGACAGCTAATATGCCTTAAAGCTCTATTAAACACCTTTGCATCAGCTACTGGATTAAAGGTAAATTATGGGAAACCAATCATGGTGCCCAAAAATATTGCAGAAGACAGAGTTAGCATTTTCACAAACACTGTGCAGTGTGCCAGGGGACAATTTACTTTTACTTATCTAGGACTTCCTTTGGGGATTTATAAATCATCTGTGGAGAAGTGTTCACCTCTGGTCAATAGAATTGCTAAGATAATTTCTGGTATCTCTAGCTTTAGGACTCAAGAAGGGTAGGTGCTGCTAGCTAAATCTGTGCTGGCATCCTTAGGAGTCTACTTCATGTCCTGTTTGGACATCTCTATCACTATTAAACACCAGATCATTAAGAATTTGAGAAATTGCCTTTGGAGGAGCCCTGACATGGAGGATCAAAGACCAGCACTGGTGGCCTGGCATATAGTTTGCAGACCCAAAAATCAGGGTGGTTTGGGAGTCATGGATGTATTTACACAAAACAAAACTTTGCTCATGAAAAACCTCCACAAATTCTTCAATAGACATGATATTCCTTGGGTGAATCTCATTTGGGAAACTTATTAAAGCAATGGACAACTCCCACGAGATCATAAAGCGGGTTCCTTCTGGTGGAAATAAAACCTGGCCCTTATTGATCATTTTAAAGCTATAGCCAGGTGCAATGTGGGTGATGGCAGAAGTTCTTTGTTCTGGGATGATATGTGGCATCAATTTGTTCTCAAGCACAAATTCAATCACCTTTACTCCTTTGCCAGAGATTCACTCACGAGTGTTCAACAAGTAATAAACATTGAATGTCTTCAAGATCTTTTCCACCTGCCACTGACTACACAAGCATATGAGGAGTTCTTAGAAATGGAAGACATCTGCATCTCTTTAAGGCAATCTGATTACTTGGAAGCAATGGATACATGGAGTTACATATGGGGAAATGAATTTTATTCCTCCATCAAAGCCTATAATGTTCTGATTGGTCACAAACAAACTCCACCACATTTCAACTGGATTTGGAAAAGCTCTTGCAACCCAAGCAAAAAGTATTCTTCTGGATGCTACTACATGATAGAGTAAACACAAGGAACCTTTTAAGAAGAAAAAACTTTGAATTGGAAGTCTATAATTGTGTAGTGAGTGATTGCCAGCAAGAAGAAACCTTAATAAAAGTTGCAGTGGGGTTTTTACCCTACTGTTTATAGTCAAAAAAACAAGTGAAATAAACAAGGCATACTACAAACAACCAAATATAGCAATTAAAACTGGACATATTCTCACTACATTACAAAAGGGACTCGACAAAGCAAATGGGCTCCCCCTATGAAGAGGCACGGTAAAACAAATTATGGGTTTCCTCACTTGTCACTTATGGGCTCATTCCCGTGGGAAAAGCATGAACCCTGGATGCGCTCCATGTTGTCATAGATGGGCTCCTTCCCCTTGGAAGAGCACGGTTGTAGGGTGCCCTCCCTGATGTCGCAGACGCGCTCTTTCCCCTTGTAAGAGCAGATGGGCTCTTTACCCTTGGAAGAGCCAAAGAGGGTGCCCTCCTCGTGGTCGTCGTCGATGAGGTCTAATTTGGAAGTTGTGGATCCCAAGCCAGCATAACAGAACGTGTCCTTCAGAAATGACAAAAGGGGCTCGATGGCAATGTAGGATGGCAAATTCTTGACAACGAGCAAGAGGAGATCAGTGGCAGGGACATGGATGGAATGGAAGGCGTTTGAACCCAAGGGTTTGGGGGTGGGAAACTTAACCTATGACATAGCCCGCGTCAGACGGTCTCTACCGACGACCTCGATACATAGTCGGCATCCGTGACATACCCGCATACTCTAGCCTGTTGATTGAGTGCATGCGGCCATTAATGGTCGTTAGCTTCCTCGACGACTTCGGGCGAAGAGACCGCGATACAACTCTTTTGGGCCAGTCGCTCCTCGAGCTCCACAGGAAGCATAGCCGGGCTCAGGCTGCAACGCTCTAGAGTGGGGAATGGGGATGGGGATCTATGGGAAAGGGGGCGTTTGGCAGGCATCATCTATGAAACTCGGGGCGGCCTGGGTATGTAGGTCAGTGGGTAAGCTGCATGAGCAAACCGGCAGATGTTGACAAGGGAGGCCTTGTGGAAGCGGCAGCGGCGACGACGACCTTGCTAGGGTTTCAAGCGAGGGAGGGGTGTGTGTGTGTGCGCACGTGTGCGCACCTGAGGAGGTTTTGGTGTGTGTGTGTGTGTGTGTGGAGGGGGTGTGGGTGTGTTTGAGGAAATGACGCGGCTACTGAAAATTTTACTATGCGGGAGTCAAATGTGCGAGTGAAATGCCACGGCTATTAAAAATTTGGATGATGGTGCGTCGCACACGGTTTGGAAATAACAACTGTGTGTTATGAAACAGAAAAACCCTCGAGGGGGGCAGATATTTTTGAGGGATGCAGGCGGGAGCGGGAACAAGAAACATCACACATGGTCGAAACATAATAACCGTGTGTTATCAAACTGAAAAAAGCTGCACACAGGTAGATATTTTTGAGGGGGAAAGCCTCTTGGATCCCAATGTACTGTGCGGATGTGCGTGACAAGGGCACCGCCGTGGCACACGGTTAGTGTGAGTGAACTGTGTCTGTTGCATCATCCTACGTGTCTAATGTTCATAAATTTGGCGAAAAATGATGCGGGAGAGGATCAGAACACGAACACGCTTGCATGTCGACCAAATATATGTATGAAAAGGGTGGTTTGATGTTAAAATACCAAATGCAACTTCGATGTGGCACTTATATCACAAAGCGCACAGTATTGCTTGCCCCGTCGGCAGGAAGGGAATCCTAAGCTATGAATGCATGCCGCCCACGAAGGTTCACCTAGCAAAGTGCGAAGTAGCAGTCCCCCCCACCACACACACACCCACTTTTAGTCGGTGGGCTAGAGAGGCATCTCACCAAGATGGATCGTAAAACGGACCAAGAATAATCCACCTTGGTCATACAACCTCTCTCTTCTTGTTGGTCAAAGTGATGGACGTCCATGCGACCCCGGAGATGGGCTAGCTCGCAAATAATCACGCAAGTAGCTAGTCACGAAGACAACCACTGCCTGCGTGTGGCCCAAAAATATGTATGGAGAGGTGTGTTTGAATACACAATGGAACAACTTTGATGTGGCACCGTGCTTTCGAACCAGAAATCCCCATGTTGAGTGAGGGTTAGTTGACGATGCATATGTATGTCACACCACACTTCAATCTGATGAAGGAGATTCATGCATGCATGCATGCATAGTATGCGCTCAAACTTAATTAGGTCTGAATATCACCATGACCTATACTATGATAACACGAACCAAAGGAAGAATCCGTCATGGTAACCTATCTTGATTTCGGTCAAGGTGATCATGGATGTCCACACGGGCCCACGAATATATAGGCTTGTCACCGATAACCACGCGAGGGAGTATCGTTTGAAGACAACCACTACATGCATATGTATGGAGGTGATGCGTGCATGCATGTTTGAATACCATTTCACAACATTGATGTGGCGCGTGCATTGAAAATCGTATAGTCCTCACATAGAGCAAGATCAGTTCATGACGTGTCGTGGTACTAGCCACTTCGACTCGACGGGAGGGATTCATGCGTACACATGCATGTGTGTGCTCAAACTGTATCATGTCATCCCAGAGCATGACCTATATATACACCGTATTGAAAACAAAAAATTAATCCCCTCCTAAGTCAAGTTTACCTCTCTTGTTGTCAGGAAAAGTAGTGATGGACCAAGCGGGCCCATAGATGGAAAGCATCGATATCACTGATAACCACTTAAGTGGGTGCGAGAGGACAACCACCATCGCTTTGCATGTTGGCCAAACATATGTTGACTACCCAAAATGCACAACTTTGATGTGGCACATGCCTCAGAAACCATAAAATCCCCACACAAAGCGTGGTTCATGAAGCATACTATATGCTCCTACCGTAATACAACCCAAAAAGAATCCTCCTTGATGGTGAAATTAATTAACCTCTCCCGATGTAGGTCAAAGTGATGCATGCATCGACGATGGCCTCGTTGGCCCACAGATGGAAGCATCACACGTGAGTGTCCTAGGATAACCACAGCATGCATGCATGTGGCCCAAAGAGGTGTTGTGTGATGTTTGAATAGCCAATTTCGCAAATTTTATGTGGCACGTGCCTCAGAAACCGAAAAGTCCCGATACTGAGTGAGGTGTACTGGTTCACGGACTCGTACGTATAGTATATATGCTAGTCCCCTCCACCTCTTTGATGCGTACTATATACTCCCACCATAACACAAACAAAAAAGATTCTACCTTGTTGGTCAAATTAACCTCACTGCCGGGTGTTCGTCAAAGTGATGGAGGACAACCTCGCGGGCCCACAGAAAGTGTCACACGCGAGTATAGAGTGTCGTGTAGGACAACCATTGACTGCATGTGGCCAAAACATGTATATATGAAATGGTTGTGTAATGTTTTAAATAACGAATTCATGACTCTGATGTGGCACCTGCCTCACAAAACAGCCAACCCACATGGTGGCTCACGAGTCATAATGTACCGCCAGCCACCCGCCACCCCCAGACGCACACACACACACACCGCGAATCCACCCAAACTACGATGCATGTTAAATTATCCAGCGGTGATCATATGTTACCAAAGGAGGGTGTCGTGGGATATCCACTGCCACCTATGGGACCAGGAGGCCCCTTGCTGGTTCGGCAGGGGGACGGTGTGTTGCATAAAGAGCAGATCAACACAGGGATGCATGACAGAGAGCACACAAGCAATTTACCTAGGTTCAGGCCGCCGCAAGGCGTAAGACCCTACTCCTGCTTTAGTGGATTGATGGTGAAATGGGAATGGTGGGACGCAGTACACTTTGCCCGGCAGGGTTGTGGTAGGGAAGCAAGGACTACGCGCTTATGTTGGTGTGGGTTCCTAAACTTTCCAAACCTTCCTATGGGTGCCATGGTCCTCCATTTATAGATTAAGGGGTCACCACAATGGCAAAGTGGTCATTATCCACCGATATGATAGCAAACAGTGCTATCATACGTAACTCTGCGGGCTCACAGGGTGCATAAAATGCGCCGCTTAGCGTCACATCACTGGTGGCCCGACAAGGCTTGCCGGGATGCATCGCCAGCTCCGCGCCTGTTCCCTTGACACGTCACAGGACGAGTGTCATTTGTAGGTTTCTTTTGTAGGAAATGGCTGCCATGTGGAAAGTGACTGCCACTTAATCACCTTGCAGCTTGACACCGCACCGATCGACGATGTGGGTCGTGCTTGTGTGGCTGGTGGGGTGGTTCAGCCCCCGCGAGCCCCAGCAGACCTTGCCGGGGTGCCTTGTTTGCCTGTTTCTGGTGGTGACCTCGCCCCTTGCCGGGCTCGCCTGCCCGGCAAGGGAGGCCCTTCTCTTGCCGATATCTTGCCCCTCTGGCTTGATCTTGGTCCTTCTAAGCTGCATATTGGCTCTTCAAATCTCTTGGTTCTTCAATCTCTGACTTAAGTTGGTGCTTCAATCTTGATCTCGTGCTTGTGCACAGTTGGGCAACAGACCCAGGGTTTGTTTCACTGACAGAAGCCCCCGGGCCTGCCCCGAACACGCTGCTGAGCGTCGTCGGGGTAGGGCCTAATAATTGCACACATAGGGGCGCCGAAGGGGTCGGCCCCTTGAGGTTTCCATTGCTGCTTCATTAGTCTTGATTTCGGGACGGTTTCCGATTTCCCTGCACACGGTGTAAAGCCAATAGTGGTGGGGTCGCTGCAGTGATGGCCCGTGAATGATTTTAACGCATGGGGTAGAAACCGCCAATTTACTCTTCCCACAGAGCTCCCTTATCCCTAGGCACATATGTTGCATTCTTCGGGCGGGGTAGGTAATGGAGGCGCGTGGCGCGGGAGAGCATCTAGGGCCCGGTCGTCTTGAATTGGTGGAGGAAGACGGTGGCCCCCTGTTGATGGAGCAGCCCTCCCTCGTCCCGCCTATAAAAGGAAGGGTGGAGGAGGGTGGAGTCATCCATCGTTGCATTTCTCTTCTTCTTTCCTTGTTCTCTACTTCCGCCGGTGATGTCGAAGAGAGGAGTCTGGGGCCAGCCCCCGGGCTTCTGCTTGGGGCTATTGTTGCCCTATTCGAGTGTTGGCGCTCGGGGAGTGAGTCTGGTCCTTGGTGTGGTGAATCTCTTGGTCTCTTCAAGGCTCGGCCGGGAGGCGGGACTGGAGATCATTGGTAATCCCAGCATCGCCCCTCCCTAAGGTCTTGGGGCTGTTGTTCATGAGGGGCGCGCCTTCCTGCCCGCTAAGGTAGGGTGTGATACGCCCATTTTGCATCATGCTTTTATATCGATATTTATTGCATTATGGGTTGTTATTACACGTTATGTCACTATACTTATGCCTATTCTCTCTTATTTTACAAGGTTTACATAAGGAGGGAGAATGCCGGCAAATTTGGAATTCAGGTCGGAAAAGGAGCAAATAATAGAGACCTATTCTACACAACTCCAAAAGTCCTGAAACTCCACGGAATATCTTATAATAAATAATAAAAAATCCTCACCAAAGATGAAGGCCAGGGGTCCCACACCCAGTCCACGAGGGTGGGGGGCGCGCCCCCCTTCCTAGGGCGCGCCCCCCTACCTCGTGGGCCCCCTAGTGGCCCTCCGATGCCCATCTTCTGCTATATGTGGTCTTTCGTCGAGAAAAAATGAGAAGCAACCTTTCGGGACGAAACTCCGCCGCCATGAGGCGGAACCATGGCGGAACCAATCTAGGGCCCCGGCAGAGCTGTTCTGCCGGGGACAATTCCCTCCGGGAGGGGGAAATCATCGTCATCATCATCACTATAGCTCCTCTCATCGGGATAGGGCAATCTCCATCAACATCTTCACCAGCACCATCTCCTCTCAAAACCCTAGTTCATCTCTTGTATCCAATTCTTGTCTCCAAGTCCGGGATTGATACTAGTAGGTTGCTGGTAGTGTTGATTACTCCTTGTAGTTGATGCTAGTTGGTTTATTTGGTGGAAGATCATATGTTCAGATCCTATATGCATATTAATATCCCTCTGATTATGAACATGAATATTCTTTGTGAGTAGTTATGTTTGTTCCTGAGGACATGGGAGAAGTCTTGCTATTATTAGTCATGTGAATTTGGTATTCGTTCGATATTTTGATGAGATATATGTTGTCTAGCCTCTAGTGGTGTTACGTGAACGTCGACTACATAACACTTCACCATTATTTGGGCCTAGAGGAAGGCATTGGGAAGTAATAAGTAGATGATGGGTTGCTAGAGTGATGAAGCTTAAACCCTAGTTTATGCGTTGTTTCAGAACGGGCTGATTTGGATCCATATGTTTCATGCTATGGTTAGGTTTACCTTAATACTTTTGTTGTAGTTGCGGATGCTTGCAATAGAGGTTAATCATAAGTGGGATGTTTGTTCAAGTAATAACAGCACCCAAGCACCGGTCCACCCACATATCAAATTATCAAAGTACCAAACGCGAATCATATGAACGTGATGAAAACTAGCTTGACGATATTCCCATGTGTCCTCGGGAGCGCTTTTCCTTATATAAGAGTTTGTCTAGGCTTGTCCTTTGCTACAAAAAGGATTGGGCCACCTTGCTGCACTTTATTTACTTTTATTACTTGTTTCTCGTTACAAATTATCCTATCATACAACTATCTGTTACCACTTGTTTCAGTACTTGCAGAGAATACCTTGCTGAAAACCGCTTATCATTTCCTTCTGTAAGTGCATCTAGTGCCCCTTAGTGATTTTGGTGTATTGAAGACTTATAGGTTAAGGGACTAATGTGTTTATGAGTGTACACATGTCTATAAGTCTATGAGGAGTTTGATATTTACAAAGAAATTCGACCCCTTAAAATGAAGTTCTTCGACTGAAGACTTTGATATTCTGAAGACTTTCTGAAGACTTTGAAAGTGAAGAAATTGGTGTGACCATGAAGACTTGGTATTCATTTGAGGAACATGAAGCGTGAAGACTTTTGTTTTCGTAGTTTCGTTTTCTCTTTCTTGAGTCATAGGAAACACCGTCTGTTAAAGGGGTCGAGGAAATACTAAGGAAAAATTTCCATGTGATGCTCAACTCAAAATCCTACACCTACCAATCCCTTCGAGTGAAGTCATTGGAAATCTCATACAGCTCAGTCAATTTCTTGATGTGAGACGAAGTTCTTACAGTCATTGAGGAATTTGTTCTGACCGAGGAGTTAGGAATTCGCCGGTGTGGATTGCCTACGTTGAGGAACATGATAGCCCCGAGGAATTTGAGAGTCAAATTTCCGACCCGTTCTTTGTCTTCTTGGTTACTGTCCCAAAATATCTTATCCACCTAACGGTCATATCATTGAAGGGAATTTATGTATTATCATGTCGGGCTGCTCCCTAGGCTATAAATAGCCGCCCCTACAACCACTAGCTGGTTGGCTGCTCGAGAGAACTTGACACTTGTCATTTGGGAGCAACCCATCCTCCGAGGACTTTGAGCGAAAATCATCGAGTGAGGAAAAACCCAAAACCAAACCCCTACAAACCCAAAGTGATTGAGCATCCTTGAAGAGATTGATCCTGCGTGGATCCGACGCTTGTTACCTTTGAAGACTGTGCTTCTTGAGACGGTTAGGCGTCATGGTCTAGAGCATCCAAGAGGAATTGTGGATCGCCGAGTGACCAAGTCTGTGAAGGTTTGGAAGTCGCTCAAGACTTACAACGAGTGATTGGACGAGGTCTATGTGACCTTAGTTCAAGGAGAATACTGGCGAGGACTTGGTGTCCTGAGCTGCGTGCTTTCAGCCGACTTGGTGTCCGGACTGTGTGTCCTCGAGTTTAAATACTCGGCCGCTCCAACTGCACGTACAACCGAGACATCGGTTGGGCTGTCTACCAAATCATTGTCTTCACCAACCTAACTGGTTCTATTTCCGCAACTCTTTCATTTCCTCATTCTTTGTGTTGAGTGTTCGCTCATATCTGTGTTTGAAGACTCGATCAAGACTTTCTCAATTTCCTCGGTTCAATTCTTGATCTCTTTGTCTTCATCTTGTGCTATCCTGTGTTTACGCTTTCTCGTACTCTTTGATTGTCTTCATTTCATCATGATGACCATGCCCGCATTCTCTTATGCGCATTTCGAGTACTTATTCCGCTGCAAGTAGTTCTTCACTTAGGAATTTCCTCACCGGCAAATTCCTCATTGAAGAATTCATAAAAATCACCTATTCACCCCCTCTAGTCGATATAACGCACTTTCAATTGGTATCAGAGCAAGACACTCCCTTGTTCTGTGTGATTTTGGTTTAACCACCCGGAGTTTTAGTTATGTCGACCATGGTATGATCAAGGTCTCAGCTGGGTGTCCTACCTTTGATGGGACAGACTACCCCTACTGGAAAAACAAGATGCGAATGCATCTTGAGGCAATTGACAATGATCTCTGGTATGTTGTGGAAAATGGTGTTCTCTCTGTCTCACCCTCACTGAACGCTGCCGATGTGAAGAGATTCAGGCAACTCGATTCTCAAGCGAAGAATATCGTATGTGGCCATCTAAGCAAAGGACAATATGGAAGAGTGAGTGCTTTGGAAACTGCTAAGCTCATCTGGGACAGGCTGTCCAAAGTAAATGAAGGAGTCTCAACTCAGCGTGACTCTCTAGTTGATGTTCTTCAAAATCTCTTCAACCGCTTTAAAAGACTCGACAATGAAAATGTTCAACAAACCTTCGATCGCCTCACTGACATCTCAAATGAGCTTCAAGCGCTTGGTGCCACTGACATCACCGACCATGAGGTGGTGAAGAAATTGTTGAGATCGCTTGATTCCTCATTTGATACTCTGGCACTGATGATACAAGAGCGTGCTGACTACAAGTCACTTGATCCAACTGATATCCTCGAGAGGCTAAATACTCATGAGTTCCAGCTTCTTTGAAAAGAGGGATCTCTATGGTTCTAGCTATGGAAAATCATGTGCCCTGAAGGCCAAGGCTGTGTCTGAATCTGATTGTGAAGACTCTGGTAGTAGCCTTGGAGATCCTGAAGAATTGAGCCAGGAGCTAGCACTTCTCGGGAAGAAATTCTAGAAGTTCTCAAGACGTGGTCGCTTTGGAAAATCCTCAAGAAGCGTGATTCCTCATCCAAAGTGACTATAAGAGAAGACTATGCCACAAATGCAAGAAACCTGGTCACTACATTCAAGATTGTCCTCAATGGGAAAAGGAATTAAAGAAGAAGAAATACAAGGATTACAGTTCTGATGACGCTAAGAAGAAGAAGAAATCATCGAAATCTTCATCATCAAAATCCTCAAAGTCTTCTTCTCACAAGAAGAGCAACTCCAAGAAGGCTCGGGCATTCATTGGCAGGGAAATGGACTCTGAAGCTGAATCTGAGGAACATGAGGAAGAGGAGGCATCAGAAGAATCCGAGTCTGGTGTGGCGAAGTCGGCTCTCGCCATCGCTTTCGTCGACAAGAAGTCCATCTTCTACTCAAGAAAATGACCTCACCAACAAAGCTGATGAAGATAGTGATGACTACGCCCCACCTATTGCTTCATGGCAACGGGTGCCAAGGTACTCAAATATACCTCCTCTGAATCTAGTGAAAATGAATCTGATGAAGATCTCAAGCCCAGCTACTCAAAACTTGCTAAGATTGTTGTAAAACAACAAAGGGCTTTTGAAAAGGTTCAAAACATGCTAGACAAAAGTGATGATATGTTGGGTGAAGAAATGGATCGCACTAAAGCCTCGATGAAAATCTTGAAACTTCAGTCTAGGTTTGACAGCCTTCAAGGTCATCATAACACTCTCTTGTCTCGATCATGAGAAACTTTCTTATGAATTTCTTCAAAGAAAGCAAGATCTTGAGAAGCTAAGAGTGAGTTATGAAGATCTTCAGAAGGAGCGTGATTCATTGCTAGCTCAACAAATCAGCGCTTCTCAGGAAGAATTTGTTCCTCCATGCTTAAAGTGCATTGAACGTGAATCTGCTAATTCTTCACCTGAATGTTCAAATGCTTCAACTGTTACAAATTCTTCACATGCTCCTGCTATCACTAATTCCTCATCTGAGGACATTGCTAGTATCACTGACAATGCAGGGCTGAAGGAATTGTACATGACATGCATGTACAAAAGCCTCAAAGGGCATCAGACTCTTTGTGATGTGCTTAAAAAGCAGATCCTCAACAGGAACCCTAGGAAAGAGGGTATTGCCTTTGAGAGGAAACTCAATCTTGATGGAACATATTGGAAGCTTTGAGCAGTACCCCAAAACCTCATGGGTTGCTGCAAAGGGACCTCTAGTTGATCCATCTAACTTATCTGGCTTTACATGTGAATCTCCTCATTCTTCTGATAAGTCATTTGACTCCAACTATAAACTGTTCGAAAATCAGAATGGTGAAGTATTTGCTAGATATGTTGGCACTAACTGCAGGAACGGTTCCCCTATGAAGAAAATCTGGGTTCCCAAGAAGTGCCCTTAAAGTCTTCAGGTGAATGTCCTCATGACACCACCTGTGAAGGATAGGAACCCCACATCAAACTCTTCATATGGACCAAATTCTTCATATGGATCCAAGTCCTCATACAGACAAAATTCCTCACATGGATCAAAGTCCTCATATGATTATCGTCGTGCTAAGAACTCTTTTTCGCAGGGTAGAGCTAAGGGCTATGAATATGTGCATTATTCTTCAAACCAATATGTTCATAAGTCCTCGAAGAATTTCTCTGCTTATTCATATGCTTACCCTAACCCCTCCTATGTGAAACGAAATGGATTGGCCTCTATTCCACCATTCTCATATGGAGCTCACAGAGTGATGAACTCTTTGCCACCCCTTCAGATGTGGGTGGTGAAGAAAAAGAACTAATCTCTTCTGCAGGGTCAGGTCTCGGGCGTGCCTTAACGTCCGATGAATTTCTTTGGGGACACGACAACATTGCTCGAAAGGACGCAGCTAATCATGAAGAAATGAACTTCCATGTCACACGTCCTCATACCGCTTATCTCGTTATCTCGCCTGATGAAATTCATCTGATGAAATTGATATCATATTCTTCACTGGTGAAGTATATGAGATCGTAAGTTGCACTAGTTCATCTGCAGGATGATCAACCCAAAGCCAATGAGTGGGTCCTCGATAGTGGATGTACAAATCACATGACTGGTGACAAGAATCTATTGATGGATGCTCCCTTATCACCGTCACATCTGAAGCATATCCTCTTTGCCGACAAAGGCAAAAGTCGTATTGGGTCTTGGTAAGGTTGCGATCTCTAAGGACATACACATGGACAAAGTCATGCTTGTTGAGTCCTTAGGATACAACCTCATGTCAGTCTCAATGTTTTGTGATCTTGATATGGTTGTTGTCTTTGGCAAGTATCGTTGTGTTGTGATCATGGAAGCTGACAATTCCAAAGTCTTCGAAGGCTTTAGGAGAGGAGACTTGTATATTGTTGACTTCTCTATAGGACCACAACCAGCCGTGTGTCTACTTGCAAAAGCATCAGAAGGCTGGCTATGGCATCGATTTACTTGGTCACGCAGGCATGAGGAATTTGCACACGCTTGCAAAGAAGAAGCATGTCATTGGCATTGAGAATGTCAAATTCCTCAAGGATCACTTGTGTGGAGCCCGTGAAGCTGGAAAAATGACCAAGGCCAAGCATCCAGAAGACTATCATGACCACTAATCGTCCATTCGAATTGCTTCACATGGACCTCTTTGGTCCTAATCATTACTCAGCAGTCACTAATGATGCATCTCCATATGGCTTTGTTATTGTTGATGATTACTCTCGTTACACATGGGTACACATTGTTACTTACAAACATGAAGTGCAGGAAGTCTTCAAACGATTTTACTCGAGGGCTTCAACCAACTTTGGTGTGAAGATCAGGCACATCAGGAGTGACAATGGAACTGAGTTCAAGAATTACGGTCTTGATGACTATCTTGATGAACTTGGTATTACTCATGAGTTATCTGCTCCCTATACTCCTCAGCAAAATGGCGTCGTGGAGCGCAAGAACGGAACTCTTGTTGAGATGGCTTGCACTATGCTTGATGAATACAAAACGCCTCGTCGTTTTTGGATTGATGCAATTGATACCGCGTATCACATCATCAACAGAGTATATCTTCACAAATTCTTCAAGAAGACTGCCTATGAACTCCTCACTGACAAGAAACCCAATGTGAGTTATTTAAAAGTCTTGATTGCTAAATGCTGGATTAGAGATCCTCATCACAATGCTAAATTTGCACCGAAAGCACATGAAGGTTTTATGCTTGGTTACGGAAAGGACTCGCACACCTACAGAGTCTTCAACATCGCTCTTCACAAGATTGTTGAAACTATAGATGTGTGGTTCGATGAAACTAATGGCTCGCAAAGAGAGCACCTACGTTATGTGATAGATGAACCAGCACCAGAGGAATCTATCAAGTTCAAGGCTACTGAGGATGTAATTCCCTCTTGAAGAATCATTGAAGAATTCATTCCGTAACGCCAAGAACGCCGAAATGATGCACTGAAGATAATGTGAAGAAAATGGTGTTTGAAGAAAATGCCGATCAAATTCCTCGACGACAACCAGCTCATCCTCGCGTTGCAAAAGAAGTGCAAGTTGACAAGATCATCAATGACATTGAAGCGCCGGGTCCTCTCACACGCTCAAAAGCTTCACATTTATCTAACTTTTGTGGGCACTATGCTTTTGTCTCTATCACGTAACCCACTAAGGTAGATGAAGCATTTACGGAACCCGAGTGGATTCAGGCAATGCAAGAAGAATTACATCGATTCGAGCTCAACAATGTCTGGAACTGGTCAAACGTCCAGATCCTCGCAAGCATAATATCATTGGCACAAAGTGGATCTACCGCAACAAGCAAGATGAAAATGGCCTTGCGGTGAGGAATAAGGCACGACTTGTAGCTCAAGGCTACACACGAGTTGAAGGAATTGATTTCGATGAAACTTTTGCACTGTTGCTAGACTTGAGGCTATTCAGATATTACTTGCTTATGCTAACCATCATAATATCACTTTATATCAAATGGATGTGAAAAGTGCATTCCTCAATGGTAAGCTTGAGGAAGAAGTATATGTTGCTCAACCCCCAGGTTTTGAAGATCTAAAGAATCCCGACAAAGTCTTCAGACTCAACAAGGCCCTCTATGGCCTCAAACAGGCCCCATGGGCGTGGTATGTAACATTGAAGGAATTCTTCGTGAAGAATGGCTTCACACCCGGTTCACTCGACCCTACTCTCTTTACTAAATCATATGATGGTGAACTGTTTGTGTGCCAAATATATGTTGATGATATTATCTTTGGTTTGTCTTGACCAACGTTATAGTGATGAATTTGCCTATATGATGAGTGAAGAATATCAAATGTCTATGATGGGAGAATTGAAATTCTTCTTAGGTCTTCAAATTCGTCAACAACACAATGGCATATTCATTTCTCAGGAGAAATACCTCAAAGATGTTCTGAAGAAATTCGACATGCAAGATTGCAAAGGCGTCAAAATTCCTATGCCCACAAATGGCCATCTATGCACTGATGAAAATGGTATTGACTTCGATCATAAGGTATACCGCTCCATGATTGGTTCTCTATTGTACTTATGTGCATCTAGGCCATATATAATGCTTAGTGTTTGCATGTGTGCCCGATTTCAAGCTACAATCAAGGAATCACACCATAAGGTCAGAAGCATATTCTTCGATATCTAGCTCACACACCAACACTAGGATTATGGTACCCCAAGGGCTCTATGTTTGATCTCATTGGATATTCGACTCGACTATGCTTTGGTGATCGTGTGGACCGCAAGTCAACATCTGGTACTTGTAATTTCCTCGAGACGATCTTTGGTCCATTGGTCCTCGAAGAAACAGAACTGCGTATCAACATCTCATGCGGAAGCTGAGTACATTGCTGCTGGCTCTTGTTGTGCTCAATTGCTGTGGATGAAGCAAACTCTCAAGGACTACGGCATCAACGTAAAGAATGTGCCTCTCTACTGTGACAATGAGAGTGCCATCAAGATTGCTCACAACCAAGTTCAGCACTCGAAGGCAAAGCACATTCAGATTCGTCATCATTTTCTTCGTGATCATGTGCTGAAGGGCGACATCTCCATCGAGCATGTGAAGACTGAAGAATAGCTAGCCGATATCTTCACAAAGCCCTTGGATGAGAAGAGATTTAGCAAGTTACAATGTGAGCTAAATATCTTAGAATCTTCGAATGTTCTTTGAAAAGGACACACATCCTGACACTTATGCAAAATTGATGACTTAGATGTGCAACACATGAAGAAATGTTTTTCTTCAATCAATGAAGAATAACACTCTAAGTGTGAAGAAATTAATGAATAATTTGATTCTCGTAACCCTACGACAATTGTATGCGCGGTGTATGCGAAATCATCATTCTTATACTGGTGGGTCACGCCACCACCAAAATTGAAAATCTTCAATTTGAGTTTTTCCTCGCTTTTGAAATTCTTGATTTTTCAAATTATTCAACTTTGAAAAATCTTCTCTGTGTGCGTTGTCTTTCTTCTTTGTCTATATATATATATATATATATATATATATATATATATGTGGGTTTATGTCCTCTACAACATTCACTTATGGCTATTTCTTCAAGTTGCTTTTTCTGCTAAGTGAATGTGATCGGACCCTTCCCCCTCTATGCTATACTCCACCCAAGCTATTCACAAATTCTTCATGTGCGTTCTATTTGAAACTCGTTTAAAATCTTCACTGTGTCCTTGTCAGCTGAAGAAATTGTGAATGGAACTTTTAACTTATCTTATTATCCAAATTTTCGGCTTTGCCGCTCAAAACGTTCTGCCTCCCACGATAAACTTATCTATTCACCCATGATCTAACACAATCTACACTTTTCAGTACGTGGGTGACACATGTCAAGCGAATGAGAAGGGCCAGGGGCACGTTCGTCCAAAATCTTGAGCGACGGTTTTTCACCGTGGCTATATATACCCCCTCTCCCTTCCTCACTTCCTTTACTCCGGCTCGACCGCTCTCTCTCTCGCCGAGCTTCTCAAACCCTAAGCGCCGCCTCTACTCCATCGTCCGGTGAGGAAGAGCTTCATCGCCTCGACCTCGCCGTCGTCATTTCGCGCCGACCGTGGAAATCTTCACTCCGCCGCCGCCGTAGCTGTCTTCCTCCGCCGAGTTAGGGCGTGGGAGATCTGAACTGACGAACTTCTAATCTACACTTCTCAGTTCGTCGTGTTCTTCAGTTCGGGTAATTAAAAGTTACTTTTATTACTCGCTTTGATTCTCAAACCTTCCTGAAAATCTTCAAAGGTGTTTATTCTTCAAATCTTCACACATATGAACACCTCAAATGAAATATGCTCTTGATTCGCTTCTCTAAGCAATGATTTTTCTTCAAGATTCCTCAATTGTGTGGATCCTCGATCTATACAACTCTGGAACCTAAGACAAAGATCGCTTAGTGAAATTCTTCAAGGCTCATCCGGTCAAATTCCTCAAACTATTTCTTTTTGAAAAACATTCTGAGAACGCATATGACCTCTCCAAATTCCTCGCAACTATACTCTGTTCATAGGTACTCATGTCCGCTGCTGAATCACTAGGTTCTCATCAACTTAACTCATTTGCAGCGTTCCTCGAAGAAAAGTTGCATACTTCTTGAGAGAATTCGATTGTTCAAATTCCTCAATTTGAAGAATATGGCGGAAGGAAAGAAGCCACGTAAAGGAGGAAAGAGGCCCGAGGTCATGACTGCTTTCGAGATACACGAGGACATATACGCTGAATATTGCACACCTGATGAAGCCAAGTTTGGCAAGGAAATCAAAAATCAGCGCAAGGTGCGCATTCAAAGGATTGAAAGGAGATGGGCAAGGGAATGGAGGGAGTACAGATATGTTACTCCAAAGTACATGAAGAAATTCACACTGAATCCTCCATGCCCAAGAGCTCCATTGGCACCGCCAAGAAGTGAACCCACGACATCAAGCGTGGTGAGGACTTTCCTGAAGAATGGGCCAAGCGCCAAGCCAAGTTGGCGAGGCAAGCCAAAGAAGCAGTGAGGAAATTCAATGAAGACTTTGCTACTGCTGCTGCCACTGAGGCCCCTGTTCAGCCCAGAAGATCAATGGCAAAGAAGCCAGCGCACAAGCCAAGTGCTTCACCAACAAAGGCGCCACGGCCAAAATCCTCAGCAATGCCCTCATGGCCAGAATCATCAATGCCCTCACGGCCAGTCCCTCATGCTGCTCCTGCTCCTCCCAAATCCTCAGCTCCTACAAAGTCCTCAGCAGCTCCTCCAAAGTCCTCAGCACCTGTGCATCTGGCCACGTGCCAAAGGACTACAGGCATCTCTATTGCCTCTTGTGTCTCAAAGAAGTTCCTTAGCTGCACCAAATTCTTCATCAGCCCCACTCTGCTTTGAAGAAAAAGGCAAGCTATTTGGGCGAGGTCCTCGGCCAAGTCCGAAGAAGAAATAGGTCGCCTTCCAAGTGCCATCGATGATGAAGCTGATGATGACGAACTTGCGTAAATCATCGAGACCGACAAGAAAGGGCCGCTAGAGCCAAAGGCACACCTGTGCCACTGCTTTTGGATCCAAAGGCGATCCTCGAGTACATTGATCTCTGGCACAAGGATCCAGAGACACCTATGCCTAATTTTCATCTGAAACCTGGACAAAGTCACATGCTGACCCATTTCATCGCTGAAGAGAAATGGAAATTTGAAAAGGCCAGACAGATCAAGAAGGCTCAGTTCAGGAAAGAAAAGTTCCTGAGGAAAAACGTTGTCAGAATGACAACTGAGGAACTCCTCAAGATCCAGACTGAAATCCAAACCCTCAGCAAAGACTTTGATGCTTATTATGCTGATTGGCAAGGAGCCAAAGTCAGATTTGTCAATCTGACAAAGAAGTTCACAAATGTTGCAGCCCCAACGCAACAAGAAATTCCTCAGGCTGGAGCCTCTGCTCGGCTATTTGAAGAACATGCCACCGGCCGATGATTTTCAACTGCTGAAGACAATGCTAGTTCCGTGGCTGATGACTCCATTCCAGCCCGAAGAAATTGCCGTGGCATCCACTAGTGGTGCGCTGAAGAAAGCGAAGAAGTTAGGGCAACTGCATCGATACCGAGGAAATTCAATCAGATTCCTCGGCTCCTCCCGCCTACACCAACTCCAATCCTTCCATCTGCATCTGATGTGAAGAAGACCAAGGCTGCAGAGCGAGCTGCAGTGAAGAAAAGGAAAGCATCAGCTGCTTCAAATTCTTCAGCCCCGAAGAAAATGGAGCCTATGAAAAGCTCTTTTGAAATCCAATCGATGCTTTTCCAATTTCCTCCATTCCATCAAAGGACCTTGTTCCTTTTGGTGAAGAGTATGAGATCCCAAGCGGATCTGATGAAGAAAATCATTCTGCTGCTTCGTCGAGCAGATTGATGAAGAAATTGAAGTGGATGCAATCCCTTCAACACCAATCATTTCCTCGCCTATGCCTCGGTTCACGGTGAAGAGGCTGGTGTTGAGGAAATTGAAGACGAAGACGTGGATATTGGATGCACCACGCCTATGGTGAACGATGACTTTTGGGAAAGTCAGCATCCCAATTCTCCACTCTTCACCCCAATCCAACAGATTCCCCAGTCCCCTGCACCAACGGTTCAAATGGGCTCTGAAGAAACTCATCCCAACTCATCCGCATGAAGAAATTCCAGCCACTAGTCTTTGAAGAACTTCTTGCCGATGCTATGAACACGCTTGATTGCATATGAAGAGGAACCAGAAATTCCTCAGCCTGAAGAACCTGAGATTGCGATTCCTGAGGTCGTGATGCAACTCACTGACACTCCACTGCTAAAGCCAAAGAATCCATTCTCAACGAAGCAAAAGTTCAAGGCTGAAGATTTCTTCGGCGAGCATGTATTCTTCACTGACTACAACCCTTATGACTCTGCTCGCATAAGGAAGAGGCGTTTCTGGACTGCTAGTCAAGCCAACTTCTATTCCTCTGTGCTATTCAACAAAGACAAAGTCTTCGATCATGCACATATTCCTCATGTGGACATGGAATCTCTGCCAACTTCGAGCCACCCTCGGTGTTCTTCATGATCTTTGGATTGCTGAATTTCTGCACTGACATCTGTGTTTGGAATGAAGAACTCACTCTTCAATTCTATGCGACGCTGCACATCACCGGAGATTCTGAAGATGTGAACTCATGGGTATTGGACTGGATGATGTAAAATACTCACTACAAGGCACCAGCAACTGAATTGCTTCGTGCCCTCCCACTCAGTCCTCCCCTTGATGGTGCTCGTTGCATCTACAACGAACCTGAGCTTTCAAATCATTACATGCAAGTGCTAATGAAGCCTTTTAAGCCAGGACAGGCACCTCGAACCAAATTCTTCGTCAAGGAATTATTGTATGTGCCTCGGACTGTCTATCGCATTCTGACGAAGACAATGAGTCCTATCAAAGGCCACGACTCAAATGATGAAGAAGTCGTTGGCATCATGAAGAATATGCTTTTCAATATCATTCATGGCGTTCACGTCAACTTCCATGATTTCTTCATGAGGACTCTGGCAAACATTGCTATGTCACCTTTTGAGCTGAAGCCTTATGCACCATGGATTATGAGGTTCATCAGGACAAGGTCTTCACTCAATTACAAGGTTGATACTCTGAATCACTGCAGCTACTTGCCTCCAATTGAAATCCTCAAACGGACATTTTCCTCAGCTGATGACAAGGGCAAGGCAACTGCTGTGATAGATGAAGGCATTCGTCCATTGGATGGTCAATTTCGCAAAGCTGTATCCTACTCCACCAATGATGACTTTGCCACACATGACTCTGCCGCCAATACCTCAGCCAAGCAAAATCCTCAAGCCATAGCACCCAGGGTGATGACTGATCGTGAGTTACTCCTCAGTCTTCATCAGAAGGTTGATCACAATCATAAATGGGTCAAGCGTCAGTTTGGTTCAATTCTTCACAACATGACCTCAACACACAATGCAGTGAAGAAATACCAATACTACCTCCATGAAACCTTCAACCGCACCTGGGCTGTTCTTTCTAATGTCTACAGCGCAGAAGAACTGAAGACAATGGGTCTCAAGGAAGAATTTGACTGGTCTGTACCTCAAACGAAGAAATTCAAGAAGGTCAAGGTTCCTTCCTTGGTAGCCAGCACCTATTCTTCATCATGCGACACTGATGAAAATGAAGACTTGGACGACACTGCGGCAGGCCCTACTACGACAACCGACCGATAACGCCTGGCGCTCCTTCATCAACTTGAAATTCTTGAGGCGTTAGTCCTCGGTTTCAATCCTTTTGGTCATTTGATGACAAAGGGGAGAAATGTGAGTTAGTCTTCAAGCCGGGTCTACTATATGGGCGTTTTTGCTAAGTTACAACTCTCGTTCTTCCGAAACTTTATTGGATCGAGTTGTAATCTTAAACCCGATGGTGCTCGATACTTTTGATGTGTTCCTCTGCATGCTTATTCCTCATTATATGTTAATACACGCATGCTTGAACTACATCACCACCATATTTCATCATGCATTTCAAATTCTTCATATTATATGTCAAATGCGTATGAATTACAAGATATAGGGGCGATCTCCATGATTCAACTCTTCAAATGTGCAATGCCTCAAAAGCAAAATTCCTCACTATGCACATCTTCAGGGGGAGTTCTTCTATATCTTGCAATCAAATTCCTCAATATCAGTATTTACACTTCATATGTTTATCCTCGTTGAAAACTTAACCTATATTGTCATCAATCACCAAAAGGGGGAGATTGTAAGTGCATCTAGTGCCCCTTAGTGATTTTGGTGTATTGAAGACTTATAGGTTAAGGGACTAATGTGTTTATGAGTGTACACAGGTCTATAAGTCTATGAGGAGTTTGATATTTACAGAGAAAGTCGACCCTAAAAATGAAGTTCTTCGATGAAGACTTTGATATTCTCAAGACTTTCTCAAGACTTTGAAAGTGAAGAAATTGGTGTGACCTTGAAGACTTGGTGTTCATTTGAGGAACATGAAGCGTGAAGACTTTTGTTTTCATAGTTTCGCTTTCTCTTTCTTGAGTCATAGGAAACACCGTGCATCGTTAAAGGGGGTCGAGGAAATACTAAGGAAAAATTTCCATGTGATGCTCAACTCAAAATCCTACACCTACCAATCCCTTCGAGTGAAGCCTTCGAAATCTCATACAGCTCAGTCAATTTCTTGATGTGAGACGAAGTTCTTCCGGTCATTTGAGGAATTTGTTTTGACCGAGGAGTTAGGAATTCGCCAACATGGATTGCCTACACAAAGTGAGGAACATGATAGCCCCGAGGAATTTGAGAGTCAAATTTCGACCGTTCTTGTCTTCTTGCCACCTGTCCCAAAATATCTTATCCACCTAACGGTCATATCATTGAAGGGCATTTATGTCTTATCATGTCGGCTGCTCCCTAGGCTATAAATAGCCGCCCTACAACCACTAGCTGGTTGGCTGCCCGAGAGAACTTGACACTTGTCATTTGAGAGCAACCCATCCTCCGTGGACTTTGAGCGAAAATCATCGAGTGAGGAAAAACACAAACCCACACTCCTTCAAACCCATAGTGATTGAGAATCACTGAAGAAATTGATCCTGCGTGGATCCGACGCTTGTTACCTTTGAAGACTGTGCTTCTTCCAGACGGTTAGGCGTCATGGTCTAGAGCATCCAAGAGGAATTGTGGATCACCGGGTGACCAAGTCTGTGAAGGTTTGGAAGTCGCCTGAAGACTTACCACGAGTGATTGGACGAGGTCTGTGTGACCTTAGTTCAAGGAGAATACGGCAAGGACTTGGTGTCCTGAGCTGCGTGCTCAACGACTGGGTGTCCGGACTGTGTCCTCGAAGTTTAAATACTCACCGCTCCAACCAGACGCATAACCGAGACATCGCTTGGAACTGGTCTACCAAATCATTGTCTTCACCAACCTAACTGTTTCTATTTCCTCAACTCTTTCATTTCCTCATTACTGTGTTGAGTGTTCATTCATATCTGTATTTGAAGACTTTGACTGAAAAATTTCTCAATTTCCTCAGTTCAATTCTTCAGTCTGTTTGTCTTCATCTTGTGCTATCCTGTGTTTACGCTTTCTGTACTCTTTAATTGTCCTCGTTTCATCATGATGAACATGCCCGCATTCTCTTATGCTTACTTCTGAGTACTTATTCCGCTGCAAGTAGTTCTTCACTTAGGAATTTCCTCACCGGAAAATTCCTCATTGAAGAATTCATAAAAGTCGCCTATTCACCCCCCCTCTAGTCGATATAACGCACTTTCACCTTCTGATCCTCGTTGGGTTCGGCACTCTTACTTATTGAAAGGACTACGATAGATCCCCTATACTTGTGGGTCATCAAGACTCTTTTCTGGTGCCGTTGCCGGGGAGTGAAGCGCCTTTGGTAAGGAAAAATTTATATAGTGTGCTGAAATTTACTATCACTTGTTACCATGGAAAGTAATCCTCTGAGGGGCTTGTTCGGGGTATCTTCACCCCGACCAGAAGAGCAAAGAGTTGCTCCTCAACCTAATGAACCTACTAAAGATGAATATGAAAATATTCCCTTTGAATTTCCTTCGGGTATGATGGAAAAACTGCTAGCTAATACTTTTGCAGGAGATGGAACCAAGCATCCTGATGAAAACTTAATATATGTGGATGAGGTTTGTGGATTATTTAAGCTTGCAGGTATACCCGATGATGTTGTCAAGAAGAAGGTCTTCCCTTTTTCTTTGAAGGGATATGCATTGACATGGTATAGGCTATGTGATGATACGAGATCATGGAACTATAGACGATTGAAGTTGGAATTTCATCAGAAATTTTATCCTATGCATCTTGTTCATTGTGATCGCAATTATATATATAATTTTTGGCCTCGTGAAGGAGAAAGCATCTCTCAAGCTAGGGGGGGGGCCTTAAGTCAATGTTATGCTCATGCCCCAATCATGAGCTCTCGAGACAAATAATTATTCAAAGTTTTTATGCTCGACTTTCTCATAATAATCAAACCATGCTCGATACTTCTTGTGCTGGCTCTTCTATGATGAAGACTATTTAATTCAGATGGAATTTATTGGATAAAATTAAACGCAACTCTGAAGATTGGGACCTCGGCGAAGGTAAGGAGTCAGGTATGACACCTAAGTTTGATTGTGTTAAGTCTTTTATGGATACAGATATTTTCCGTAAGTTTAGCACTACATATGGACTTGACTCTGAGATAGTACCTTCTTTCTGTGAATCTTTTTCTACATATGTTGATCTCCCCAAGGAGAAGTGGTTTAAATATCATCCACCCATAGAAGTAAAAGTAGCTGCACCTATTAAAGTTGAAGAAAAGACTGTCACTTACAATGATCCTATTGTTCCTACCTGTTATGTTGAGAAACCACCTTTCCCTGTTAGAATAAAGGATCATGCTAAAGCTTCAACTATGGTTTGTAAACGCAATATTAGAACTTATACACCTCCCGAGCAAGTAAAAGTAGAACCTAATATTGCTATTGTTAAAGATCTCTTGTCTGATAATATTGATGGGCATGTTATTCAACTCTGTGGTGAAACTGCTAGAATTGCCAAACCTAGTGCTAAAGATAAACATAGACCTATGGTAGGCGTGCCTGTTATTTATGTTAAAATAGGAGATCATTGTTACCATGGCTTATGTGATATGGGTGCTAGTGCTGGTGTTATACCTTATGACTTATATAAAGAAATTAAGCATGAAATTGCGCCTGCTGAGTTAGAAGATATTGATGTCGCAATTAAACTTGACAATAGAGATACTACATCAGTAGTGGGAATTGTTAGAGATATTGAAGTCTTGTGTGGGAAAATTAAATATCCTGCTGATTTTCTTGTTCTAAGTTCCCCACAAGATAGCTTTTGTCCCATTATGTTTGGTAGACCCTTCTTGAATACTGTTAATGCTAAGATAGACTGTGAAAAGAATGTTGTTACTATTGGCTTGGATGATATGATTCATGAGTTTAATTTCTCTAAGTTTAGTAAACAACACCGTGAAGAAGAATTACCTAGTAAGGATGAAATCATTGGTATTGCTTCTATTGCCGCATTCTCCTAGTGATCCTCTAGAACATTATTTGCTAGACCATGAAAATGATATGTTTATGAATGAAAGAAGGGAAATAGATGAAGTATTCTTTAAACAGGAACCTATTCTGAAACACAATTTGCCTATTGAAATCCTTGGGGATCCTCCTCCACCCAAGGGTGATCCCGTGTTTGAGCTTAAACCGTTACCTGGTAATCTTAAATATGCTTATCTTGATGAAAATAAAATATATCATGTTATTATTAGTGCTAACCTTTCAGAGCATAAAGAAGAAAGATTGTTGAAAACTCTGAAGAAGCACCGTGCTGCTATTGGATATACTCTTGATGATCTTAAGGACATTAGTCCCACTCTATGTCAGCATAAAATAAATTTGGAAGAAGATGCCAAACTGGTTCGTGATCACCAACGAAGGTTGAATCCTAAGATGAAAGAAGTGGTAAGAAAATAAATACTAAAGCTTTTGGAGGCAGGTATAATTTATCTCGTTGCTGATAGTCCGTGGGTAAGTCCTGTCCATTGTGTCCCTAAGAAGGGGGGGGGGGTATTACTGTTGTTCCTAACGATAAAGATGAATTGATCCCGCAAAGAATTATTACAGGTTATAGGATGGTAATTGATTTCCGCAAAGTAAATAAAGCTACTAAGAAAGATCATTACCCCTTGCCTTTTATTGATCAAATGCTAGAAAAATTATGCAAACATACACATTATTGCTTTCTAGATTGTTATTCTAGTTTCTCTCAAATACTTGTGTCGACTAAGGATTAATCAAATACTACTTTTACATGCCATTTTGGTACTTTTGCTTATAGACGTATGCCTTTTGGTTTATGTAATGCACATGCTACCTTTCAAAGATGCATGATGGCTATATTCTCTGACTTCTGTGAAAAGATTTGTGAGGTTTTCATGGACGACTTTTCCATCTATGGATCCTCTTTTGATGATTGCTTGAGCAATCTTGATTGAGTTTTGCAGAGATGTGAAGAAACTAATCTTGTCTTGAATTGGGAAAAGTGCCATGATACGTCTCCAACGTATCTAAAATTTTTGATTGCTCCATGCTACTTTATCTACTGTTCTGGACTTTAATGGGCTTTATTTTCCACTTTTATATTATTTTTGGGACTAACCTATTAACCGGAGGCCCAGCCCAGAATTGTTGTTTTTTGCCTTTTTCATTGTTTCGAAGAAACAGAATATCAAACGGAGTCCAAACGGAATGAAACCTTCGGAAACGTGATTTTCTCACCGAACGTGATCCAGTAGACTTGGACCCTACTCCAAGGAACGAAAGAGGCGGTCACGAGGGTGGGGGGCGTGCCCCCTGCCTCGTGGGCCCCCTGTCGCTCCACCGACGTACTCCTTCCTCCTATATATACCTACGTACCCCCAAACGATCAGAACAGGAGCCAAAAACCTAATTCCACCGCCGCAACTTCCTCAGATCCACGAGATCCCATACTGGGCCTGTTAGGAGCTCACGAGGGGGCATCCACCAGGAGGGCTTCTACATCAACACCATAGCCTCTCCGATGAAGTGTGAGTAGTTTAGTTCAGACCTTCGGGTCCATAGCTAGTAGCTGGATGGCTTCTTCTCTCTTTTTGGATCTCAATACAATGGTCTCCCCCTCTCTCGTGGAGATCTATTCGATGTAATCTTCTTTTTGCGGTGTGTTTGTTGAGACCGATGAATTGTGGGTTTATGATCCAGCTTATCTATGAACAATATTTGAATCTTCTCTGAATTCTTTTATGTATCATTGAGTTATCTTTGCAAGTCTCTTCGAATTATCTGTTTGGTTTGGCCAACTAGATTCGTAGTTCTTGCAAGGGGAGAAGTGCATGGCTTTGGGTTCAATCTTGCGGTGTCCTTACCGAGTGACAGAAAGGGTTGCAAGGCATGTATTGTATTGTTGCCATCGAGGATAACAAGATGGGGTATTTATCATATTGCATGAATTTATTCCTCTACATCATGTCATCTTGCTTAAGGCGTTACTTTGTTTTTAACTTAATACTCTAGATGCATGCTGGATAGCGGTCGACGAGTGGAGTAATAGTAGTAGATGCAGAATCGTTTCGGTCTACTTGTCTCGGACGTGATGCCTATATACATGATCATACCTAGATATACTCATAACTATGCTCAGTTCCGTCAATTGCTCAACAACAATTTGTTCACCACCGTAGAATACTTATGCTCTTGAGAGAAGCCACTAGTGAAACCTATGGCCCCCGAGTCTATTCTCATCATATGAATCTCCATCACTTTAACACTTGCTTTGTTTTTACTTTGCTTTTACTTTTTGCTTTGCATCTATATACCAAAAATACCAAAAATATTATCTCTATCAGATCTCACTCTCATAAGTGATCGTGAAGGGATTGAAAACCCCTAATCGCGTTGGTTGCGAGTAGTTGTTGTTTTGTGTAGGTACGAGGGACTTGTGCGTGGCCTCCTACTGGATTGATACCTTGGTTCTCAAAAACTGAGGGAAATACTTACGCTACTATGCTGCATCATCCTCTCCTCTTCGGGGAAAACCAACGCAAGCTCAAGACATAGCAAGAAGGATTTCTGGCGCCGTTGCCGGGGAGTCTACGAAAAGTCAACATACCAAGTACCCATCACTATCCTTATCTATAGCATTACATTATTTGCCATTTGCCTCTCGTTTTCCTCTCCCCCACTTCACCCTTGCCGTTTTATTCGCCCTCTCTTTCCGAATCTCCTCCTCTTTTTCCCGTTGCCTTTTCCTCGTCCGTTTGTTTGCTCGTGTGTTAGCTTGCTTGCTTGCCGGCATGACTAGTCTCATATCTTCTCCATTATCTCCCGAGAATGAAGTTCTAAATTTTAAGCAAAGGGAGGGAGAAAATCTAAAATACGCTTGGTATAGAATTTGCAATGGTCAAAATAGATCTACCAGGAAGCAATCTACTTCAGTTCTTCTTCGTAATTTTTACGTAGTTGCTAATCCTTGGTATAGATATATCCTTGATACTATTACCAGAGGGAATTCTTGGGTAGCCATACTTTTGATTCTTATAATGCTTTAATAGATTTATTTGGCTCACCACCTATTTTGGTTAATGGAACTATGTTAACTTTGGAGCATGTTATGCAAAGGCTCGAAATTATTGAAAACAAAGTTGCTACCATTGAATCCATTGAAAATCTAGATAAAAAGATCCATAATCAAATTACTCAATATGGATCTAAGGTAGGAATGACTTTGAAAAATATTAAGGAGAATGAACCTATGGTTAATGAGAAAATAAATCTAGACTCCACTCGAATCGATAAACTTGAGGGTATCATTACCAACTTGGGAACCGCTTTTTCTTCCGTAAAGAATACTCCTAGTCCTCCCACTAAAATTGCCAAGCTTATGTATGTTCCTAAAAATAAGGGTGAATCATCTAGTAAGGAAATCATGGATCTTAAATCTATAAGTATTCATCCCGATATTTTTACCATCATTAAGGAACCATTTGCTACAAATGAATTTTTCGATCTTATGCCTAAAAGTTTGATAATTACTAGAGATAAAGAACTCTATGAAAAAGATAGATGCCTCATTGAAGAATTACCTACCAAAGATGGCAATACCTAGATCTATCCTTGCTTTTATGCCTAGCTAGGGGCGTTAAACGATAGCGCTTGTTGGAGGCAACCCTATTTTATTTTTAGTTTTTTAGTTTTTGCTTATGTTTAGGAATAAATAATCCATCTAGCCTATGTTTAGATTTTGTTTTATCTTTTAATTAGTGTTTGTGCCAAGTTAAACCTATTGGATCTTCTTGGGTAATAGTTATTTGATCTTGCTGTAATTTCCAGAAACTTTGCGCTCAGTGCCCGAATTGTTAAAAATCACCAGAACGTGAAGAAATACTGATTCCAATTGCTGCTGATCAATAAACAAATTTTCCAGGTAGTCTAAATTTGGTAGAAATTTTTTAGTTCCAGAAGTTTGCGTTAGTTACAGATTACTACAGACTGTTCTGTTTTTGACAGATTCTGTTTTACGTGTGTTGTTTGCTTATTTTGATGAATCTATCGCTAGTAAAATGGTTTATGATCCATAGAGAAGTTGGAACACAGTAGGTTTAACACCAATATAAATAAAGAATGAGTTCATTACAGTACCTTAAAGTAGTCTTTTGTTTTCTTTCTCTAACGGAGCTCACAAGATCTCTATTGAGTTTTGTGTTGTGAAGTTTTCAAGTTTTGGGTGAATTCTTTTGATGGATTATGGAACAAGGAGTGGCAAGAGCCTAAGCTTGGGGATACCCATGGCACCCCCAAGATAATCCAAGGACACCAAAAGTCAAAGCTTATGGATGCCCTGAAGGCATCCCTCTTTCGGCCCACTTCCATCGGTAATTTACTTGGAGCTATATTTTTATTCACCACATGATATGTGTTTTGCTTGGAGCGTCTTGTATTATTTGTGTCTTTGCTTGTTAGTTTACCACTATCATCCTTGCTGTACACACCTTTTGAGAGAGCCATACATGAATTGGAATTTGATAGAATAATCTATGTGCTTCACTTATATCTTTTGAGCTTGATAGTTTTGCTCATAGTGCTTCACTTATATCTTTTGAGCGTGATAATTTTTGCTCTAGTGCTTCACTTATATCTTTTAGAGCATGGTGGTAGATTTCTTTTAAAGAAACTTGATCTCTCATTCTTCACTTAAATTGTTTTGAGAGTCATTAATAGCATGGTAATTTTCTTAATGTTAATATACTTGGTATTCAAGATATGTGAAACTTTCTTTTGAGTGCGTTGAATACTAAGATAAGTTTGATGCTTGATAATTGTTTTGAGATATGAAGATGGTGATATTAGAGTCATGCTAGTTGAGTAGTTGTGAATTTAAAGAATACTTGTGTTGAAGTTTGTGATTCCCGTAGCATGCACGTATGGTGAACCGTTATGTGATGAACTCGGAGCATGATTTATTTATTGATTGTCTTCCTTATGAGTGGCGGTCGGGGACGAGCGATGGTCTTTTTCTACCAATCTATCCCCTAGGAGCATGCGTGTAATACTTTGCTTTGATAACTTCTAGATTTTTGCAATAAGTATATGAGTTCTTTATGATTAATGTTGAGTCCATGGATTATACGCACTTTTTCCCATCCTTCCACCATTGCTAGCCTCTCTAATGCCGGTATCATACACCCACCATATACCTTCCTCAAAACAGCCACCATACCTACCTATCATGGCATTTCCATAGCCATTCCGAGATATATTTCCATGCAACTTTCCACCTTCTGTTTATTATGACACGCACCATCATTGTCATATTGCTAGCATGATCATGTAGTTGACATCGTATTTGTGGCAAAGCCACCATTCATAATTCTTTCATACATGTCAATCATGTTTCATTGCATATCCTCGTACATCACGGAGGCATTCATATAGAGTCATATTTTGTTCTAAGTATCGAGTTGTAATTGTTGAGTTGTAAGAAAAATAAAAGTGTGATGATCATCATTATTAGAGCATTGTCCCAAGTGAGGAAAGTATGATGGAGACTATGATTCCCCCAAAAGTCGAGATGAGACTCCGAACGAAAAAAAAGAGGCCATAAAAAAGGCCCAATTAAAAAAATGAGAGAAAAAAAGAGAAGGGACAATGTTACTATCCTTTTACCACACTTGTGCTTCAAAGTAGCACCTTGATCTTCATGATAGAGAGTCTCTCATTTTGTCACTTTCATATACTAGTGGGTATTTTTCATTATAGAACTTGGCTTGTATATTCCAATGATGGGCTTCCTCAAATGCCCTAGGTCTTCGTGAGCAAGCGAGTTGGATGCACACTCACTTAGTTTCTTTTGTTGAGCTTTCATATACTTATAGCTCTAGTGCATCCGTTGCATGGCAATCCCTACTCACTCACATTGATATCTATTAATGGGCATCTCCATAGCCCGTTGATACGCCTAGTTGATGTGAGACTATCTTCCCTCTTTTTTGTCTTCTCCACAACCACTATTCTATTCCACATATAGTGCTATATCCATGGTTCACGCTCATGTATTGCGTGAAGATTGAATTTTTTTTGAAAATGTTAAAGTATGAAACAATTGCTTGGCTTGTCATCGGGGTTGTGCATGATTTAAATATTTTGTGTGGGGAAGATGGAGCATAGCCATACTATATGATTTTGTAGGGATAACTTTCTTTGGCCATGTTATTTTGAGAAGACATAATTGCTTGGTTAGTATGCTTGAAGTATTTTTTTTATGTCAATATGAACTTTTCTCTTGAATCTTTCGGATCTGAATATTCATACCTTGATTAAGGAGATTTACATTGAAATTATGCCAAAGTATCACTCCGCATCAAAAATTCTCTTTTTATCATTTACCTACTCGAGGACGAAAGGAATTAAGCTTAGGGATGCCTCGATACGTCTCCAACGTATCTATAATTTTTTATTGCTCCATGCTACTTTATCTACTGTTTTGGACTTTAATGGGCTTTATTTTCCACTTTTTATTATTTTTGGGCTAACCTATTAACCGGAGGCCCAGCCCAGAATTGCTGTTTTTTGCCTTTTTCAGTGTTTCAAAGAAACGGAATATCAAACGGAGTCCAAACGGAATGAAACCTTCAAAAACGTGATTTTCTCACCGAACGTGATCCGGGAGACTTGGACCCTAGTCCAAGGAACGAAAGAGGCGGTCACCAGGGTGGGGGCGCCCCCCTAGGGCGCGCCCCCTGCCTCATGGGCCCCCTGTCGCTCCACCGACGTACTCCTTCCTCCTATATATACCTACGTACCCCAAACCATCAGAACAGGAGCCAAAAACCTAATTCCACCGCCACAACTTCCAGTATCCACGAGATCCCATCTTGGGGCCTGTTCCGGAGCTCCGCCGGAGGGGGCATCCACCACGAAGGGCTTCTACATCAACACCATAGCCTCTCCGATGAAGTGTGAGTAGTTTACTTCAGACCTTCGGGTCCATAGCTAGTAGCTAGATGGCTTCTTCTCTCTTTTGGATCTCAATACAATGTTCTCCCCCTCTCTCGTGGAGATCTATTCGATGTAATCTTCTTTTTGCGGTGTGTTTGTTGAGACCGATGAATTGTGGGTTTATGATCCAGCTTATCTATGAACAATATTTTAATCTTCTCTGGATTCGTTTATGTATGATTGAGTTATATTTGCAAGTCTCTTCGAATTATCCGTTTGGTTTGGCCAACTAGATTGGTAGTTCTTGCAATGGGAGAAGTGCATGGCTTTGGGTTCAATCTTGCGGTGTCCTTACCCAAAGGATGTAAAGGGTTGCAAGGCATGTATTGTATTGTTGCCATCGAGGATAACAAGATGGGGTATTTATCATATTGCATGAATTTATTCCTCTACATCATGTCATCTTGCTTACATGTTACTGCTTTTTAACTTAATACTCTAGATGCATCTTTGGATAGCGGTCGATGAGTGGATTAATAGTAGTAGATGCAAAATCGTTTCGGTCTACTTGTCTCGGAGGTGATGCCTATATACATGATCATACCTAGATATACTCATAACTATGCTCAATTCTGTCAATTGCTCAACAGTAATTTGTTCACCACCGTAGAATACTTATGCTCTTGAGAGAAGCCACTAGTGAAACCTATGGCCCCCGGGTCTATTCTCATCATATCAATCTCCATCACTTTAACACTTGCTTTGTTTTTACTTTGCTTTTAATTTTTGCTTTGCATCTATATACCAAAAATACCAAAAATATTATCTCTATCAGATCTCACTCTCGTAAGTGATCGTGAAGGGATTGACAACCCCTAATCACGTTGGTTGCGAGTAGCTATCGTTTTGTGCAGGTACGAGGGACTTTTGCGTGGCCTCCTACTAGATTGATACCTTGGTTCTCAAAAACTGAGGGAAATACTTATGCTACTGTGCTGCATTATCCTCTCCTCTTCGGGGAAAACCAACGCAAGCTCAAGACGTAGCATGCCACTTTATGGTTAATGAAGGTATTGTCTTGGGGCATAAAGTTTCTGAAAGAGGTATTGAAGTTGATAAAGCCAAAGTTGATGCTATTGAAAAGATGCCATGTCCCAAGGACATCAAAGGTATAAGAAGATTCCTTGGTCACGCCAGATTTTATAGGAGGTTCATTAAGGACATCTCAAAAATTTCTCGGCCTCTGACTAATTTATTACAAAAGGATATACCATTTGTCTTCGATGATGATTGTGTAGAAGCATTTGAAATACTTAAGAAAGCATTGATCTCTGCACCTATTGTTCAGCCACCTGATTGGAATTTATCCTTTGAAATTATGTGTGATGCTAGTGATTATGCTGTAGGTTCTATTCTAGGGCAAAGAGTTGATAAGAAATTAAATGTTATCCATTATGCTAGTAAAACTTTAGACAATGCTCAAAGAAATTATGCTACTACTGAAAAGGAATTCTTAGCAATTGTATTTGCCTGTGATCAGTTCAGACCTTATATTGTTGATTCTAAAGTAACTATTCACACTGATCATGCTGCTATTAAATATCTGATGGAAAAGAAAGATGCTAAACCTAGACTTATTAGATGGGTTCTCTTTCTACAAGAATTTGATTTGCGTATTGTTGATAGAAAGAGAGCTGAGAACCCCATTGCAGAACACTTGTCTAGGTAAGAAAATTTTCTTGATGACCCACTACCTATTGATGATAGCTTTCCTGATGAGCAATTAAATGTCATAAATACTTCTTGTAGTACGCCATGGTATGCTGATTATGCTAATTACATTGTTGCTAAATTTATACCACCTAGTTTCACATACCAGCAAAAGAAAAAGTTTTTCTATGATCTGAGACATTACTTTTGGGATGACCCACATCTTTATAAAGAAGGAGTAGATGGTGTTATTAGACGTTGTGTACCTGAGCATGAACAGGAACAGATCCTACGCAAGTGTCACTCCGAAGCTTATGGAGGATACCACGCTGGAGATAGAACTGCACATAAGGTATTGCAATCTGGTTTTTATTGGCCTACTCTCTTCAAGGATGCCCATAAGTTTGTCTTGTCTTGCGATGAATGTCAAAGAAGCGGTAATATTAGTAGTCGTCAAGAAATGCCTATGAGTTATTCACTTGTTATTGAACCATTTGATGTTTGGGGCTTTGATCATATGGGACCTTTTCCTGCCTCTAATGGATATACACATATTTTAGTTGCTGTTGATTACGTTACTAAGTGGGTAGAAGCTATTCCAACTAGTAGTGCTGATCATAACACTTCTATTAAAATGCTTAAGGAAGTTATTTTTCCGAGGTTTGGAGTCCCTAGATATTTAATGACTGATGGTGGTTCACATTTTATTCATGGTGTTTTTCGTAAAATGCTTGCTAAATATGATGTTAATCATAGAATTGCATCTCCATATCACCCATGATCTAGTGGTCAAGTAGAATTGAGTAATAGAGAGCTCAAATTAATTTTGCAAAAGACTGTCAATAGGTCTAGAAAGAATTGGTCTAAGAAACTTGATGATGCATTATGGGCTTATAGAACTGCATATAAAAATCCTATGGGTATGTCTCTGTATAAAATGGTTTATGGAAAAGCATGTCATTTACCTCTCGAACTAGAGCGTAAGGCTTACTGGCCTATTAAAGAGCTCAGCTATGATTTCAAACTTGCCGGTGAGAAGAGGTTATTTGATATTAGCTCACTTGATGAATGGAGGACCCAAGCTTATGAAAATGCCAAGTTGTTTAAAGAAAAAGTCAAAAGATGGCATGACAAAAGGATACAAAAGCGTGAGTTTAATGTAGGTGATTATGTATTGCTATACAACTCTCGTTTAAGTTTTTTTGCAGGAAAGCTTCTCTCTAAATGGGAAGGCCCCTACGTTATCGAGGAGGCCTATCGCTCCGGTGCCATAAAAATCAACAACTTCGAAGGCACAAATCCGAAGGTGGTAAACGGTCAAAGAATCAAACACTATATCTCAGGTAATCCTATAAATGTTGAAACCAATGTTATTGAAACCGTAACCCCAGAGGAATACATAAGGGACACTTTCCGGAACTTTCAGACTCCGAAAAGGAATAGGTATGTGGTACGGTAAGTAAACCGACTCTAAAACAATTTTTAAGGCAATATTCCTTCGTTTTGGAATATTTAGAAAAATAGAAAAATAAGTAGCAGTCCGGGAAGGACACGAGGGCCCCATGAGGGTGGAGGGCACGCCCTACCCCCTGGGCGTGCCCCCCTACCTCGTGGGCACCTCGAGTGCCTTCCAGACTCCGTTTTCTTGCACGATACGTATTTTGGTCGTTAGAAATTCATTATGTATTCTCCCGGAGGTTTTGACTCCCGTATCACGCAAATATCCTCTGTTTTTGTTTCGAGCTGTTGCTGCTGCAGATTAGATCAACATGTCGTCCTAGGATTCGGAAGGATAAAGCTATGTGGATGATTACCTAGCAAATCCTAAGGTCCATGGAGATGTGGAGCACGATGGTTGGACTACGGAGGAAGAAGAGGATTATGAACCCAAGGGGAAGGAGGAGACGAGCTTAGATGAAGATGAAGCCCCATTACCTCAACCTGGGGACATGCATGTGGAGTTCAAAAAGTCAAGTCTCCCTGGTAGGGTAAAGAAACCAAAGTTCTAGTTTATCCCTTTTCTTCTCTTGCAGGAAAATAAGCAGGACCTATGCAAAAGGATATTAACCCTGGAGTGGGAGATTGATGATCTGAGGGATCAAAATGCCGTCCTCAAGCACAAATTAAGGGAGAAGTCTATGCCATCAACTAAGCCAACGACACCTCCACCTGTTTCACCAACCCCGAAGAAGGAGACATAATCACATGGGTATGGGCACTCCCCTTGGCAACTGCCAAGCTTGGGGGAGGTGCCCCGGTATCTTATCACAACCACATCTCCTATCTTTACCGTTTTTCTTAGTTTGATCCTATTAGTGGTATCTTGATCTAGTAGAATAAAGTTTATGGCATGATCTAGTTTTGAGTTTTTGCTTTATGATCTCTCTATGTTATTCAGTCCGTGAGCTATATAATAAAGATTAGTGTTGAGTCAAGGGCTTGATTATTTTGCCATGATCTTGAGTGAATAAAAGAAAGAAAAAGAATAAAAAGAAACAAAGAGTTCATATTGATCTTGTTGAAAGTGATGACTTCACATAGAAAGAGTATGATTATTAAAAGTTGTTGGGAGTTGACAAACATAGCTTTGGTCGTCGTTGCAATTAATAGGAAGTAATAAGGAAAGAGAGGTTTCACATATAGATATACTATTATTGACATCTTTTGTGATTGTGAGCACTCATTAAAATATGACATGCTAAAGAGTTGATGTTGGACAAGGAAGACAACGTAATGAGTTATGTTTTCTTATATCTGAGATAAAGTATATTGTCATGGATCTTCCAACATGTTGAGCTTGCCTTTCCCCCTCATGTTAGCCAAATTCTCAACACCAAGTAGAGATACTACTTGTGCTTCCATAAACCCTTAAACCTGTTTTGCCATGAGAGTCCACCATATCTACCTATGGATTGAGTAAGATCCTCCAAGTAAGTTGTCATTGGTGCAAAGCAATAAAAAATGCTCTCTAAATATGTATGATTGATTGGTGTGGGAGAAATAAGCTTTATACGATCTTGTGATATGGAAGAAATAAAAGCGACGGACTGCATAATAAAGGTTCACATCACAAGGGGCAATATAAAGTGACGTTCTTTCGCATTGAGATTTTGTGCATCCAACCATAAAAGCGCATGGAAACCTCTGCTTCCCTCTGCGAAGGGCCTATCTGTTATTATTATCCTCTACCTTATGCAAGAGTCATGGTGATCTTCACCTTTCCTTTTTACATTTTATCCTTTGGCAAGCACAGTGTGTTGGAAAGATCCTGATGGATATATCTAATTGGATGTAGGGGGCATGAGTTATTATTGTTGACATTACCCTTCAGGTAAAAGGTTGGGAGGCGAAACTATAAGCCCCTATCTTTCTCTGTGTCCGATTAAAACTCCGTAACCACAAGTATCGCGTGAGTGTTAGCAATTATGAAGGACTAAATGATAGTTGAGTATGTGGACTTGTTGTTAAGCTCTGACATAGACTCTGTCGGTGTACTAGAGTGGGGGTACCCTAGTATCCCGAACTTGTGCACGGGCAGTTGCAGCCCTCCGCGGCAAGGCTTACCGGGTGACCGCCAAGGTCCTCCGTGGTTCCTTTGGAGCCATTCAAGAACAAAGTATTCAAGCCAAGGAGACAAGGCCCCGGCAAGAGGAGCTTGCCGGGAAGGCCACCCAAGGCACCTAGGAGACAAGGTCCCGGCAAGAGGAGCTTGCCGGGAAGGCCACCCAAGGCACCTAGGAGACAAGGCCCCCAAGAAGAGGAGATTGCCGGAAGGCCCGATGAGCGACAAGCTTCGGACGCGACAAGACATCAACCGCGGCAAGGCGCTTGTCATGCAGACCACCACTGTACAAGGCTTCCACCACATCCACTAACGTGTCGCCTACAGGACTTTTCCAGCGCCACAGGCAAGAGGTCAGGCGGCGGGCGTGAGCGCTGGTGGCAAGCGGCGCCGACAAGATTGCCATCGTGGCAAGCGGTGGCACCCCTAGCGTCCCTTTCTGACCGTTAGGGCGACATAGACGGGCATTTAATGCCTTTGTCCCCGCCGTGGTTAGGTATGATACATCGCATAAGTAGCTGTACCAACCACTCCTTTTCCATTTTTACCCTTGTCTACGTTGCCACCTGTCGGAGACCCCTTTAGCATATAAAAGGAGGCCCATGCGCAACGTAGGGAGGGGTTCGAGAGGCTCGAGAGGTTCGAGGCCAGAGAACACTCACGCTCGGTCTTGTTAGCAGCTTGTGTGTACTATAGCACTCAGCACTCCTGAGCAAGAACTCAATACACTCAGACATGCAGCAGTAGGAGTGTTATCTCTCCGGAGAGCTCAAGCCGGGTAACCGCTCGTGTGTTTCGCCTCGATCTACTCTTCGTGGCGACATCCGCCCCGCCGAACCGAAGGGGCTCGGTCCGCCGGTCCCATAGGTGTTCGTGGGCCGATCAGCCTCCCGACATCTTTGGCGCGCTGTAGGGCGCCGAGATTGTGTGAACCTGATCCGGCGCCCACACGAAGCTAGATCTTCACCATCTTCATCGACATGCCACCGAAGAAGAAAGCTTCGCGGCAGATGTTCCGTCAAGGTTAAACCCACCACCACCGGAGCAAACGGGTGGTGGGTAGAAGCCGCGGAAGAATGGACGTCGACGGGAGCCCACGGTGCTGCCAAGTCCAAGGACAAGGCTGCGCAGGCCTCGGCGTCCGTACATGCACCGCGCCCGTCTCAGGAGGCGCGGGACCGACAGCGTCATGGTATTCACAACGCCATGCGCTCGTTGGACCAAGATCGAGCTGGTGGATCTCGGGATGCTCAAGACCAGCATGCACGCCAACATGCTGGCGCGAGCGAGGCATTTGTCGCTGACGGGATATCGCCTTCTAACATAGTTAGAAGTCCGAGCATATCCCGCCTCGCGCCGCTCGCCATCGCCACCCACCACTCCAGCAGAAGATTTGGCGAGAGCTCAATCGCTTCCTGGATTACCCTCCAACAGCCGACAAGGTCGATGAATGGAGGGCCACCATTCGTAGTCTCATCGGCTTTGTTAACGGCGACGCTCCGCGGCAGCCGAGTGCATCGCTGCCGCGGCAGGACTGCCAAACACGAGCCGGTGGCGACGAAACCGGTGGGGGTGCAACCACCATGCACTCTCCGCCCCGAAGGCCAAGATCGCCGACTCACCGGATCCGCCTCGACAGCGACTCCACCGCATCATCGGATCCACGAGCTCGTCGCGATCAGCGCCAAGTTCTTCACGAACGACGGCAAGAAGACGCTCGAACTCGCATCGAGCACCAAAGAGAAGCGCGGCGTCAATCCGACCAGCGCGCTGGGCCCTCTGTCGTCGACATGCATGCGCCAGTGGGGAACCAGCGACTTGTCAGACGCGGTGTAGGTTGTCCTGCATTCACTCGCGAGCTGCGGCAAGTCCAATGGCCCAAAGCAAGAAGAATTTCTGCCGACGCATGCGCAGAAGTACGACGGCAAGACGATCCGTTGGAGTTCCTCAGCATCTACACCATCGCGGTGCAAGCTGCCGGCGAGACGACAAGATCTGGCCAACTACTTCTCACCGGTGCTCAAGCCCAATGTCAAATCCTGGCTCATGCACTTGCCGGACAACTCCATATCCTCTTGGCAGATCTATGCCATCGGTTTGTCGGCGCTTTTACAGCGCCACAAGCCCCATGGCCAAGAAAGCGACCTTCACCGCCGCCGTAAGGAAGGAGAGCCCCACGCAAATACATCCAGAGATTCAGCCAGTACATCACAACATCCCAGATGTCCACCCCGCCATGGTAATCAGCTGCGTTCCATCGAACGCAGAAACCGCAGGATGCGGAGGAGATGGCGATGTGCAAGATCAGAGACGTCGGTGAGCTATATGCCCCGGCCGACAAGTGTGCACGCGTCTTTGAGGAAGGGAGGAGACTCCCGGGATAGAATACTGAAGCAGGCGAAGAAGAAGACCAAGTCCGACAAGAGCTCTGATGCCCACTCCGGCAAGCGCACCTCTTCGGAGTGCTGCGCTACCGTCAAGGACGCACCATCGAGCTCCACCGGCAAGTGCTGAGGAGTAGTCTGCTCCGGCAAGCACTAGGGTTTGTTCCATTGAAGCAGACGCTCCAAGTCCGACAAGAGCTCTGATGCCCACTCTGGCAAGCGCACCTCTTCGGAGTGCTGCGCTACCATCGAGGACGCACCATCGAGCTCCACCGGCAAGTGCTGAGGAGCAGTCCGCCCGCAAGCCCTAGGGTTTGTTCCGTTGAAGCAGACGCCCAAGCACGGCAAGAGCTCTGATGCCCACTCCGGCAAGCGCACCTCTTGAGTGCTGCGCTACCGTCGAGGACGCACCATCGAGCTCCACCGCAAGTGCCGAGGAGTAGTCCGCTCCGCAAGCCCTAGGGTTTGTTCCGCTGAAGCAGACGCCCAAGTCCGGCAAGAGCTCGATGCCCACTCCGCAAGCGCACCTCTTCGTGAGTGCTGCGCTACCGCCGAGGACGCACCATTGAGCTCCACCGCAAGTGCCGAGGAGCAGTCTGCTTCCGCAAGCCCTAGGGTTTGTTCCGCTGAAGCGCACGCCTCCGACAAGTTTTGCTCCGCAAACTTGCCGAACGCTCAAGCTCGCCGAGCCGCAGATTCTCGCCGTGGAAGCAGATGTTCCCGCAGCAGTTAGATGTGCCGGTGGTTCTTTGGTCGATCAGGACGACGCCAAATCGAGCCACCGCCGACACCTTTCGCTCTAGTCTATGGAGCAGGCAGTTCTCCCCACGGAACTCAGATACGGATCACCTCGAGTGCTCGCTATGATGAGCTTGAGCAAGAGCAGTTGCGACAAGATGACGCGCTGCTCCTTGAGGAGGATCGCCTTCAGTTGTCAGACGAGCTGCTCGATACCAGCAAGCTTTGCGCCGCTACCATAGCCGCAAAGTTAATGCCAGAAGTCTCGAGGAAGGCGACCTTGTTCTTCAGCGCGTTCAGTCCGCCAAGAATTCCAACAAGTTGACGCCGAAGTGGGAAGGCCCTTACCGGGTGAAACGAGTCACTAGGCCTGGCGCTGTCCGCCTTGAGACCGAAGATGGCATTCCGGTGAGCAACTCCTGGAACATTGAGCATCTTCATAAGTTTTACTCAGAAGCGCGGTTGCCGGAACCTGTTCCGCAACCACCTTTTGTACAAGTCTTGCCGATGTTGCATGTAATCCTTTGTACAAAGCCGGGCGCAGACTGCAGTGCATAAGCTTAATGTGCTTCAGACATCTTGTCAATTTCATGCTTTCTACTTCTATTTTGCATGCGTTATCTCGACACTTTGTGCAGCACCTACCCCGGTAGCAATAACGAGCCATAAGGCTCCATATCTTTATTTTCTCTTCTTTCTCTTTCTCAAAGAAAGTAAGGTTCCTCGCCCACAAGTTTGCCGGGGAAAGGAGAAGATAATGGTGTGGACCAAGCGTCGCTCAAGGAAGTCTAGCCTTACCGGGAAGCAAACGATGTAAAAGCTAAGTTGCTAAAGTTTGAGCAATCAGTTTTAAAATTTTAAGTTATCTTCCTCGAATGACCGTACTTTTGTATGGAAAACACATGCGCTGGAGGAACCAACTCAGAGCTAGTTGTGCCCTTACTTTGTTTCGAGTCCGCTCAACAACTTAAGTGAGCTGTGATTGCGCCCTTACTTTGTTTCGAGTCCGCTCAACAACTTAAGTGAGCTGCGATTGCGCCTTACTTTGTTTCGAGTCCGCTCAACAACTTAAGTGAGCTGCGACTAGTTGCATAAGGTTTCTTGTCGGTAGCAGCACCGCCAAAGAAGCTGTCGACGTCTCAAGACTCAGCGCCATGCCCAGTGCTCACAATGACAAGTTCCCTAAAAGCGTAGGGCAAAAACATACAAAGGAAGGAATCAAGTAAAGGAAATAACATAGCAATCACTATCCGAAATAGAGTTATATTACAAGATAACTTGTCGCAGCTCTAATAGACCATTTTCATAACATGACCAGCAGCGGCAAGAAGAAAAGAAAACGAGCAGCTCTTCATCAAAAGTTTCTCCTTCGGCCGGCGCCCTGGAGCTCGACGCCCATGGGAGCTTGAGGAAGACGCCATCGCCGGCCTTCGAATAGGCGTCGGGCTGGGGCTCTTGAACTGACGCTGCAGCAGCCGGAGGGATCGGCGGTCGGCGTGGCGCTGGCGCCTCGCGGCCTCAGGGCCGTCGGTCGATCGCCGGACCTCGCCCGGCTTCTGCGGCGGCAGCTTTGGCGGCCTCTTCACGGCGGGCTCGTCGGCGCCAGCTTCTTCTCCGATGGCAGCAAGCGTTGCGTCGGTATTGCAGCGTCCTCCTCGCCGGCGGCCTCGGTCTCCATTGGCTCTGTGGCGGATGGATCCAACGACCGGAAAATGAAGAAAAGTCAAGCAAATATTCAAAAAGAAAATCAGAAGAAGAAGAACACAAGGAAAGTTTTCGAGCAAGAGGATTACCTGTGCTAGGGTCTGTAGTCATGGTCTCCGCCACCAGGGGATCGCTGGTGCTGTCCCTTGCCGGATAGTTGTCCCTTGCCGGAGAACTGCCCCTTGCCAGAGAAGTCTCCCTTGCCGGAGAACGCTCCCTTGCCGGGGAATCCTCCCTTGGCGGTGTAGTTGAAGCAGAAGGCATGTCAGGAGCGGCTTGTGGCACTCCCGGTAAGGCTGCTCTGCTCCTACACAAATCAGCAGTCAGATATCAACAAAGAAAGGGCACCCATGCACGCCTAACAGCAGGAAGTAAACCATATACTTACGCTGGGGGCTGCGCTGGGGGCTGCGCGTGCCCGTGCCCTATTTTGGGCTTGGCCCAACAGCGCTCGGCACCATGTGTGGCCCAGGCCCGGGGGCTCCTGTCGGTGTACTAGAGTAGGGGTACCCTCGTATCCCGAACTTGTGCACGGCCAGTTGCAGCCCTCCGCGGCAAGGCTTACCGGGTGACCGCCAAGGTCCTCCGTGGTTCCTTTGGAGCCATTCAAGAACAAAGTATTCAAGCCAAGGAGACAAGGCCCGGAGAGAGGAGCTTGCCGGGAAGGCCACCCAAGGCACCTAGGAGACAAGGCCCCGGCAAGAGGAGCTTGCCGGGAAGGCCACCCAAGGCACCTAGGAGACAAGGCCCCGGCAAGAGGAGCTTGCCGGGAAGGCCCGGTGAGCGACAAGCTTCCGGACGCGACAAGACAATAACCGAGGCAAGGCGCTTGTCATGCTGCATACCACCACTCAGACCAAGGCGCTCCAGCACATCCACTAACGTGTCGCCAGGACCTTTCCAGGTAGCGTGGCAAGAGGTCAGGCGGCCAGCCGGAGCTGTGGCAAGCGGCGCCGACAAGATTGCCATCGTGGTAAGCGGTGGCGCCATCGGCGGTCCTTTTCTCGCACTGTTAGCGCAGCGACATAGACGGGCATTTAATGCCTTTGTCCCGCCGCCGTGGTTAGGTATGATACACTGCATAAGTAGCCGCATCAACCACTCCTTTTCCATTTTACCCTTGTCTACGTTACACCTGTCGGAGACCCCTTTAGCATATAAAAGGAGGCCCATGCGCAACGTAGGGAGGGGTTCGAGAGGCTCGAGAGGTTCGAGGCCAGAGAACACTCATGCTCGGTCTCGTTAGCAGCTTGTGTGTACTGTAGCACTCAGCGCTCCTGAGCAAGAACTCAATACACTAAGACATGCAGCAGTAGGAGTGTTATCTCTCCGGAGAGCTCCGAAGCTGGGTAAACTGCTCGTGTGTTTTGCCTCGATCTGCTCTTCGTGCGACCTCCGCCCCCCGCCGAACCGAAAGGGGCTCGGTCCGCCGGTCCCATAGGTGTTCGTGGGCCAGATCAGCCTCCCCGACAGACTCTTTCTGATGTTATGATAAATTGCAATTGCTTCAATGACTGAGATTATAGTTTGTTGGTTTTCAATAAAGTTTATGATTCGTACTCTGCATTGTGAATTGATTATTACTTGAACATAAGAAATCATATGACAATATCTATATATGTTGTTGTTAAGAGAATAATCATGATGCCTTTATGTCCGTATTTTATTTTTTATCGACGCCTCCACCTCTAAACATGGGGACATATTTATCGTTATCGGCTTTTGTTTGAGGACAAGCGAGGTCTAAGCTTGGGGGAGTTGATACGTCCATTTTGCATCATGCTTTTATATCGATATGTATTGCATTATGGGCTGTTATTACACGTTATGTCACTATACTTATGCCTATTCTCTCTTATTTTACAAGGTTTACATAAGGAGGGAGAATGCCCGCAGCTGGAATATTGAAATTTGGAAAAGGAGCAAATATTAGAGACCTATTCTCGCACAACTCCAAAAGTCCCGAAACTCCATGAAATATCTTATAATAAATAATAAAAATCCTTGCCAAAGATGAAGGCTGGGGCCACACTGTCCACGAGGTGGGGGCGCCTCCTAGGGCGCGCCCCCTACCTCGTGGGCCCCCTGGTGGCCCTCCGATGCCCATCTTCTGCTATATGTGGTCTTTGATCGAGAAAAAAATGAGAAGCAACCTTTCGGGATGAAACTCCGCCGCCACGAGGCGGAACCTTGGCGGAACCAATCTAGGGCTCCAGCAGAGCTGTTCTGCCGGGGACAATTCCCTCCGGAAGTGGGAAATCATCTTCATCGTCATCACCAACACTCCTCTCATCGGGATAGGGCAATCTCCATCAACATCTTCACCAGCACCATCTCCTCTCAAAACCCTAGTTCATCTCTTGTATACAATTCTTGTCTCCAAGTCCGGGATTGATACTAGTAGGTTGCTAGTAGTGTTGATTACTCCTTGTAGTTGATGCTAGTTGGTTTATTTGGTGGAAGATCATATGTTCAGATCCTATATGCATATTAATACCCCTCTGATTATGAACATGAATATGCTTTGTGAGTATTTATGTTTGTTCCTGAGGACATGGGAGAAGTCTTGCTATTAGTAGTCGTGTGAATTTGGTATTCATTCGATATTTTGATGAGATATATGTTGTCTAGCCTCTAGTGGTGTTATGTGAACGTCTACTACATAACACTTCACCATTATTTGGGCCTAGAGGAAGGCATTGGGAAGTAATAAGTAGATGATGGGTTTCTAGAGTGACAGAAGCTTAAACCCGAGTTTATGCGTTGCTTCATAAGGGGCTGATTTGGATCCATATGTTTCATGCTATGGTTAGGATTACCTTAATACTTTTGTTGTAGTTGCGGATGCTTGCAATAGAGGTTGATCATAAGTGGGATGTTTGTTCAAGTAAGAACAGCATCCAAGCACCGGTCCACCCACATATCAAATTATCAAAGTACCAAACGCGAATCATATGAACTTGATTAAAACTAGCTTGACGATATTACCATGTGTCCTCGGGAGCCCTTTTCCTTATATAAGAATTTGTCCAGGCTTGTCCTTTGCTACAAAAAGGATTGAGCCACCTTACCGCACTTTATTTACTTTTGTTACTTGTTGCTCGTTACAAATTATCATATCATACAACTATCTGTTACCACTCGTTTCAGTACTTGCAGAGAATACCTTGCTGAAAACCGCTTATCATTTCCTTCTGCTCCTCGTTGGGCTCGACACTCTTACTTATCGAAAGGACTACGATAGATCCCCTATACTTGTGGGTCATCAGGGTGCTGCACGCCTCGAGTCCTTCTTGTGGCGGAGCTGGGGGTTGACGCCGGAGAAGACGCCCACTCTTAGCCTGTCGATGCGACGGTAGCGTTGTATGCTCGTTGTGGCCGATGCCGCTACCGTTTCTGCGCCCCCTCCCCCCCCCCCCCCCACTTCCCCTGGAAGGGCGACGGGCCTTGCCCGTCACCTTGCGCAGATCTTGGGAGAGTGTCGTCTGGGGGTCACGGCAGGTGGCCGCTTCGCTGATCTCTTCGTTGCTCCCTCCTTCTAAGCGCTCCTTTTATTCTTCTCTTCCTCCTACATCAATATCCTAGAGAGGAGGAGCAGAGAAAGGAAAGGAGGGGTTACGGGGCACTTATCTTTTTTCAATCTTAAACTTGTAAGCAATTGCCAAATTTTAATTCAAATAATTTAGTCCCTCAAGTCCATCTTTGTGTTCTGTAATGCTTGTACTTGTATCAGCATATGAATGAAAAAGATGAACCTTGCCGGGAACCCGTGCATGTGTATGTCCATGCAGAGGTGGAGTGCCTCTTTAATAAAAATAAATGAGTTTTCCCCAACAGGATATCCTGTCGGTACCATCTTTGTCTGCCAGAGAGCTACGTCTGCCGGGGAACAGACAGAGGGGCCAGCACCCGCCAGCTCCTTTTTACCAAAGGCTACTATGACCATCCCGACTGAAGCATTGTTCGAGTCATGGATGGGAGCACCTAAGTTTCAAAAGAGAGGCAAGGTTTTCTTATGCAAAGTCATAGCCTTACAGAACACTAATGGACGAGAAGTAAAACTTATCTATTTGGCTTTGTCGGGGATCGCTGTGCCGCGCAATCTTCTCGTCCTTTGTCGAAGCCAAGTTCACGGCAGGAACCTGCAACTCCATGTAGATGAGAATGAATGCAGGATGCAATCCTATCTACATGCATATGCAAACACTCATGAAATGCTTATGCAGTGATCTTGGTGTGCTCATGCATGCATGCAATCTTAGTTGGGCCCCCCCTACAATGCTTCTTTATTTTCTCTTGTACGGGGTCATCGCCCCGGCTTTGCACAAGGTGTTACATGTAGCTGAGGCAAGGCCTGTACAAAAGGGTGGCTGCCGGGCAGAGCCCGACAGCCTCGCGCCTTACGGGTAGTACTTAGGGAGATGCTCAATATTCCATGAGTTTTGCAACAGAGTGCCATCTCCGGTCTCGAGACGGACTGCGCCAGATCTTGTGACTCGTACCACCCGGTAAGGGCCTTCCCACTTTGGTGATAGCTTGTTTGTACCCTTGGCGGACTGAACACGCCTACGGACAAGGTCACCTTCTTCAAAACAACGGGCATGAACCCTGCGGCTATGATAGCGACGCAGGGCTTGTTGGCAGCGTGCAGCATGCGTAGCAGCCCGGAGACGGTTCTCGTTGAGTAGCACAAAATTGTCACGCTCGTGCTAATCTTGCGCTACTTCATCGTAGGCAAGCATGCGAGGGGACCCGTAAATGAGTTCCGTGGGGATAACTGCTTCTGCCTCGTAAACTAGGGAGAAGGGAGTCTGCCCGATAGCTCGGTTAGGTGTCATTCTGAGGGACCAAAGAACTATCAGCAGCTCCTCGATCCACCGCCTGCCGTGCTTCTGCATCGTATTGAAATTCTTGTCTTGAGTCCACGTAGCATTTCAGCATTCGCCCCTCTCAGCTTGACCATTGCTCTGGGGGTATGTCACATAGGCGAATGAAATCTTGCATCTGAGGGTACGAACATATTGCATGAAGGTGTGGCTCGTGAATTGGGTGCCATTGTCGGTGATGATCCTTGCTGGAACTCCAAAACGACACACCAACTCTTTCAAGAAATTGATAGCCGACTGAGCAGTCACCTTTCTCATGGCAGTCACTTTCGGCCACTTTGTAAACTTGTCAATGGCAACGAACAAGAATTCAAATCCCCCAATCGCTCGGGGGAAGGGGCCAGGGAACCGAAAATGGCCATGATAAAGGGATTGTCTGAAGGGCTTGAGCAGGCAGGTGTGTTCTCTTGGAAAGGAACTGGCAGGCTTCACATGTCGTGACGAGCTTGACCGCATCTTGGAGGGCTGTGGGCCAATAGAATCCTTGCTGGAATACTTTCCCAACTAATTCCCTTAATCCAATGTGTGAGCCACACATTCCTCTATGAATCTCAGCCAGCAGATCCTTTCCGTCCTCCCAGCAGACACACTTCAATTTCACACCATTGGTCCTCCTTCTGTACAGAGTGTCATCGACACACTGGTAAATATTGGCCCTCCGGGCTACATTCTCAGCTTCATCTTGGTCGCTAGGAAGTTCTCCGGTTTGGAGGAAGCGTGCGATGTTCCCTGCCCAAGTTGGAGCCTGGGCCTCGGCAACAAGGACTACCGGCACCTCCTCTGCTACGGGAGCACCAGCCTCGTTCACGGGGTCCATAGGCCCTGCTGGAGGGGCTGGTCCGGCAGGCTGTGAGGAGTTGTTTCTGGTAGGGTCTCTGCCGGGAGTGGACGACTCGACCGAGAGAGGCTTACCGTAATCCAACTTTCTCCTTTTCTGGGCCATTGTGGCTGGCGATATGGAGGGCTGAGAGAGACGGAGAACAAAAGTTCATGCTTCCACAGGAAGCTTGTGCGCAGCACACTTTGACAGATGATTAGCTATGCTGTTTTCCGCACGGGGTCCGTGTTCTGTTTGCAGCCCGTCAAAGTGCTCCTCCAATCTCCTCACTTCCTCGACGTATGCTTCCGTCAATGGGCTTTGATAACCTTTTTTGACTTGTCTCACCACAAGTTGTGAATCTCCTCGTATGATCAGCTTCTTGATTCCCAATTCTGCTGCAATCCTGAGCCCGGCAAGGAGCCCCTCATACTCAACTATATTGTTGGTGGCTTCTTCCCGGGCAAAGTGCATTTGGACGACGTACTTCAAGTGCTCCCTGGAGGGGGCAACGATAAGCACACCAGCCCCTACTCCTTGTAGGGAAAAAGCACCATCAAAATACATAATCCATTCTTGGGGTGATTCCTTGTCAGGGAGAGTTGTTTCCGTCACTTCCTCATCAAGGGTTGGCGTCCATTCTGCAATAAACTCTGCCAGCGCCCTGCTCCGGATAGTTTATGTGCTCTCAAACATCAAACTAAAGCTGGATAACTCCAAAGCCCACTCCACTATTCTGTCGGTAGCCTCAGGGTTTCGCAGTATCCTTTGTAGCGGAAAACGAGTGACAACCATGATCTCATGGGCTTGTAAGTAGTGGCGCAGTTTCCTAGAGGCCATGATGAGACCAAAGATCAACTTTTGCATGCCAGGGTACCTCGATCTAACCCCTTGTAACAGGGAGCTAACAAACTACATTGGGCTCTACACCACTTTCTTCCTTGCCGCGTCCTTGGGGTTGCTCTCGTCGCGGTGCTCATCGTTGTTCTGATCCTTTTCTGACTCTGCCGTGATGTGTCAACTGTCTGCCTCATCCACTTCTCGCTGTGCTACCAAGGCCACACTGACCACTTGGTTGGTTACCGCCAAGTAAAGTAGCAACGGCTCTTGGGGTTTTGGTGCAACCACGTACGCACAGATGATAGGTAAGCCTTCAACTCCTGCAGAGCTGCATCTGCTTCCGGGGTCCACTTCACAGGACCTACTTTCTTCAAAATTTTAAAGAACGGCACGGCACGTTCTGCAGACTTGGAAATGAATATGCTTAGCGCGACAATGCATCATGCCAGGCGCCTCACATCCTTGATTGTCCTTGGTGCTTGGATCTGCTCAATGGCCTTGATCTTGTCGGGGTTAGCTTCGATCCCACGATGAGACACGAAGAAACCAAGCAGCTTGCCAGAAGGGACACAAGACACACACTTCTCCAGATTAAGCTTCAAGTTGATCTTGCGCAGGTTAGCAAATGTCTCCTCTAAATCCTGGATAAGAGTGGTCTTATCCTTGGTTTTGACCACTATACCATCTATATAGGCTTCTATGTTTCTATGCAACTATGGCTCAAAACAAATCTGAACTGCCCTTGCAAAGGTGGACCCGACACTCTTTAATCTGAATGGCATGTGGACAAAGCAGTACGTACCACATGGAGCGATGAATGATGTCTTCTCCTCATCTTCTTTGGACATGAAGATCTGGTGATATCCGGAGTATGCATCCAGAAAGGAGAGCAAACCACAACCTGAAGTGGAATCCACAATCTGGTCCTTTGGGCAAGGCTTGTTGAGATCTGTGAAATCAATGCAAAGCCTTCATTTCCCATTCGCCTTCCGGACTACCACTGGATTTGCTAACCATGTGGGATGTAGTGCTCCTGTGACCAAACCAGCTGCCTCCAGTTCTTGATTTCCTCGGCAATGAACTGCTGCCGCTCCAAGGCCTGCTTCCGAACTTTTTGCTTGACATGTCGGGCATGTGGGCAGACAGCAAGGTGGTGCTTGATTACCTCCCTGGGAACACCGAGGATATCACATGGTTGCCAGGCAAACACATCGAAATTTGCCCGTAGGAAGGCAACGAGCGTGCTTTCCTATTTGTAATGAAGGGTGGCGCTGATGGTGAAGGCAACATCAACGCCAGCCAGCCCTGCCGGGACCTTCTTCACTTGGGGTGCAACAACCTTGGATCTCTTGCTGTTGGAACACTCCGGCACGTCGTCAATGGGTACCGTGCACTCGGAGGGGGCACGCTTCCCAAACTCCTTGCCGGAGGTCCTACAATCCCTTTTCTTTCCATTGCTCTCCTTGGCGGGAGCTGTTGATACCGCTGCCTCTGCTGCGACTGCATCCCGGTACATCTTGTCTTTGCAGAAAATTGCAACCTTCTCATCTGATGGGATGGTGATGACTCCCAGTGGCCCCGGCATCTTCAATGTGTTGTAAGCCTATTGGGAAGCTTCCATGAGCTTGGCTAGGGTCGGGCACCCTAGAATCCAATTGTACGGCAGGGAGAGGTCAACCACATCAAACACAACCTTCTCAGTCCGATAGTTTAGCTCTCCCCCAATCGTCACTGGCAATGTAATCTTCCCCTTGGGACGACTCCTGCTGGGGTTAACTCCTTGAAACATGCCGGTAACCTCCAGCTCTTCTTCTCCAATCTGAAGCTTGTTCATAACTGCTGGGGAAATCAGATTCAACCCGGCCCCGCCATCCACTAACATATTTGTGACCTTGAGGTTGCGGATTGTTGGGGAGACCAACAACGGCAAGCACCCTACCGCAGTGGTGCGGCCAGGGTGATCCTCCTCATCAAAGATGATTGGCCTGCGGGACCATTTGAGAGGTTTCCGGGCCTCTGGCGCTGGCTCCACAACATTGATCTCTCGTGCCCATTGCTTGAGTTGGCGGTGAGAAGCGTGCAAGGATGCACCCCCATCAATGCATAGGGCATTATTGGCCTTTTGAAACTCCTGCTCACTGGTTTTCTCTTCATGCCCTCCATCGCTCACATCATTACAAATTTCCTTCTCTTGGCCCCTGGCGGGCTTTCCTTGGTTCCGAAAGGGTTTGCCAGGGCGATTTTCTTAACTGCCTCGGCCCTTTCCGCCAGCAGCATTCTGACCTTTTTCCTTATCACGCTTATCATATTCTTCCCTCTGACTCTTGACAAGTTGCTCAACCCAATAGCACTACTGACGGTCGTGGCCCTTTGTTCGGTGGTTCTTGCAATATGGGCTATCGCCTTTCCCGGCGGCAGCGGCTTCCCGGCAGGCTGTGCAAGTAGCAACTTCCTTGCCGGGGGCCTCATCCTTGGCCTTCTTACCGGTACTAGGTGTGCCCAAACCTTCCACAGTCATCACTGGCTTATCTCTCGGTTTTTCACTGCGCTTCTTGCCCTTCCTCTGACTGGTCGATTCATCTTCATCCTCTAAATCAACATTGATCCAATCTTCCTCTCCGGGCAATTTCCTTCCTTCCTCCATCTGAGCACACTTATCCACCAGCGTGTATAGCTCCTTCACAGTCTTGGGCAACCGCACATTCATCTTAGAAAGAATGTGATGGTTGCACATTAGATTGGAAGGCTGCTATAACGACTGCCGGATGGATATTTGGAATATTCCTATGAACTTTACTGAATCTTTGTAAATACTTACGAAGAGTTTCTCCATCCTTCTGTTGGAGAAGTTGCAGGTCACTGGGCCTGCCGGGCTCTTGATGGCCACCGGTGAAGGCACCGTTGAACTCATGGCATAGGTCTGCCCATGACGAAATGGAGTTCTTCGGCGGGTGCATCAGCCAAGACCTCACGTTGGACTTGAGGGCCAAAGCGAAGTAGTTGGCGAACACCTTATCATCTCTTCCCCCGAAAGCTTGAACAACAATGGTGTAGATGCTCAAGAACTCTGCCGGGTTCAGCCTCCCGTCGTACTTCTCAGATATCTCTGGCTTGAACGTGCGAACGGACGGCCAACGGACTTGCCGCAGCTCTCGTGTAAAAGCAGGGCAGCCAACCGCAAAAGGTAGGCCCCCGCCAACACCGAGCGCAGGCTCGTCGACATTGAGGTTGTCGCACCATCGATCTGGCGGGGGTCGTCGTGGTGCTGATCAATGCCGACGCGCGCGTCTCCCCGCCACCTATCCTCCGTGGCTTGACGTTGTCCTGAATGTGCTCGAGTGTTAGAAGAGGCCATCGAGATGTCGTCGGGGTCTTCATTCAACTGCGCTAGCGCCGGCTGGCATGGTTGGGACTGCACAGTGGGTACGGCCCCCTCCATTCGGCCAGTAGTGTGGGCGTTTGTTGTCGCTGGGGAGGTCGTGGAGGGCCAGCTCGCCGTGATCCCCCAGCTTCGGCGAAACCGAGCAGGCTCTAGATGGTGGCACACCATTCATCCAGCTGCTCGGCCGCTGGTGGAAACCTCAGCTGCCACTGAGCTCGCGCCATAGCGTCCATGGCAGTGCTTGGCATAGATGTTGATGACGTCGACCGCACCGTCGGACGGCTCCTGACGGTGCCAGCAGCGGCGACGGCGGGGGTGTCACGTCCACGCTGCTTTGGGACGACCACCGGGGCAGCGGGGTCGCACGACGGTGGTGCTCGAGGGTCAGCAGCCCCGTCGAGTGTAGCGGTCCGGTCGACTCATCAAGGAGGAGGCACCTGGGCCGCGATCACTCCCGCAGTGGGGGCGGCCGGAGGGCGATGGTTCACCCTGGACCGAGCGTCGTTGCAGTGGTTGTGCCCGTCAGTGGGAGCAGAGGGTGTAGATGGAGTGACCCCCCTCGCCCACACCTTGTTGAGCGTGACCACCAAAGCGTTGTTGATACTGTTCTCCTACGACATCTTCAGCCCCTGTGTCAACCGTGGGGGGAGCGGTGATGGCGCCACCTGCTCCAACCATGCCCCCAGCAACTCTCACATCCTCGCTCGTCTCCGCATCCCCCGCAGCATTAGAGGCTGCGGGTGGCGGAGCCTTCGAGGTGGAAGGGTGGGCTGAAGGGCCGGACTTCTTCTTCTTAGTCACCTTGGTCGATGGCATCGTTGAAGATGAAGATGGCGATGAAGATGACGCGTTGCGCACTCTTTCAGGTTCGCGCCAACGAACCCCTACTTGGCGCGCCAAAGATGTCACGGGATATCCACGACCACCTATGGGACCAGGAGGCCCCTTGCTGGTTTGGCAGGGGGACGGTGTGTTGCACAAAGAGCAGACCAGCGACCGACAGCACGTCAGAGAGCACACAAGCAATTTACCTAGGTTCGGGCCACCGCGAGGCATACGACCCTACTCCTGTTTTATTGGATTGATGGTGAAATGGGAATGGTGGGACGCAATACACTTTTCCCAACAGGGTTGCCGTAGGGCAGTTGTGACGCCCGGATAATTAAGCTACAGTAACCCTCTGCTAATGATGCCACATCACCTCGATTACTGTTGCTAATCTCGGGTTAATTTGAAACCATTTCAAAATTCAAATTCAAATTAATGTCAACAATAAAAGTTTTCAAATATACAAATCAAAATGTTCGGGCTGTGCCAAAATGGCATAGGTATTTATAGTGCAGCAAACACATTTTTATAAAATGTCTAAATAATTTAAAGTGATTTAATACACAAAAGAAAATAAATAAAAACAAAACAGAAAAATTAAACCTAAAACTAGAAGAAAAGGAGAGGGAAAGACCCCCCTGGGCCAGCAGACCCGGCGGGCCGGCCCATTCGCCCACTTGGCCCAGCCGGCCGGCCCACTACCCCTCCTTATCCACTCCCTCCCCCAAACCCTAACCGGCCACCACCCACTCCCCCCACGACGCGCCCTTCCCCCCGATCCAGAGCGGATCGGGCTCAGCCTCACCCAGCACCACGACGCCGCCCGGAGCTCGCCGCCCCCCCTCGCCAGGACGCCGCCGACCTCCTCGCCCTCGCTCGCCGGCCACCTCAACCGCACCACGCCTCGCCGCAGCCACCAGGAGAACCTCCACCTCGACCTCCCCGTCACCAGACCCCCCCCCTCGCCGGACTTCTCCTCTCCGCCGCTCGTCCCGGTCGTCCTCCCCGACCTCCACCGAGCACATTGCCCCGTCCCTGCTCCTCGATGTGAGCTCCGCCGCCCTCCCTCCTCTCTGTCCCGTTCAGTAGCGCTTTCGTCGTGCCCTTGGTCACAGCGTCGGCAGCGCGCCACAACGTCTTGGCGACGCGTGCCACGCCCTCCATCGCCGCCACGGCCTTGCCCAACCGCACTTGTTGCCGCCCCGGGCCGCGAGCTCCTCTCGGCGCCCTCCTCCGGCGACCGCCTGCCTTGCCACGGCCCCGCCCCGCCGTGGCCTCGCCGCGGCCATCTACGGCGCCCGGCGCCTGTGCTACATCGCCCCCCCTCACTCTCTGCTGCTCCTGCTAGTGCTGCCGCCCGTGCCGTCCGTGGCCCCCCTGTCGCCGCCCTGCTCCCCCGTGCCGCCCTCTGCTAGCGCCCTCACGCAGTTCACCGTGGCTGCACTCCGCGAACCACCCGGCCGCTGCGCCATGGGTTGGTCGTTCGGGCGCCCCTGCGGGCTAGCGCCTGGCGCCCCTCGCCCTTCGCCCGCACCGCCTGATCGGGCGCACCCGATCCGCTAAGGCCCAGTGGCCCTATGACAGCCGCCCCCCCTAAACGTTTTAATAAAAAAAGAATTAAAAAATAATAATAATAAATAATAAATAAATAATGAAAATAATTAATTAATTAAAGAATTAATTAACATAATTAATCATGATTAGATTAACCTAATCACCTAGTTTAGTTAATTAATCTGTTAGGTTAATTAACTGTCAATGATATGCGGGACCCACGCGTCAGTTTGACCCAGTCAACACCTTCATGTTGATCGGCGTCGTCAGGCCGACGCCAAGAAACACATTACGGATAATGTTGTTTTAAAATAATTAAGTAAATCTTAAAAAAGATTTAAATCTTTTAAAATTAATATAATATAAACCGTAGCTCAGATGAAAATACTTTCTACATGAAAGTTGCTTAGAACAACGAGACGATTCCGGATACGCAACCCGTTCGTCCGCCACACCCCCCTAACCTATCGAACTCGCAACTTTCCCCCTCCGGCTCCTCACTAAAAACGCGAAAGCAGCGGGATACTTTCCCGGAAGTTTCCCCCCTTCACCGGTATCATCACATACCGCATTAGGGCACGCCTAGCATCACGCTTTGCTTTGTCATGCATCTGTTTGCTTAAATATTCATTGTTTCTTCCCCCTCTTCTTCCGCTAGACACCGAGACCGACGCTGCTGCTGCCCAGTTCGACTACGGAGTTGACGACCCCTCTCTCTTGCCAGAGCAACCAGGCAAGCCCCCCCCCCTTGATCACCAGATATCGCCCATTCTTCTCTATACTGCTTGCATTAGAGTAGTGTAGCATGTTACTGCTTTCCGTTATTCCTATCCTGATGCATAGCCTGTCCTTGCTACTATTATTGTTACCTTTTACCGCAATCCTACATGCCTAGTATAGGATGCTAGTTTTCCATCGCTGGCCCTACATTCTTGTCCGTCTGCTGTGCTATACTATCGGGCCGTGATCACTCGGGAGGTGATCACGGGTATATACTATATACTTTATACATGATACATGTGGTGATTAAAGTCGGGTCGGCTCAGGAGTACCCGTGAGTGATTCACGGACTGGGGGCTGAAAGGACCTTTGTCCCGACGGCCCTCTGGATGGATCTTTGTGGCGGAGCGACAGGGCAGGTTGAGACTACTTAGGTGAGAGGTGGGCCTGGCCCTGTCGGTGTTCGCGGTAACTTCAAATAACACGCTTAACGAGATCTTGGTATTTGATCTGAGTCTGGCTACTAGCCTATACGCACTAACCAACTACGTGGGAAAGATATGGGCACTCGGCGTTGTGGTATCAGCCGAAGCCTTCGTGACGTCAGCGACTGAGCGGCGGGCTCCAGATTGGACCGCGTAACGTGACTTCCTTTGTAATGGAGGTTGCCAGGTCTGCTTCCGGCCGCGTTATAGCGTGCGGTGTGCTAAGGGCGATGGGCCCAGACCCCTGTGCGCTTAGGTTTAGACCAGCGTGCTGACCGCCGTGTTGATCTTCCGCGGCCGGGCATGACCCAGAAAAGTGTGTCCGGCCAAATGGGATCGAGCGTGTTGGGTTATGTGGTGCACCCCTGCAGGGAAGTTAATCTATTCAAATAGACGCGATCTTTCGTAACAGGACGACTTGGAGTTGTACCTTGACCTTATGACAACTAGAACCGGATACTTAATAAAACACACCCTTCCAAGTGCCAGATATAACCCGGTGATCGCTCTCTAACAGGGCAATGAGGAGGGGATCGCCGGGTAGGATTATTGCTATGCGATGCTACTTGGAGGATTTCAAACTACTCTCTGCTACATGCTGCAAGACGGAGGCTGCCAGAAGCGTAGTCTTCGACAGGATTAGCTATCCCCTCTTATTACGGCATTCTGCAGTTCAGTCCACCGATATGGCCCTTTACACATATATCCATGCATATGTAGTGTAGCTCCTTGCTTGCGAGTACTTTGGATGAGTACTCACGGTTGCCTTGTTCCCCCTTTTTTTCCCTATTTCTATCCGATTGCTGCGACCAGACGACGGTGCCCAGGAGCCAGACGCCACCGTCGACGCCGACTGCTACACTGGAGGTGGCTACTACTACGTGCAGCCCGCTGACGACGACCAGGAGTAGTTAGGAGGATCCCAGGCAGGAGTCCTGCGCCTCTTTCGATCTGTATCCCAATTTGTGCTAGCCTTCTTAAGGCAAACTTGTTTAACTTATGTTTGTACTCAGATATTGTTGCTTCCACGACTCGTCTATGATCGAGCACTTGTATTCGAGCCCTCGAGGCCCCCGGCTTGTATTATGATGCTTGTATTACTTAGTTATGTTTTAGAGTTGTGTTGTGATATCTTCCCGTGAGTCCACGATCTTGATCATACACATTTGCGTGCATGATTAGTGTGCGATTGAATCGAGGCGTCACAAGTTGGTATCGAGCCCATTGCTGTAGGAATACCCCTTCCACACTCCTTGGCCGAAGTCGAGTCTAGACATTGCAAAACTTTTACTAACATGGATGTGTGCCTTACGGGCCCACGTCGCCATTGGGTGGCACTAGGATCTTTTACTCCTCGACCTTTACTCTAGGATTCTGAACTCTCTTCTATTCGGGTTAAATGATTTTTACTAAATCTAACTTTAGGTTCTCGAAAATACTTTCTCCCGGAGAAGCCCTTCAGTCCAGATGATCACCGACTGCACCAGAAGATTTCGGAGATACTCTTTGATATTCTCTCGAGGCTTTGTGCCCATCACTTTTGCTATTCTCGACCACCGATAAATCCTTATGGATAACTACTTACACTTGCCATTCATACGATCATACCCCATTGATCTTGTTATTACAAGATACCACGAAGTTTTCTCTATTGTTCCGAGAATACTTTGTGCCTACTGCCTAGCAGTTCTTTGCCACATGAATACCCCTTCAAATAAATCCTCACACTTTTCGAGTATCCACTCATCCCCAGTTGTTCATGTGTTTCACAAAAGTCTTCAAAATACTATTCGATCTTCCAAATATCCTCTGGAGCCTTTTGCTCTTGAAATTCTTGCTTGCTTGCATTATGGTTAATCCCATAAGTCTCGTAGTCTTATTTACATTCCTTGTCATTATCATTTTGAGTCTGTTGACTCAATATATTTGCAAATACACACAATCATCATTGATCCTTATAAATTAACTTTCCGGCTGAGCTGCCATTCTTTTAACTGGAATTGGTTCTCGACCAATCCAATTGTCGTTGACTGTACCCTAAGGCTATTCAACTTATCCATCCCTAATCGAGCATTGCTTCGATCCCTAGATTTGGAAATCATAATTCCTTTGCATTTGACAATTGAGTTAGTCAGTTGTTTCTATAATCTGATCTCCTTGCATTCTTCTTCCTCTAGTTGAGTACCAATGCTCACGTCAGATCCCTTGTGGACCACCAGATCCTTTGTTGGATTTTATCTGACAATGCCCTTCATATTCAATAACCTTGTGAGCCTTTCCTCTAATACATAATACCTTTGGTAAATTGTATCCTCTGCTTTCTCAACCATGCTCTGCCTTCGAGCTTGAGTTAATTACTTCTAAAGATTCTGGTATATGATTCTAAGATGCCCCGATGGGTTGAACCTATGCCTTCCTTAATATGTGTGAACTCGAAAGTTTTCACGAGTCGTACTCTTCTGGTATTTTTCCAGATAAAATTTCAACACTACAACTTCATTGAACGAGAAGTGAATGAAAGGTTGTGCATTGGAGAAGTGGGAGTCGACCTTGAACTTTGTGTTCATGCCCATGGACACGATGTACATCTTCTCATCGAAGCTTCTTTTAAAATTAATTATTCCCTTGGTATAAGATCATCTTATATCTGGGATCTAACCTTTTTGCAATCGTGGTTCCGACCATGTTCTCCTTTAAATACCATTTCTCGTGCGAGTTTAAGCACTTGTCTTCTGCAGAGCAATGCCCCAGTCCAACCTCTACTTTGATCTGTCATCGAGTATTACCCCCCTGGTATCTTGAGATTATCTTGGAACTGCATAACTTCTTATGAGTTCTTCATCAAGTACTACATTCTCACTGATTACAATTTTTCACGGGCTTCGAGTTATTAAACACTCAAGGACATCGATAACTGAATCGAGTCCGCATCGCGATTAAACAACTCTTAGTAATCTTCTTTGCTTACGAGTTTGTACCCGATCACATCTTCCCTAGCCTGATCGGCTATATCATTACCGTGCTAAATTTTAACTGTGCTACCTGGTCCTTCTTGCCGGAGCATGATTCTCGACGATGAACTAACCTTACGTCGATCCTCATCGTCATATCATTTCTCCTTGAACAACAAAACTGATTTTGAGTTTATGTCGTACCCATGGTTCCAATAACCTTCCGCTTCATCATTCCTTTGACTTGATTTCGTTGCTGATTGATTACATCTTCATGAAATCTATTGACAAATGTGCCATGATCATCATCAACCTTATGAGCTCTTCTAGGATATCAATTGAGTTCATGATGAGAAATACCATCCTTGCCCCCGATGATTTGTGTTATCTTTGACCACTTTATTGCCTTCCGTTCAACACAAACTTGTTCGTGTTTTGTGTTATACCTTGAGCTCCCTACTATCCAGCATTTGTTCTTCTTTACCTTGGAGTATTACCATCTTTTAATATCAAGGATGTCGCGAGAATTGCTCCACCTCTTAGAAACTTTCGGTATGATGATACTTCTCACACTCACCATTCTTTCTTGGTACCCGTGTTGTTTCTAACCGGAATACCGACAATTGAACTATGATGTGTGAATTCAAAACTTCTAGCAACCCTATTGCTTTGAAGTGAATGGTCGAGTTTCATTCTAATTCTTTTGTTCGTCAAGTCACCATTCTAACATTGATCGTGCAAGCTAGCCCATATTTCGGGTGCACCCTTCAACCAATGTTTAATTGTGAATGTCTTTCCTCGAGCATACGTCGGTATATCATTTGATATGACTAATGTTATCTCCTTGTTCACATAATTGTGGAAACCTATTTTTTTGGAAATCTTGACGAAATGTTGCTGAATCCATCAGCCACCTCCTCATCTCTCCTTGGATTAATGGATGAACTCTTGTTTCGAAACTCGCTTCCATAGTTCATTTCCTGAAAATCTTACAATGTCAACTCGTCAATTGTGTTGCACCTTTTCTTCTCAGACATCCCGAGTCTAAGGTATCTTGGCACCAATCAGATCTGAATCTCAGTCAGATATGATGGTTGGAACATATTTTCAAGAGTTATAACATTGGTCTTTATACGACTCGGTAAGGTGATGTCATGCCTAGCGCACCTGACTAGAGGACCTAGTGTTATAGTTTCCTTTTTAACTAGGTTAACCATTTTTCAATAAGGAAATTGTAAGACTTATTCTATAAGATGATCCTGATGGATCCTTTGTGAATACAAAGTCTGACCTTTGGTTGCAAACCATGTCAATGCTATCTCGAAGCATGTCTGTGGTACTCAGATCATCAATAATAACATTTGAAGCATAGTGCAAAATTTTCTTCATTAATTACCCCAAACACCGTTGTATGGGTAATGTCATGAAATTTCTCTCCCCTTATCTAAAGGGTTTTCTACATTATATCACATCAAGGATATCATGCTTGCTTGTCCTTGGAAAGGATATACCCCTGAAATATGTGTGTAAACACATTTTCCTTTCCATTGTTCTGTTTAATCTGATACATATGTTTTCCTTTCCATTGTTTGGTTTAATCTTTCTTGTGATCTATATGATCTAAGAAGTAATATATCCCTGCTTATGACACCTCGTTGTGCCACTCTGTCAGAAAGACCCTGTTACATTTGTTGATGACATTCCGGTAACCACCGATGGACGAGAACTTTGCCTACTGGTCCGCCTCGTTCAACGAGCAGTAAAATGGTTCTCTTCGTCCCTCGCCCTTAGTACCTATGTTGTTGTTGCCGACATGACCGACAGACTATCCTCTGACATGCCTTGCTTACATAATCGTACAAGATGTCACCGACCTTCCTACTTTTAACCACATGGTGGGCCCATAACCCACAGTTCCACAGGATCGAAACTTGACTCTCCTGCACCCCCTGTTCCCAAGGTTCTTCCTCGCGTGTGGCCTCGTATGTAATTCACGAGCCACCTTTCGAGATATCATCAATTCTGGTATCAGACACAGTACTTATTCCCGTTGCTTTGAACCCCTTTCACGCCCTGTTTCAGGCACCGAACGATTGCCTGCCCGCTCAAAACTTCCCTTGATACCTCCTTACTTTGCTCTCGATATTTTCTTAAATTTCAATTCGAGAGTTACTTTCCGCCACCTTCCCCTATGTTATTGACCAGATAGTCAACCTTGCAGAGGTAGGTTCTTCCAGAATACCCACACGTTATTCTTTCGAAGTACGATGCAGTTCCTAAAGAAAGGATGTTGATTTCATCATGATGACCCGAAGCAGAGAAATGAAGGCATCAACGTATTGGATTGACCTCTTCGAGAAGAGCAACCAACACCGAGAAGACCCGACCAAATCCCTTCCCCCTTGCTCCCCTCTTAAATCTCGGGGCCGAGATTTCTTGTAGTGGAGGAGAATTGTGACGCCTTGGGATAATTAAGCTACGGTAACCCTCGCTAATGATGCCACGTCACCTCGATTCATCATTGCTAATCTCGGGTTAATTCGAAACCGTTTCAAAATTCAAATTCAAATTAATGTCAACAATAAAAGTTTTCAAATATACAAAACAAAATGTTCGGGCTGTGCCAAAATGGCATAGGTATTTATAGTGCAGCAAACACATTTTTATAAAATGTCTAAATAATTTAAAGTGATTTAAAACAGAAAAGAAAATAAATAAAAACAAAACAGAAAAACTAAAACCTAAAACTAGAAGAAAAGGAGAGAGAAAGACCCCCCCTGGGCCAGCAGACCCAGTGGGCCGGCCCATTCGCCCACTTGGCCCAGCCGGCCGGCCCACTAACCCCTCCTTATCCACTCCCTCCCCCAAACCCTAACCGGCCACCACCCACTCCCCCCCCATGACGCGCCCTTCCCCCTCGATCCAGATCGGATCGGGCTCGACGCCGCTCGACGCCACCCTGCCGCCACACGATGCCGCCCGGAGCTCGCCGCCCCCCCCTCGCCCGGGCCGCCGCCCTCCTCGCCCTCTCGCCCAGCCACCTCGGCCGCACGCCTCGCCGCAGCCACCAGGAGCACCTCCGCCTCGACCTCCCCGTCGCCGGACCCCCCTCACCGGACTGCTCCTCTCCGCCGCTCGTCCCTGTCGTCCTCCCCGACCTCCACCGAGCACATTGCCCCGTCCCTGCTCCTCGATGTGAGCTCCGCCTCGCCCTCCCCTCTTCTGTCCCGTTCGGCGCTTTCGTCGTGCCCTTGGTCCTGCGTCGGCAGCGGCGTGCCCAGCGCCCCTGGCGTGCCTGGCAGCGTGCGACGCAGCATCCGCCCTCCCACCATCGCCGCCGCCATCCGGCCGCACTTGTTGCCGCCCGGGCGCGACCTCCACTCGGCGCCCTCCTCGGCGACCGCTTTGCCTGCAGCCCCGCCCAGCCTTGGCCTCGCCCGCGACCATCTACGGCGCCCGTATATGCTACATCGCCCCCCTCACTCTCTACTGCTCCTGCTAGTGCTGCCGCCGTGCCCCCCATCGCCGCCCTGCTCCCCATGCCGCCCTTTCTTTGGCGCTCACGCCGGGATTCGCCGCTTCCGTGGTTTCCACACTGGCCGCCCGCACCATGGGTTGGTCGTTCGGGCGCCCTGGTGGCGCTGGCGCCCTCGCCCTTCGCGCCCCGATCCAGGCGCACCCGATCCGCTAAGGCCGAGTGGCCCTATAGCCCCCCAGAGCGTTTTAATAAAAAAAAGAATTAAAATAATAAAAATAATAAATAATAAATAAATAAATAATGAAAATAATTAATTAATTAAAGAATTAATTAACTTAATTAATCCTCATTAGATTAACCTAATCACCTAGTTTAGTTAATTAATCTGTTAGGTTAATTAACAGTCAATGACATGCGGGACCCACGCGTCAGTTTGACCCAGTCAACACCTCTGTTGACTGCTGACGTCATGCTGACGTCGTGCTGACGTCAGCAAACACTGTTCTGGATAATGTTGTTCTAAAATAATTAAGTAAATCTTAAAAATGTTTAAATCTTTTAAAATTAATATAATATAAACCGTAGCTCAGATGAAAATACTTTCTACATGAAAGTTGCTCAGAACGACGAGACGATTCCGTATACGCAACCCGTTCGTCCGCCACACCCCCTAACCTATCGAACTCGCAACTTTCCCCCTCCGGCTCCTCAAAACGCGAACCATGGGGATACTTTCTGGATGTTTCCCCTTCACCGGTATCATCACATACCGCGTTAGGGCACGCCTAGCATCATGCTTAGCTTTGTCATGCATCGTCATGCATCTGTTTGCTTAAATATTCATTGTTTCTTCCCCCTCTTCTTCCGCTAGACACCGAGACCGACGCTGCTGCTACCCAGTTCGACTACGGAGTTGACAACCCCTCTCTCTTGCCAGAGCAACCAGGCAAGCCCCCTGATCACCAGATATCGCCCATTCTTCTCTATCGCTTGCATTAGAGTAGTGTAGCACGCTATCGCTTTCCGTTATTCCTATCCTGATGCATAGCCTGTCCTTGCTACTACTATTGTTACCTTTACCTGCAATCCTACATGTCTAGTATAGGATGCTAGTTTTCCATCAGTGGCCCTACATTCTTGTCCGTCTGCTATGCTATACTATCGGGTCGTGATCACTCGGGAGGTGATCACGGGTATATACTATATACTTTATACATGATACATGTGGTGCTTAAAGTCGGGTCGGCTCGAGGAGTACCATGAGTGATTCACAGTTGAAATTTGAAAGGACCTTTGTCCCGACGGCCCTCTGGATGGATCTTTGTGGCAGAGCGACAGGGCAGGTTGAGACTACCTGGGTGAGAGGTGGGCCTGGCCCTGTCGGCATTCGCAGTAACTTCAAATAACACACTTAATGAGATCTTGGTATTTGATCTGAGTCTGGCTACTAGCCTATACGCACTAACCAACTACGTGGGAAAGATATGGGCACTCGGCGTCATGGTATCAGCCGAAGCCTTCGTGACGCCAATGACGTCGGCGAAGCGGCGCTGGCGCTAGATTGGATCGCGAACGTGACTTCCTTTGTAATGGAGGTTGCTAGGTCTGCTTAGGCCGCGTTACATAGCGTGCAGGTGTGCTAAGGCGATGGGCCCAGGACCCTGGGCGCTTAGGTTTAGACCGCGTCTTTGACCGCTCTGTTGGCCTAGGTTGGGCTGTGACGTGTTGATCTTCCGCCACGGGCATGACCGAGAAAAGTGTGTCGGCCAAATGGGATCGAGCGTGTTGGGTTATGTGGTGCACCCTGCAGGAAGTTAATCTATTGAATAGCCGTGATCTTGATGTGGGGCGACTTGGAGTTGTACCTTGACCTTATGACAACTAGAACCGGATACTTAATAAAACACACCCTTCCAAGTGCGGATATAACCCGGTGATCGCTCTCTAACGGGGCAATGAGGAGGATCGCCGGGTAGGATTATTGCTATGCGATGCTACTTGGAGGATTTCAAACTACTCTACGCTACATCTTTGCAAGGCGGAGGCTGCCCGAGCGTAGTCTTGACGGGATTAGCTATCCCCTCTTATTACGGCATTCTGCAGTTCAGTCCACCGGTATGGACCTTTACACATATATCCATGCATATGTAGTGTAGCTCCTTGCTTGCGAGTACTTTGGATGAGTACTCACGGTTGCCTTGTTCCCCCTTTTTTTTTCCTATCTCTATCTGATTGCTGCGACCAGACGATGGAGCCCAGGAACCAGACACCACCGTCGATGCTGACTACTACACTGGAGGTGCCTACTACTACGTGCAGCCCGCTGACGACGACCAGGAGTAGTTAGGAGGATCCCAGGCAGGAGGCATGCGCCTCTTTCGATCTGTATCCCAGTTTGTGATAGCCTTCTTAAGGCAAACTTGTTTAACTTATGTCTGTACTCAGATATTTTTGCTTCCGCTGACTCGTCTATGATCGAGCACTTGTATTCGAGACCTCGAGGCCCCTGGCTTGTATTATGATGCTTGTATGACTTAGTTATGTTTTAGAGTTGTGTTGTGATATCTTCCCGTGAGTCCCTGATCTTGATCGTACACATTTGCGTGCATGATTAGTGTACGACTGAATCGGGGGCGTCACAGCAGTAGTGACTACGCACGTATGGTGGTGTGGGTTCCTCAACTTTCCAACCCTTCCTACGGGTGCCATGGGCCTCCTTTTACAGATTAAGGGGTCACCACAATGGCAAAGTGGTCATTATCCACCAATATGATAGCAAACAGTGCAATCATACCTAACTTTGCGGGTTGACAGGGTGCATTAAATGCACCGCTTAGTGTCATATCACTGGCTGCCCGGCAAGGCTTGCAAGGCTGCCTCGCCAGCTCCGCGCCTGTTCCCTTGACACGCCGCGGGACAGGTGTCATTTGTAGGTTTCTTCTGTAAGAAATGGCTGCCATGTGGCGAATGGCTGCCACTTAATCACCTTCCGGCTTGACACCGCACCGATTGACAACGTGGGTCGTGCTTGCGTGGTTGGTGGGGTGGTTCAGGCCCCGCGAGCCCCGACAGACATTGTCGAGGTGCCGTGGTTGCCTGTTTCTAGTGGTGGCCTCGCCCCTTGCCGGGCTCACCTGCCCGGCAAGGGAGGCCCTTCTCTTGCCGATATCTTGCTTCTCTGGTTTGATCTTGGTCCTTCTGAGCTGCATATTGGCTCTTCAAATCTCTTGGCTCTACAATCTCTGACTTAAGCTGGTGCTTCAATCTTGATCTCGTCCGTGTGCATAGTTGGGCAACGGATCCAGGGTTTGTTGCAGCGAGAGAGGGACGTTTTAATTTAAAAAAACAGAGATCATTAAGACGTTTTAGTACATTGATTGATTTTCTAGGGGTATAATGTGCAAAAATCAAATTTGAGCTACAGCACACGTGATAGTGCACCTAAATGGATTGCAAAAAGACATGTGTCTCAATGGATGCATGTTTACTACCCGTGCAGGAAATTTCAAACATTGAGAATCTTGATTTTAAATTCTAGTACATCCAAAATTTATCTGAAATTCATGAAACTTATCGTGTTGTCATATGGACACCAATACAAAGTGGCATTGTACTTTTTTGTCAAATTTGAGACCATTTTTGATGTAATCTTTATCTAATTACGAACGGGAGATTATTAATAATTGGGAAACAATATACCAAACAGATTATTTATTCAAACCGTGAGCGTTAGACCAACAATGGATTTCTTCCATGCTTCGGTTAAGTAATAAAGCGGCGGCATTAATCATCCAAAGAGAAAAACAATATACGTGCCGCCACACGACCCGTGTGCCGTGCGAGCGGGTGTGAGTTGACGGGACGCATGTGAGCAGTCTGCCGCGCAGGCAGACCGGGAGGAGTGTATGTATGTGTGTGAATTGACGGGAGGCGTGCTCCCTGCGCAATGTCATCGGGAGGCGTGGGAGTAGCTATGTGAAAGGATGGTATGCATGCATCAGTCCGGTGAGCAGGCTCACTGGGAGGCGCGCCAGCAGTTTGACCGCCACTTGCCTCTCTCCCACTACTCCATATTATTGCCGCACCTGAGCGGACGCACCCCCCATCCTCGCCACACACACAATCCTCTCTCTTCGCTTGCATCCTTGATGTTGCTCTCAGTCCTCAAAGCCGTCAGTGTATGAGGATGTCGCCGAAGTGCCCCATCGGAGGGAGTGGCGACGCCGGGGCTTCTGAAGCACCGGAGCACGGCGTGGACATGGAGATAGAGGTTGCCGTCACCGCCGGCGAGGTATCACTCCACTCTGACATCATCGACGGCATCGAGCTTCCACAGCCGGAGGCAGAGGTCCACACAAACTTGGGCGAAGAGCCCGGCGGTGACTCCCACGACCACTCCGGTGACTACTCCGATGATAACGGACAACTGGTTAGTTATCAATACCCATTTATGTGTCTAATAGATCCTAGGGTTTCTCTGGTTACTCCTGCCTCCCCATTTTGGAATAGAAACCTTTGGTTATGTTCTCCCTATCCATGAAATCTGAGTAAGTTTCATTAGATCCGTGTAGTGTATTGACTGTTTGAATGGTACAAGTGATAAGCGATTAGTTGCTTCATCTGTGCAAATGGTTTCTTCTAGTAATCTGACTAGGGTTAGTGTTCGTGCTAATAATTCCTAGCCAGGACTTGAAAATTGATTTGGAATGACCTACAAATATGTTTGTGCCATTATTTTCTTCAAGATTGGTCTATACATAGACGACTGTGCTTAAGAATCAAACCATAATCTTTGGATATGTATAAAAAATAGCCATAAATTCCTAATCCTACTTCACGGCATGTAAACATTGATTTGATGCCAAATTTTTGCAGTTGCCAAATGTTCGCTTGAGATTAGTTTGTAAACATTAATTTGACGCCACATTTTTCTTACTATTTGTATGGGTGCGGTGTGACGATGTGGACAACAAGGATGAAGATGGCCAGGGGAGGTACAAGAGACAAATCCTGAGGGAGATTTATGCGGGAATGCATAGAAGGCGTATTAGGACCTGGGACGGCGGCTATCGATGCCTATTTTGCAACCAAAAGCTTCATGGCATGTATGAAAGTGTTCTGGCGCATGCAAGAGGACGAGCCGTTGGCTCCTTCAAGCAGAAGTATTCTCAAAGGGTGGCGCACGCCGCGTACGCCGAGTACCTGGAGAAGCTTCGGGATCGTGCCGGCAGATGAGATGAGATGTGGGATCAAACTATGTATGCTTTAGTATGCTTAATGATGGTTGAACTATGTACTTATGGTTGAACTATGCTTGTGTACACTTATTATCTATGTCTGAGTATGTTCAGTCTATGTTTACTTATGTCTAAATGTGGGATATGGATGCAATCGGTTCGGTTGATGGAATCTACCTCCTCCGTCCTGGTTTATTGGTCCCCTTTGTAATTTGTGTTAAATTTTGACCAAAGATTTAACAGACAAAATGTTACTGCAGGTTAGAAAAAATTACATCGTTAGATGCATATTTGAACATAGTGTTCAATGATATAATTTTTGGTGACATGCATAAACATTTGTTAGTAAAATATTTGGTCAAAATTTGGTACAAATTACAAAGGGGACCAATAAACAAGGACGGAGGTAGTACGGGGCATCCCCAAGCTTAGTCTCTTCTTACTCCTTATTCCATCATCCATCATAAGATAACCCCAAACTTGAAAACTTCAATCACACAAAACTCAACAAAACCTTCGTGAGATCCGTTAGTATAAGAAAGCAAATCACTACTATAAGTATTGTAGAAAACAAATTCATATCTTGTTCTTGCATTATATCTACTGTATTCCAACTTTTCTATGGCAAAAACTCATCAAAGAAAACCATAGAGCCATCAAAACAAGCACACAACGCAAAGAAAACAGAATTTATCAAAAACAGAACATTTTGTAGAAATCTGGATATTTCGAATACTTCTGAAACCCCAAAAATTATGAAAAATTAGGAAGCCCTGAGAAATTTGTATATTAATATTTTGCAAAAAGAACTGGTATTTTATCACGCTCTGGAAAAAAATGAGAATCGTTTTCGTGAGCAAAAGTTTCTGTTTTTCAGCAAGATCAAACAACTATCAACTAAGAAGATCCTAAAGGCTTTACTTGGCACAAACACTAATAAAACACAAAAAACACAATCATAACAGTAGCATAATTGTGCAAACACAAGAACAGAAAGCAAAAACAAAAAATAAGTTTTATTCATTGGGTTGCCTCCCAACAGGCGCTATAGTTTTACGCCCTTAGCTAGGCATGAAGCAAGGATCTAAGTTTTGTCATCTTTGTTTCGAGATCCATAAGATGCCCTCATGATTGATTCATATCGTGGCATGATACGTCTCCAACGTATCTATAATTTTTTATTGCTCCATGCTATATTATCTTCTGTTTTGGACATTATTGGGCTTTATTATTCACTTTTATATTATTTTTGGGACTAACCTATTAACCAGAGGCCCATCCAATTGCGGTTTTGCCTATTTGAGTTTTCAGAAGAAGAATATCAAACATAGTCCAAACGGAATGAAACCTTCGGGAACGTGATTTTTCGAACGAACAGGATCCAGATGACTTGGACCCTACGTCAAGAAATCAAAGAGGAAGCCACGAGGTAGGGGGCGCGCCTACCCCCACCCCCCCCATGCGCGCCCTCCACCCTCGTGGGCCCCATGTTGCTCTGCCGACGTACTCCTTCCTCCTATATATACCTACGTACTCCCAAACGATCAGATACGGAGCCAAAAACCTAATTCCACCGCCGCAACCTTCTGTACCCATGAGATCCCATCTTGGGGCTTGTACCGGAGCTCCGCCAGAGGGGGCATCGATCACAGAGGGCTTCTACATCAGCACCATACCTTCGGGTCCATAGTTATTAGCTAGATGTCTTCTTCTCTCTTTTTGGATCTCAATAAAATGTTCTCCCCCTCTCTCGTGGAGATCTATTCGATGTAATCTTGTTTTGCGGTGTGTTTGTTGAGACCGATGAATTGTGGGTTTATGATCAAGTTTATCTATGAACAATATTTGAATCTTCTGAATTCTTTTATGTATGATTGGTTATCTTTGCAAGTCTCATAGAATTTTCAGTATGTTTTGGACTACTAGATTTATCTTTCTTGCAATGGGAGAAGTGCTTGGCTTTGGTTCAATCTTGCGGTATCCTTTCCCAAAGGATGAGGGGCAGCAAGGCACGTATTGTATTGTTGCCATCGAGGATAACAAGATGGGGTTTTTATCATATTGCATGAATTTATCCTCTACATCATGTCATCTTGCTTACAGGCGTTACTCTGTTCTTATGAACTTAATACTCTAGATGCATCTTTGGATAGCGGTCGATGTGTGGAGTAATAGTAGTAGATGCGGCGAGAGTCGGTCTACTTGTCTCGGACGTGATGCCTATATACATGATCATACCTATATATTCTCATAACTATGCTCAATTATGTCAATTGCTCAACAGTAATTTGTTCACCCACCGTAAAATACTTATGCTCTTGAGAGAAGCCACTAGTGAAACCTATGGCCCCCGGGTCTATTTTCCATCATATTAATCTTCCAACACTTAGTTATTTCTTGAGCCGTTCGTATTTTACTTTCTTTACTTTGCATCTTTATCATAAAAATACCAAAAATAGTATCTTATCATATCTATCAGATCTCACTCTCGTAAGTGACCGTGTAGGGATTGACAACCCCTTATCGCGTTGGTTGCGAGGATTTATTTGGTTTGTGTAGATGCGAGGGACTCATGTAGCCTCCTCTTTGGATTGATACCTTGGTTCTCAAAACTGAGGGAAATACTTACGCTACTTTGCTTTGCATCACCCTTTCCTCTTCAAGGGAAAACCAACGCGATGCTCAAGAGGTAGCAAGAAGGATTTACGGCGCCGTTATTGACGGAGGTCTACATAAAAGTCAACATACCAAGTACCCATCACAAACCCTTATCTCCCGCATTACATTATTTGCCATTTGCCTCTCGTTTTCCTCTCCCCCACTTCACCCTTGCCGTTTTCTTTGCCCTCTCTTTTTCGTTCGCCTCTTCGCTTGCTTTTTGTTTGCTCGTGTGTTGGATTGCTTGTTTGTCACGATGGCTCAAGATAATACCAAATTATGTGATTTACCAATACCAACAATAATGATTTCCTTAGCACTCCGATTGCTCCCCTTACCGATACTGAATCTTGTGAAATCAATGCTGCTTTGTTGAATCTTGTCATGAAAGATCAATTCGCCGGCCTTCCTAGTGAAGATGCCGTCATTCATTTAAATAGCTTCATTGATTAGTTCGATATGAGAAAGAAGAAAGAAGTTGACAATGATATTGTTAAATTGAAGCTATTTCCTTCTTCGCTTAGAGATCGTGCTAAAGCTTGGTTTTCGTCTATGCCTAAAAATAGTATTGATTCTTGGAATAAGTGCAAAGATGTTTTTATCTCTAAGTATTTTCCTCCCGCTAAGATTATCTCTCTTAGAAATGATATTATGAATTTTAAGCAACTTGATCATGAACATGTTTCACAAGCATGGGAGAGGATGAAATTAATGATATGTAATTGCCCTACTCATGGTTTGAATTTGTGGATGATTATACAAAAATTTTAGGCCGGATTGAATTTTGCTTCTAGAAATCTTTTAGATTCGGCCATGAGGCACTTTTTATGGAAATCACTTTAGGAGAAGCTACTAAACTCCTAGATAATATTATGGTTAATTATTCTCAATGGCACCTTTGAAAGATCTACTATTAAAAAAGTGCATGCGATAGAAGAAATTAATGTTTTGAGTGGAAAGATGGATGAACTTATGAAATTATTTGCTAGTAAAAGTGTTTCTTTTGATCCTAATGATATGCCTTTGTCTACTTTGATTGAGAATAATAATGAATCTATGGATGTGAATTTTGTTGGTAGGAATAATTTTGGTAACAGCCATTATAGAGGAAACTTTAATCCTAGGCCTTATCCTAGCAATTCCTCTAATAATTATGGTAATTCCTACAACAATTCTTATGGAAATTTTAATAACATGCCCCCTGAATTTGAGACTAGTGATAAAGAGTTTATGAATTCGCAAAAGAATTTCAATGCTTTGCTTGAAGAGAAATTGCTTAAAATTGATGAATTGGCTAGGAACGTTGATAGAATTTCTCTTGATGTTGATTCTTTAAAAGTTAGATCTATTCCTCCTAAGCATGATATCAATGAGTCTCTCAAAGCCATGAGAATTTCCGTTGATGGGTGCAAAGAAAGAACCGCTAGGATGCAAGCTAAGAAAGATTGCTTTATGAAAGCGTGTTCTTCAAATTTCTATGAAAATAAAGATGAATATATAAAAGTTACTGATGTGTCCCCTATTAAATTTTTGTTTTGAAATATGAATCTTGATAATGATGGGACTGAATATGATCCACCTTTACCTAGAAGGCGTTCCAAAAATTCGGAGTTCTTAGATCTTGATGCTGAAAATGATAAAAGTGGGATTGAAGAAATCAAAACATTTGATGTTAATAAACCCACTATTTTGGATTTCAAGGAATTTAATTATGATAATTGGTCTTTCATAGATTTTATTTCCTTGTTGCAACACGTGCTAAATTCTCCTCATGCTTATAGTCAAAATAAAGCTTTTATCAAACATATCGTTGATGCTTTGATGCAATCTTATGAAGAAAAGCTTGAGTTGGAAGTTTCTATCCCTAGAAAACTCTATGATGAGTGGGAACCTACTATTAAAATTAAGATTAAAGATCATGAATGCTATGCTTTGTGTGATTTGGGTGCTAGTGTTTCCACGATTCCAAAGACACTATGTGATTTGCTAGGTTTCCGTGATTTTGATGATTGCTATCTAAACTTGCACCTTGCGGATTCCACTATTAAGAAACCTATGGTAAGAATTAATGATGTTCTTATTGTTGCAAATAGGAATTATGTGCCCGTAGATTTTATTGTTCTTGATAGAGATTGCAAGCCTTCATGTCCTATTATTCTTGGTAGACCTTTCCTTACAACGATTGGTGCAATTATTGATATGAAGGAAGGGAATATTAGATTCCAATTTCCATTAAAGAAAGGCATGGAACACTTCCTTAGGAAGAAAATAAAACTACCATATGAATATATTATGAGAGCCACTTATGGGTTGCCCACCAAAGATGGCAATACCTAGATCTATCCTTGCTTTTACGCCTAGCTAGGGGCGTTAAACAATAGCGCTTGTTGGGAGGCAACCCAATTTTATTTTTAGTTTTTTTGCTTTTTGCTTCTGTTTAGGAATAAATAATTGTTCTAGCCTCTGGTTAGATGTGTTTTTATGTTTTAATTAGTGTTTGTGCCAAGTTAAACCAATAGGATCTCCTTGGATGATAGTTATTTGATCTTGCAGAAAATTCTAGAAACTTTCTGTTCACGAAAATAAAAATCACAAGAACATAATAAAATATTGATTCCAATTGCTTATGATCAATAAACAAATTGTCTAGGTCTTCCCATTTTGGCTGATATTTTGGAGTTCCAGAAGTTTGCGTTAGTTGCAGATTACTGTGATTATTACATTTTTGGACAGATTCTGTTTTTCGTGTGTTGTTTGCTTATTTTGATGAATCTATGGCTAGGAAAATAGTTTATAAACCATAGAGAAGTTGGAATACAGTAGGTTTAACACCAATTTAAATAAAGAATGAGTTCATTACAGTACCTTGAAGTGGTCTTCTGTTTTCTTTCGCTAACGGAGCTCACGGGATTTTCTGTTAAGTTTTGTGTTGTGAAGTTTTCAAGTTTTGGGTAAAAGATTTGATGGATTATGGAACAAGGAGTGGCAAGAGCCTAAGCTCCGGGATGCCCATGGCACCCCCAATATAATCTAAGTACAACAAAAAGCCAAAGCTTGGGGATGCCCCGGAAGGCATCCCCTCTTTCGTCTACTTCCATGGGTAACTTTACTTGGTGCTATATTTTTATTCACCACATGATATGTGTTTTGCTTGGAGCGTCTTGTATGATTTGAGTCTTTGTTTTTTAGTTTACCACAATAATCTTTGCTGTACACACCTTTTTAGAGAGACACACATGATTCGGAAATTATTAGAATACTCTATGTGCTTCACTTATAACTTTTGAGTTATATAGTTTTTGCTCTAGTACTTCACTTATATCTTTTAGAAACGCAATTGGTGGATTTGTTTTATAGAAACAATTGATCTCTCATGCTTCACTTAGATTATTTTGAGAGGTTTAAATAGCATGATAATTTGCTTAAATAATCCTAATATGCTAGGTATTCAAGATTAGTAAAAACTTTCTTATGAGTGTGTTGAATACTAAGAAAAGTTTGATGCTTGATAATTGTTTTGAGATATAAAGATGGTGATATTAGAGTCATGATAGTTCAGTAGTTGTGAATTTGAGAGATACTTGTGTTAAAGTTTGTGATTCCCCTAGCATGCCCGTATGGTGAACCGTTATGTGATGAAGTCGGAGCATAATTTATTTATTCATTGTCTTCCTTATGAGTGGCGGTCGGGGACGAGCGATGGTATTTTCCTACCAATCTACCCCCCTAGGAGCATGCGTGTAATACTTTGCTTTGATAACTTGTAGATTTTTGCAATAAGTATATGAGTTCTTTATGACTAATGTTGAGTCCATGGGTTATACACACTTTCTTCCTTCCACCATTGCTAGCCTCTCTAATACCACACACTTTTCGCCGGTATCATACACCACCGTAAAACCTTCCTCAAAACAGCCACCATACCTACCTATCATGGCATTTCCATAGCCATTCCGAGATATATTGACATGCAACTTACCACCGTTCTGATTATTATGACACACTCCATCATTGTCATATTGCTTTGCATGATCATGTAGTTGACATCGTATTTGTGGCAAAGCCACCATTCATAATTCCTTCATACATGTCACTCTTGATTCATTGCATATCCCGATTACACACGGGAGGCATTCACATAGAGGCATATTTTGTTCTAAGTATTGAGTTGTAATTGCTGAAGTTGTAAGTAAATAAAAGTGTGATGATCATCATTTTTAGAGCATTGTCCCAAGTTAGGAAAGGATGATGGAGACTATGATTCCCCCACAAGTCGGGATGAGACTCCGGACGAAGAAAAGGAGGCCATAAAAAAGAGAGAAGAAAAGGCCCAAATAAAAAAATTATGAGAGAAAAAGAGAGAAGGGACAATGTTACTATCCTTTTACCACACTTGTGCTTCAAAGTAGCACCATGATCTTCATGATAGATAGTCTCTCATTTTATCACTTTCATATACTAGTGGGAATTTTTCATTATAGAACTTGACTTGTATACTCCAATGATGGGCTTCCTCAAATGCCCTAGGTCTTCGTGAGCAAGCGAGTTGAATGCACACCAACTTAGTTTATTTTGTTGAGCTTTCATATACTTATAGCTCTAGTGCATTCGTTGCATGGAAATCCCTACTCAATCACATTGATATCTATTGATGGGCATCTCCATAGCTCGTTGATACGCCTTGTTGATGTGACACTATCTTCTCTTTTTTTTGTCTTCTCCACAACCACCATTCTATTCCACATATAGTGCTATGTCCATGGCTCACGCTCATGTATTGCATGAAGATTGAAAAAGTTTGAGAACACCAAAAGTATGAAACAATTGCTTGGCTTTTCATCAGGGTTGTGCATGATTTAAATACTTTGTGTGGTGAAGATAGAGCATAGCCAGACTATATGATTTTGTAGGGATAACTTTCTTTGGCCATATTATTTTGAGAAGACATAATTGCTTAGTTAGTATGCTTGAAGTATTATTTTTTTTTATGTCAATATTAAACTTTTGTCTTGAATCTTTCGGATCTGAATATTCATACCACAATTAAGAAGAATTACATTGAAATTATGCCTAGTAGCATTCCACATAAAAAATTCTATTTTTATCATTTACCTACTCGAGGACGATCAGGAATTAAGCTTGGGGATGCTTGATACATCTCCAACATATCTATAATTTTTGCTTGCTCCATGCTATATTATCTTCTGTTTTGGACATTATTGGGCTTTATTATTCACTTTTATATTATTTTTGGGACTAACCTATTAACCGGAGGCCCAACCCAGAATTGTTGTTTTTTGCCTATTTCAGAGTTTCTTAGAAAAAGAATATCAAACGGAGTCCAAACGGAATTAAACCTTCGGGAACGTGATTTTCGGTACGAACATGATCCAGAGGACTTGGACCCTACGTAAAGGAATCAAAGAGGAAGCCACGAGGTAGGGGGGCGCGCCTACCCCCCCCCCCCCCAGGCACGCCCTCCACCCTTGTGGGCCCCATGTTGCTCCACCGACGTACTCCTTCCTCCTATATATACCTACGTACCCCCAAACGATCGAATCTGGAGCCAAAACCTAATTCCACCGCTGCAACCTTCAGACCCACGAGATCCCATCTTGGGGCCTGTTCGAGCTCATGGGAGGGGACATCGATCACGGAGGGCTTCTACATCAACACCATAGCCTCTCGGACGAAGTGTGAGTAGTTTACCTCGAGACCTTGGGTCCATAGTTTGTAGCTAGATGGCTTCTTCTCTCTTTTTGGATCTCAATACAATGTTCTCCCCCTCTCTCATGGAGATCTATTCGATGTAATCTTGTTTTGCAGTGTGTTTGTTGAGACCGATGAATTGTGGGTTTATGATCAAGTTTATCTATGAACAATATTTGAATCTTCTGAATTCTTTTATGTATGATTGGTTATCTTTGCAAGTCTCTTGAATTATCAGTTTGGTTTGGCCTATTAGATTGATCTTTCTTGCAATGGGAGAAGTGCTTAGCTTTGGGTTCAATCTTGCGGTGTCCTTTCCCAGTGACAGTAGGGGCAGCAAGGCACGTATTGTATTGTTGCCATCGAGGATAACAAGATGTGGTTTATATCATATTGCATGAATTTATCACTCTAGATGCATGCTGGATAGCGGTCGATGTGTGGAGTAATAGTAGTAGATGCAGGCAGGAATCGGTCTACTTGTCTCAGACGTGATGCCTATATACATGATCATACCTAGATATTCTCATGACTATGCTCAATTCTGTCAATTGCTCAACAGTAATTTGTTCACCCACCGTAAAATACTTATGCTCTTGAGAGAAGCCACTAGTGAAACCTATGGCCCCCGGGTCTATTTTCCATCATATTAATCTTCCACCACTTAGTTATTTCTTGCGCCATTTGTATTTTACTTTCTTTACTTTGCATCTTTATCATAAAAATACAAAAAAAATTATCTTATCATATCTATTAGATCTCACTCTCGTAAGTGACCGTGTAGGGATTGACAACCCCTTATCGCGTTGGTTGCGAGGATTTATTTGTTTTGTGTAGGTGCGAGGGACTCGCGCGTAGCCCCCTACTGGATTGATACCTTGGTTCTCAAAAACTGAGGGAAATACTTACGCTACTTTGCTGCATCACCCTTTCCTCTTCAAGGGAAAACCAACGCAGTGCTCAAGAGGTAGCATGGCATAATTCTTGTTCCGGGGAAGTGTTCCATACCCTTCTTCAAAGGAAATTGGAACTTAATATTGTCGTCTTTCATATCAATCATAGCACCGATAGGGCGTAAAAATGGTCTACCAAGAATAATTGGACAAGACGGATTGCAATCAATATCAAGAACAATAAAATATATCGGCACATAATTCCTATTTGCAAGAATAAGAACATCATTAGTTCTTCCCATAGGTTTTTTAATAGTAGAATCCGCCAAGTGAAAATTTAAAGAGCATTCTTCAATATTGGTAAGACCAAGTCACAGAAAGCAAAACACTCATAATTTTTAATATTGACTTTGATAGTAGGTTCCCATTCATCATGTATTTTTCTAGGAACTGAAACTTCTAATTCCAACTTTTCTTCTAAAGCTTTCATCATAGAATCCACAATATGTTTAGTAAAAGCTTTATTTTCTTCACAAGCATGGTGTGAATTTATCATTGATTGCAACAAAGAAATAAAATCAATCAAAGAAAAATTATCATAATTAAAGTATTTGTAATCCAAAAGAGTGGGCACATCACTAGTTAGAGTTTTGACCTCTTCAAACCCACTTTTATCAAATTTCTCAACAAGATTTTCACCCTTCGAATTATTAGGACGCCTTTAAGGTAAAGTTGACTCTTCTCCCGTCCCTTTTTCATCAATCTTAATTTTACTAAACAAGGAATCAATAGAAGAAACACCAATCATTTTAAGATCTTCATCACTTTTGTGAAAGTAATCACTAGAAAATGCTTTTTCTAAAAATTCTGTTTTAGCTCTGAGCATAGCAGTTGTTTTCTTACTTTCATCCATAGAAACATAAAGAACTTTAATTGATTCTTCTACCTTAGGCACAAAATTTTTCATCTTGAGACTTTCCACATCATGCGAAATTCTACCAACACTTCTAGACAAATCATTAATCCTATTCAACTTTTCTTCCATGGTAGTGTTGAAAACTTTTAGCGTGTTGATAAATTATTTAATATTATTATCAAGATCAGAGGTGTTCCTATTATTATTATAAGAAGGATTTCCACAGGAATTACCATAATTATTAGAGGAATTACTAGGAAAAGGCCTAGGATTAAAATTACCTCTATAAGCATTGTTGTTGAAATTATTTCGGGAGATAAAGTTCACACTTACGGCATCACTATTTTGCTCAATCAAAGTAAACAAAGGCATATCATTGAAGTCAATAGGAGCACTTTTACTAGCAACCAATTTCATAAGAGCATCAACTTTTTCACTCAAAGAACAAATTTCTTCAACCGAATTAACTTTTTTACTAGTAGGAGCTCTTTCGGTATGCCATTGCGACTAATTTGCCATAATATTATCAAGAAATTTGGTGGCTTCACCCAAAGTAATTTCCATAAAAGTACCGCCCGCGGCAGAATCTAAAAGATTACGATAAACAAAATTCAATCCCGCATAAAAAATTGTGTGATCATCCAAAGATTTAACCCATGAGTTGGGCTATTCCTTAGCATCATTTTCATCCTGTCCCAAGATTGTGCAACATGCTCATGTTCAAGTTGCTTGAAATTCATGATCTGGGTTCTAAGGGAAATAATTTTTGCCAGCGGAAAATACATAGTGATAAAAACATCTTTGCACTTATTCCAAGAATCGATACTATTGCGAGGCAAAGAAGAGAACCAAATTTTTGCAGAATCACGCAAAGAAAATGGAACTAATTTGATCTTCACCACATCATTGTCCACATCTTTTTTAGTTTGCATATCGCATAATTCCACGAAGATATTAAGATGGGACGTGGCATCCTCATTGGGAGTACCGGAAAATTGATCTTTCATAACAAGATTCAATAAGCGATATTAATATCACAAGACTCCGCACTAGTGGCAGGAGGAGCAATCAGAGTGCTAATAAAATCATTGTTGTTGGTATTTGAGAAATCACACAAATTGGTGTTCTCTTGAGTCATGATGACTATGCAACAAGATTGCACACAAAAAAATAGATCCGGCAAGAAAACGGCGAACGAAAAAGAGGGCGAATAAAAACGACAATTTTTCGTGAAGTGGGGGAGAGGAAAATGAGAGGGAAATGGCAAATAATGTAAATTGCAAGGAGATGAGATTTGTGATTAGGAGCCTGGTATATGTTGAAGATCATCCCCAGCAACGGCGCCAGAAATTCCTTTTGATGCCGCTTGAAGCTACATGGTATTTCCCCAAAGAGGAAGGGATAATGCAGCACCGCGGCGGTAGGTATTTGCCTTAGTGATGAGACCAAGGTTATCGAACTAGTAGGAGAACCAAGAAACACAACGTAAACAACCCCTGCACACAAATAACAAATACTCACAACCAAATGCATGTAAAAGGGGTGATCGATCCCTTCGAATGGCGGTAGCGCCTCAAGATAAGGCAAACAAGCGTGAAATAAATTGTAGTAGATTGATAGATCGAACGACAAATAAAATAAATAAGAATAAAACACAGCAAGGTATTTTTGTATTTTTTGTTTAATAGATTTGAAAATAAAAGCAAAGGAAAAGTAGATCGCACAGGCAAATAATATGAGAAAGAGACCCGGGGGCCGTAGGTTTCACTAGTGGCTTCTCTCGAGAAAAATAGCAAACGATGGGTAAACAAATTACTATTGGGGAATTGATAGAACTTCAAATAATCATGACGATATCCAGGCAATGATCATTACATAGGCATCACATCCAAGATTAGTAGACCGACACCTGCCTGCATCTACTACTATTACTCCACACATCGACCGCTATCCAGCATGCATCTAGTGTATTAAGTTCATGGGGAAACGGAGTAATGCAATAAGAACGACGACATGATGTAGACAAGATCTATCTATGTAGAGATAGACCCCATAGTTTCATCCTTAGTAGCAACAATACATATGTGTCGGTTCCCCTTCTGTCACTGGGATCAAGCACCATAAGATCGAACCCACTACAAAGCATCTCTTCCCATTGCAAGATAAATAAATCAAGTTGGCCAAACAAAACCCAAATATCGGAGAAGAAATATGAGGCTATAAGCAATCATGCACATAAGAGATCATAGAAACTCAAATAACTTTCATGGATATAAAAAGATAGATCTGATCATAAACTCAAAGTTCATCTAATCCCAACAAACATGCCGCAAAAAGAGTTACATCCTATGGATCTCCAAGAGACCATTGTATTGAGAATCAAACGAGAGAGATGAAGCCATGTAGCTACCAGCTACGGACCCGAAGGTCTACAAAGAACTACTCACGCATCATCGGAGAGACACCAATGGAAGTGGTGAACCCCTTCGTGATGGTGTCTAGATTGGATCTGGTGGTTCTGGACTCTGTGGCGGCTGGAATTGATTTTCATAGACTCCCCTAGGGTTTCTGGAATATTGGGGTATTTATAGAGCAAAGAGGCAGTACGAGGGGTGCCCGGGGTGGGCACAACCCACCAGGGCGCAGCTGGGCCTCTTGGCGTGCCCTGGTGGGTTGTGCTCCCCTTGGAGCACCCCCCAGGCACTGCCTTGTCCCATTGGTGTCTTCTGGTCCATCAAAAATCTCCATGAAGATTCGTTGCATTTGGGCTCCGTTTGGTATTGATTTCCTGCGATGCAAAAAACATGCAGAAAACTGCAACTGGCACTTGGCACTATGTTAATAGGTTAGTACCAAAAAATGATATAAAATGACTATAAAATGATTATAAAACATCCAAGATTGATAATATAACAACATGGAACAATAAAAAATTATAGATACGTTGGAGACGTATCAGTCATCTAGAAAATGATTCCGATAAGCTTGACCCCGAAACTGCGCACAGTGAAGGTCTTGACACGAGAATCTATCGGCCCCGACCTGGAGCAAGTTGTTAGTTTCCTGAGATGCTTTCCGTTCCTAGAGAAGCTATATGTCGAGGTGATGTTCCTTTCCTATTAAATGTTAACCATACGGGAATTTAATTTGTGACACCTCTTCCCAAGTTTACAACGACAATGTACTACGATTTCTGAAGGATTTTTGGAGGATTTCAGTACATAGATGTCCCCCCCCATATTGGTTGCTTGATCCATATGGTTACAATCCATAAGCATTTCTCCTTTGGATTCATCTGTACTAGTTTTCTTAGGGAACTTTTCATCCACTCCAACCTCTTTTGAAGAATGCTACATTTTTATAGATTCTAATCAAATGCATGTGTTAATCATGTCGGATCAGAGATGGCATGTTAGTGCTTATTACAAATCCTGCAAACCAAATAGGCCTGTAGTAGTGTTCAAAACTGCATGTAGGCACTAACACGTTTTCTTCTTTTGCAGAAAAGATTAGGCCCGGTGGTGGATATTCACTATCGGAAACAGGAGATTTGCCATCAGCCAGCTCTTTGCCGTTAATTTGGTTTGGCAACAAAGAAGATCCTTGCCGTCCGCTTAAAATAAGCAGACGGCAAAGAAGTGGCGATATGTAAAGAGGTCCTTTGCCATCGGCTAGTTCTTGCCGTCCGCCATGACTGACAAAGTTTCTTTAACATCGGTGGCCAGACAAAGAGGTGGGTGGGGTCTAGTGGAGGTCTAAACCATAACGACCCACCGGCCCCAATGGGTACGTAAACGGCCGTCCCACCCCCGTCCTCTCTCTCTTCTCTCTCTGTCTCCTTTCCCATCCCCAACCACACCAGCCGCCTTGGCCGACCCGTCCGTAGCCGGCGCCGCCCTGTCGCCCGCACCCCTCCTGTGGCGCCTCGACCTCCACAGGCGCCCTCGCCGCCCCTTCCATGTCGCCCCCCGCCCCCTCCCCTGCGTCGCCATCCCCCACCCACACCAGTGCCGTCATGACCGATTGACCAAATCGCCATGGCCACGCCACGCCTCCCTGCATCGTCGTCCCGCCCAAATCCCGCGGCGGTCGTCCAAGCCTCCCCCTCCATAAGACGCCTTGGGAGGAGGAGGAGGAGGAGGAGGAGGAGGAGAAGAAGAAGAAGGAGCAGAAGGAGAAGAAGAAGAAGGAGCAGAAGGAGAAGAAGAAGAAGCAGCAGAAGGAGCAGAAGGAGAAGAAGAAGAAGCAGCAGAAGGAGAAGAAGAAGAAGGAGCAGAAGGAGAAGAAGAAGAAGAAGAAGAAGAAGAAGAAGAAGAAGAAGAAGAAGAAGAAGAAGAAGAAGAAGAAGAAGAAGAAGAAGAAGAAGAAGAAGAAGAAGAAGGAGAAGAAGAAGAAGAAGGAAGAATAAGAAGAAGAAGGAAGAAGAAGAAGGAAGAATAATAGGAAGAAGGAAGAAGAAGAATAAGAAGAAGAAGAAGGAAGAAGAAGAAGAAGAAGGAAGGAAGAAGAAGGAGAAGAAGGGGAGAAGGAAGAAGAAGAAGAAGAAGAAGAAGAAGAAGAAGAAGAAGAAGAAGAAGAAGAAGAAGAAGAAGAAGAAGAAGAAGAAGAAGAAGGAAGAAGAAGAAGAAGAAGAAGAAGAAGAAGAAGAAGAAGAAGAAGAAGAAGAAGAAGAAGAAGAAGAAGAAGAAGAAGAAGAAGAAGAAGAAGAAGAAGAAGAAGAAGAAGAAGAAGAAGAAGAAGAAGAAGAAGAAGAAGAAGGAGAAGAAGGAGAAGAAGAAGGAGAAGAAGAAGGAGAAGAAGAAGGAGAAGAAGCAGAAGAAGAAGCAGAAGAAGAAGAAGAAGAAGAAGAAGAAGAAGAAGAAGAAGAAGAAGAAGAAGAAGAAGAAGAAGAAGAAGAAGAAGGAGAAGAAGAAGAAGGAGAAGGAGGAGAAGCAGAAGGAGAAGGAAGAAGAAGTAGAAGAAGAAGAAGAAGAAGAAGAAAGAAGAAAGAAGAAGAAGAAGAAGAAGAAGAAGAAGAAGAAGAAGAAGAAAGAAGAAGAAGAAAGAAGAAGAAGAAGAAGAAGAAGAAGAAGAAGAAGAAGAAGAAGAAGA